>CP106734.1:12350761-12750761 GCA_025506655.1 Gossypium rotundifolium | reverse complement strand
AGAGGGTGAACGACATAAAATATCTATCCTACAACCCTAGCACAGAGAATGAACTAGTCCACTATATGGGTAACTATTCTAGACCTCAAAAAATTTCTTATAGTGACACTTATAATGCAGGATGGAGGTACCATCCCAATTTCTCATGGGATGATCAAAGTAGTCAAAGACCGGAACTTCCTCTAGATTTTCAACAATCACCTCACCAACAGGAACAAGAGTTGAATCTTGAGGATGCTAACAAAATTTATAGCGGTGTTAGAAAATCGTTTCCAAAACACTGAAATAGCACTCAAAAATCAAGAAGCATCGTTTCAAGAGATCGAAAATCAATTAGGGCAACTTGCTAAGATGATCTCAGAAAGACCACAAGGTATCTTGCCTAGCAACATTGAAACTAACCCTAGAGAGCAACCTCAAGCAATACCTACTCACGATAGTGAAGGGTTAGATGTACCAACATTGATGCAAGAGAATGTGGTAGATAAAGGTAAGGTTGAGGTAATCCATGATAAACCAAACCCGGTAATTACAGAGTAACAACCACGTGTGTCATCCCCCAATGCAATAAAGAAAGACCACATAGAGGAACAATTCGGTAAATTTTTAAACCTCTAAAAAAATTACATATTAACTTGTCATTTCTTGAAGCTCTTTCACAGATGCCAGATCCTAGACCTCGTGTTGATAAATAAGAAATTCATGAGAAACAAAGACTTTTGATCGATGAACTAGACGAGTGGAAGACACACTTCAAAGAAAAACTAAAAATACACGAAATAAAAATGAGACAACTCCACGACAAACTTAACAATGAGACAACCAAACTTAAGATAAGAGATCAGGTACTCAAAATCTTTCTAGATGGAACAGTCAAGGTAACTAATCCTAAATTTAGCACTTTTAAGGTAAACACTACTCGACTCAAACTATATATCAATAACCAAATTGATCGCATGAGAAAGGATTTCCACCTCCTCAAACTACCATGATTGTGCGAATGAGAGGTAAGTCTAGCTTAAGACTTTAAACGAGTGCTTTTCGGAGGCAACCCGAGCACTAACCTTACTAATTAGTTTAGTTTATTTCTTTTCATGTTTAGGTGCAGTTCTCCATACCCACACGGCCTTACACACAGTCGTGGTCATGGTCGTGTGGGTACCACAAGTAGGAATATGGGCGTAGGCCGCATCTCTATTTAAACCCCTTCTTCCTTTTCTTTTTCCCATTATCTTTCTGCTTTCATTTTCCATTATTTACTTTCATTTTTATTTTTATTTTTATTATTTTCTTCTTATTCTTCATAGCATTTAGATTTAGCTTAGGATACAATAAAATTAGACCGGCTACTTTGAGGACTCAAGTTCAAACGGCTCAAGGCACTCCCCACGTTTCTCTTCATCAACTCCATCCAAAATTTAGGAAGTTTCAATTCTCTCCCTACCTTTTGATTTTCATATTATAATATTATTATCTATCTTTATACATTGAGGGCAATGTACATCTTAAGTGTGGGGGGTGAAAGTTTATTAGAAAAAGTGCCTAACTTTTTGCATTATTCTCAAATCCCTTAATGATATTCTGTCTTAAAGTAATTTTCTCATATCACTAATTAGAATGAAATTCTTGTTGATTCATGATTTTTATTGATATGTTTTAGATTTAATTCATTGATAATTGTGCAATGATGATTTAAACTTTAAGATACTAGAGAATCAAGCATGATGAGTCTATTTTCAAAAATTAAAATTCTGTTAGGTTGTCTACCTGAATCTAAGTTGTTACCTTGAAGTTTAAAATTTACGAGGTTGACATCAAAATACCCATAATTTTTGTGAGATTTTGAGCCTTTAGAGCATACATTCTTTTTGTGCTCACTTTATTGATTATGAGTGTGTCAACATTGATTTCTTATTCTAGAACTTGTTTCAATTATACATGTCGAGACCACACTATTGATTTGATATACAAAGATGATTAAGGCACTTAGGATTCAACCCACTTAGGATTCAACCCACTTATTCCACTAAAAAGCCTACCCCCATAATTGACCCCTAGTGAACCCCTTTGATCCTAACAACCCTTTTTTTTGACTCAACCCAATAATATTAAACCGAAACTCATCTTGTATTTGTTATCACCATTCCTTTTGATTACCCTTCTATCGAGACTTGTTTTGATTAGTTGTCTAATTAGATTATTTCAGTTGTTAAAGTTTGATATTATATTTGATTTGTTCTTAAAAAACCATAAAAAATCAATAAAAATCATTAGTTATGTGATTAAGCGAGCCTATACGTTTAATTTCAACACCTTAAAAAAGAAGCTCGTATTATTAGTATTACAAGTTTTCAATTATTCAGGTTATTAGTCATTTTTCTAGTTAGGTAATTTGTCAATTCAATCTCGATTCTAACCCTTCTAATTCAGCCTTTATACACCTTTAACCTAAGTCTCGCTGCAACCCTTTTTAAAGACCTTTTGATTTGTGTATCATCTCATTTTACAGTGGTGGAGATTTGATTTTCAAGCAAGCCTATGGTAATAACTTTTCATGTTCGACTTTTGAGAGCTTAATTTTTGAACCTTAAACACCTTGAGTGATTTGAGTGAATCTTTAATGAAGATGTCAACTTTTTTCGATTTTGAATTAAAGGTGATTATTTAGGTAAGGGGAAACACCTATGTTTTCATGCTAAAAAAAACTCATGACTTTGATTGTTTGAATCTTTAGGACTCTTTAAGTTGAATCATCCATGTATAAATTATCTATGAATTATGATAAGGCATTGTTGATGAATACTATGAATTGAGGAAGTTCGTTTTAATTATGACTTGAGAATTTTGCTTAAGGACAAGAAAAAGCTTAAGTGTGGGGGTATTTGATAAACCAAAATAGTAACATATTTTAGTCCCACATTTAGCATGTTTTTGGATGATTTTTCCCTCTAATTATGGAAATAGGTGCTCCTAATCCTTTGTTTTCATGTTTTATACTCAGTAGAGCACTGGAGGATGAAAATAATGAATAATAGGCTGAAAACGAGAAAATGGCCAAAGCATGAAATCCACATGACCTAGGCCCAAGACCACACGGCCGTGCCCCATCAGAAGAGTTGACCATGACCTAGACCACAAAAAGCACGGTCGTGCCTCATCAATAGGATCGACCACGGCCTGGCCACGATTTACACGGGCGTGTGCCATGGACGTGGCCCTATCCTAGGAAAGAAGAGTTCTATTCGGATTAGGATACTTTTGGGCCAAGTAAAGCATCTAGAAGCCTATATAAACACCCTATGAAACAACTTAAAGGGGGAGTTCGATAGAAGCCTTCTATCAGGCCTTTGGGCATTTAGCTAGGCCAAAGAGCCGAGCCAGAGCAATTAATTTCAGGGATTTACTCGAAGAAAGCCAGTTGATCCATCTTAAGAAGCCAGAATCATACTCAAGACGGAGGATTTCTCCTTCAATTCCTTCAGGGGGTTTTAGGGATTCAATCTTAGGGATTTCTCCTTCAATTGTGAACTAAACCCTCAAATAATTTAGACCTAAGACGAATCTTGTTATTGTTATCTGAACTGAATGATAAATATTTGATTTGTTCTTAACTATGTGTTCCTAATCCTTGTTTTGGTATTTTCGGGATATTGAATCAAGTGTGATGTGCTTAGGCAGAGGAGGAAGAGACCCTGTCTAAGAGTAGATCTAGGATAGTTAAGCAGAGTTGTTCATGCGCCTAGAGATAGGGTGACGAAAATCTACCAGATTAGGGTCAAACCTAATATGGGAGTCCATAAATTGAATTAATTTAATTCTAGGGGCTTTAATTAGAAAGAGATTTCAATTAATCAACCTAGGGTTAGACGTTAGTAGCCTTGAAGAGAGGGATTAATATAACTTAAGGAATCCTATGGATCAAGTCAAATGAATAAATAGTCCGGTTCAGAGTTAGATAACAAGTGAAGTCTAGGTGGATTCTTCCTCAGGTATTATCCAAAGTCAATCGGTTTTCTCTCAAGTCTTTTCCCCAATTTCTACTTTGTCTTCGCATCTCTAGTTTAGTTGAATAATTAATTTTAGATTAGATAAAAATCCACTTAATTTGTAGGCTAAATAATAGAAAGAGAGTTAATATTAGTACTTTTGGTTCCTTTGGGTTCGACAATCATGTCTTGCCACTAGCTATACTACTGTTCGATAGGTGTACTTGCCTCCATCGTTGTCTTAGTTAGTTTCCAGGTTCGATCATTCTTTTTATAAATTTTTAAGACTCGACAGACAAACGATCAATAATTAAGGAGATGAGTTACGGATTTTTAGGCATTATCTTTTTGTTTAGTTTTTTTTTTTTTCAAATTTGGACTCTTTTCCACCTTTTTGATGTTTTCTCTCTTCTCCCCCACTCTCAATTTTTGATTTTCCTCTTTTTTCTAAATAATAAATCCTTGCTGCCGAATTTCCTTTGAATTTCCCTTCCGTTTTCTTTGTCTTTCTTCATCTTTTCCCCTTCGTGCAAGCATACAATTGTGTTGTACGGTAAGTTTTCGTTTTCTTAAACTCGAATGTTACTTTGGATAAGGGATTAAGGGGTGTTTTATTGACTGTTTAGGAGTCAATAGTGAGGTTGGAATTAAAGTTCATCGATTTGACTCGAAGTGGTGATCTTTTGGTAAGCGTATAAGGTATGCATTTTCTTGTGTTGTTTGGGTGACTGGTTTGGGCTTTGAATTCATTCTTAAATTTGTTGAACTCTTCGTTAATGAGGAATGGTTATTTTTACAGCAGCGAATCATTTCAATTGCTCTCTCCCTCGTGTTGAATAGTGGTGGAATTGTGAGAAGTTAGAAGGTAAGTGATGAACGGACAAGCTTAGACCTTTTGGTACATGAATACGGTTTAATCTTAGTTTTAGACCGATTCTAAAGTTGGGATTGTCGATTATAGGTTTTTGGTGATCTCGGGACTACGTAAGCAGCGAAAACGATACAGGTGTGTACTCGAAACCCAGAAAACAAGATTCGACAAAAAAAGCCAAAATTGCTTGCTGTGAGAAATAAGAAAAATAAGAGAAAATAATGCGAAAATTTGTAGAGAAAGGAAATAAGGGTGTTATAAACTTGGAAATCAACATTTGCACTAAAATAGTTTTGGAGAGCAGCAGTAGTCTAACTTTGAAAAATCATCAAAAATAGTGGAAATTGAGTTAGAGGTTGAATAAAATATGAAATTAAATTTTATTAAGTCTATTTTTTCATGGAAGAAACAGTGTAAGCAATGGAATTGTAAATTATGAGATATAATAAAATTTGTGAGACAAGATAAGAAAGATTTCGGGTTCCCCTGTTCTGACTTTGGAAAATCATCAAAAATTTAAAAAATAATTAAGGGCTTAAATTTATATTTTTAAATCCTTAATGAGTCTATTTTCAAGAGAAACAAATGGAAACATCATCCAAATTCTGTACTAAGAGATAAATAATTTTTAATAAGGAAAGGTTGAAGCTATCAAACAGCAGAATAGGGACAAATTTGAAGATTTTACTATACTTATTTGATAAACTATAAATTCTAAAAATATTATGGTAAAAAGGTATTTGAGTCTAGTTTCAAAAACATCAAGCGGATCTAATTTGGAATTCTTTAGCTCAAGATATAAATAATTTAGTGACAATGACTCAATTAGACAGCTTTGAATGAACATATAAGTAAATAGTGGAAACATATATAAATATTTATCTAGCATGGGTTACATTAAAAATGGATCACACGGCCAAGGCCAATTTGGGCCGAGTGGGCCACACGGGCAAATCACATGGGTGTGTGAGCCCATTTTTACTGAAATGTTTCTAAGGTTGCACGGTCGTCCAAGTCGACTATGAACCTACTGTAGGGTCGGTAAGTGCTACTTAAACCCCTAAATGTCTGAAATAGACTGAATGATATCTGTACTGAGCATGTTAATATATGAATTGAATATATGTACTGAAATTGCATAATAGCATATCATCCATTGTATGTTGCATTGCATTGGGTTGGGGGTTGTTATTCGTAGGAAGTGTACTGAAAGGCTTTAAGCCTAATTTACTAGTAGCTCAGCTGCAAACTACAGTTTTGTGCCGCATTCGGTACTACTTGGAGTGTAGGGATGGGTGGGTTGATTATATCCCCACATGGAGTGTAGGGTTGGAAGGAGATGGTGTGTAGAGGCTGGTTGGGTAGGATTTTGCTCTTGCATAATCATATCGCTCTCGATCTTGTGGACGGGCTAAGGCCCCATCGCATTTTTGACATCAGATTGAGATGGGCTAAGGCCCAAACTATCACTGATACTAAAAAGGGCTTAGGCCCAAGACTATTCAATTGTGCACTGTGAATACTGATTGTTTGTTTGTTTCTACGGGATTACACACTAAGTTTATGTAAGCTCACCCTTTTTGTTTAATGTGCACATGTAATCCCCAGACTTAGATGGATCGGTGTGACGGAAGACTCAGCGGTGACCACAGTAATTTTTGGACTTCATGGTTTTCAATTTATGATTTATGATTTGATTATTATTTATTATTTAGGTTGTAATTTAAGGATCCCCTGGGACTTTGGTTTTAAATTTGGATTTTTATTTATTTATTTTACTTTATGGATTTATACCTGCTGGTCGTGGGAAATTCGGTTTTAAAAAAGTTAAAGTAATTTCTAAAGCATGATCACCTAGACTGTTTTATTAAAGCTTCGCAACGGGGGATGTTTCAAAACAAATGTTTTAAATAAATAAAGACGACTTTCTAAGTTCTAACAAAGGTTTACTAAAGATAATAATATGGAATGTTTTCATCATAATAACGAGGTTTCAAAAACACTATCGTGTGGCATTGCCAGATACGGCCATAACGTCTAGGTCGGGTTTGGGGTGTTATAGTATCGATTCATCTTCGTGGTCATCGATTGCTTCACCAAGTGGGTAGAAGCCACTTCATATGCCAATTTCATGAAGTCTACGGTCAGCAAATTCTTGAAGAAGGAGATTATATGTCGGTATGGAATACCAGAAAAGGATTATATCTGACAATGCATTGAACTTGAACAATAGCATGATAGCGAAGGTCTATAGTCAATTCAAGATTAAACACCACAACTCTTCTCCATATCGCCCAAAAATGAAAGGTACTGTGGAGGTAGCCAAAAAGAACATTAAGAAGATCATGGGGAAAATGACTCAGACTTATAAAGATTGGCATGAGAAGTTACCATTTCCCATCTATGCCTATCGAACGTCTGTCAGAACCTCCACCAGGGCAACGCCTTTCTCTTTGGTTTATGGAATGGAAGCAATTTTTCCCATTGAAGTCAAGATTCCTTCCCTCTAAATTTTTTTTAGAACTAAAGTTAGATGAAGCAGAATGGATCCAATCTCAATATGATCAATTGAACTTAATCGAAGAAAAAAGGCTAAGGGCTATCCGTCATGGTCAGATGTACCAAAAATGAATGATGTGAGCTTATGAAAAAAAATGTTCACCCCAAAGAATTCTATGAAGGGGACCTGGTATTAAAAAAGATCCTTCCCATACAAAAGGACTTTAGCGGAAAGTGGATGCCAAACTGGGAGGGACCTTTTGTGGTAAAGAAGGCCTTTCCTAGAAGAGCTCTAATTTTGACCGAGATGGTTGGAAAAAACTTACCTAATCCTGTGAATTCAGATTCAGTCAAGAGATACTTCACCTAAAAAAAGAAAAAAAGGGAGAGGCCAAGGGGAAAACTAGTAAAGGGCGTCTTGAGACCAAAAGGGTTTTGAGTTGAAAACCCGAAAAAAGGGTAGCTCAAATTTTGATTGAAGATTAAACATGTGATGGTAGGGTCTTCTCAAACGGAAGAACGTTATGCCTTGGGGCATCAACGAAGTACTCTGGATCTCCTAAACACAGATCAAGCTTAAAATGGTCCTTAAAAAGTTTATGCAAAGAAGCTCATGCTGTGATATTTGGGGCACCTAATTTTATCTTGCTCATTTTGTATTTTAGCAACATTTTCTATCTTGATTAATCCATTCATTTCGAGCATTGCTCCCAATAAATTTCAATTTTTTCCATTGTTACAATCTTTTTCAATCATTTTTTCATTGAAATATCGATTAATGGACTAATAATATTCAAGCAAAAGGATTGCTTGCATATTGCTCTAAAAGGTTCTAAATAATTCAAGGACCTGAAATAGACCATTGGCCAGAACTAACCAAATCTAGGAGTTGGAAATGTTTAGGAATGAGTAATCTAAATTGCGATCATTTCTTCGGGTTCTCTATCAAAGATACCAGCTGAACAAGATGGCAGGGTAATACGTCAGTGATAGAAGCTCAGTGAACAATGAGTAGTGTCAACCTAAGCATTAAAAAGGGATCACTCTCGAAAAAATGACATTCTGCATTCATGCAAACATCATTATACACATCTAGTTAGGAGCATTTGATTTATTCTGATCATAACATTCTAATCGTTTAGCAAAAATATAGGCCCATGAAATGGATTCTACAGGTCATGTTCCCTATAGAAAGGTGTAACAGATCAATGAAACCACAAATCCTATACCCCTAAAGTTGCAGTGGGACGGATTGAAGTCATTATGGAAAATTTTATCTCCATGAAGTTACAGTGGAGTAGATTGAAGACATCAAATCTTATCTCTCTGAAGTTAAAGTAGAGCAAATTAAAGCTAAAGCCTTATCTCCCTGAAGTTGCAGTGGAGCAAGTTGAAGTTACAAGTCTTATCTCCCTGAAGTTGTAGTGGAGCAGACTGAAGATAGTGAATCTTATTTTCCTGAAGTTGCAGTGGAATAGATTAAAGCTACAAATTACAAATCTTATCCCCGTAAAGTTGCAGTGGAGCATATTGATGTTACAGATCTTATCTCCCTAAATTTGTAGTGGAGTAGATCAAAGATAGAAAATCTTATCTCTCTAAAGTTACAGTGGAGCATATTAAAGCTAAAACATTATCTCCTTGAAGTTGCAGTGGAGCAAGTTGAAGTTACAAGTCTTATCTCCCTGAAGTTGTAGTGGAGCAGATTGAAGATAGCAAATCTTATATCTCTGAAGTTGCAGTAGAGTAAATTAAAGCTATAAACTTTATCTCCCTGAAGTTGTAGTGGAGCAGACTGAAGATAGTGAATCTTATTTCCCTGAAGTTGCAGTGGAATAGATTAAAGCTACAAATTACAAATTTTATCCCCCTAAAGTTGCAGTGAAGCAGATTGAAGTTACAGATCTTATCTCCCTAAAATTGTAGTAGAGTAGATCGAAGATAGCAAATCTTATCTTTCTAAAGTTACAGTAGAGCAGATTAAAGCTAAAACCTTATCTCCCTAAAGTTGTAGTGGAGTAGGTTGAAGTTACAAGTCTTATCTCCCTGAAGTTGCAGTGGAGCAGATTGAAGATAGCAAATCTTATCTCTCTAAAGTTACAGTAGAATAGATTAAAGCTATAAACTTTATCTCCCTGAAGTTGTAGTGAAGCAGACTGAAGATAGTGGATCTTATTTCCCTAAAGTTGAAGTGGAATAGATTAAAGTTACAAATTATAAATCTTATCCCTTGAAGTTGCAGTGGAGTAGATTGAAGTTACAAATCTTATCTCCCTAAAGTTGTAGTGGAGTAGATCGAAGATAGTAAATCTTATCTCTCTAAAGTTACAGTAGAGCAAATTGAAGTTACAAATCTTATCTCCCTGATGTTGCAGTGGAGCAGATTGAAGCTACTAATCTTATCTCCCTGAAGTCGTAGTGAGTAGATTGAAGTGACAAGTCATATACCTCTGAAGTTGTAGTGGGTCGGATTAGATCTACCATAGCAAGTCTTATCTCCCTGAAGTTGCAGTGGAATAGACTAAAGCTACAAATTACATATCTTATCTCCCTAAAGTTGCAGTGAAGTAGATTAAAGATACGAGTCCCATCGCCCTGAAGTTGCAGTGATTAGATTAAAGATAGAAAATTTTATCTCCCTGAATTTGCAGTGGAGTAGATTAAAGTTACAAATCTTATCTCTCTGAAATTGTAGTGGAGTAGATTGAAATTACAATTCCTATACCCCTGAAGTTGTAGTGGTTTAGAATGAGGCTACTTGAAGAGGAGAAGATCCAAAGAGGTCGAGATTCAACTAGACCAAACAAAATTGGTCCTTCTTAAAATTCTTTGCTCCATTCTTGTTACACGACAACGAACAAAGAGGGGCAGCTGTAGAAGCCAAATTTTGCCTAGGCCCAACAAAAAAATAAACCCAAACCAAAAAAATAAAAACAACAGAATCCATTAAGATTCCAAGTCCATTTATAATATGGCCCAATATGGCCTAAATGAAGAAACCCTAAAGCCCAACAACCTAAACCTCTTTTCAATAAAATCAAAAAACCCTAAAGCCCCCTGGCGCCGCATGTCCCCCACGTCAGCACGTTAGCGCCCCGAGGTCTGCCACCGTCAACACCAACTGCACCGCCAACCATCCCTGCAAAGAAGAAGCAACACGCAAGAATAGTATCAAACAGTGCAAAAAAAATAGAAAAATAATGTTATAAAATGGTAATAAAAAAGCTTAAAGAACATATTGTAAAGGGGGTTCCTTTTTGAAAAAAAAAAGAAATATACGCAAAAAAAAAATAGAAGAAATATAAAAAAAAAAACACTCTAGTTTTTTAGCGAAAGATTATTTTTCTCATATTTATTTTTCAAATACATCATATATATATATATATATATATATAAACAAAAAGAGAGAAGAATACGAGAGGTTTTACCTTTGTTATCGTCGCATCGGAGATCGATTTAAAATCGAAAGCCTCTTCTTTTGTTGTTGAGCTTTGGCCGGATCTAAGAGTTTTTAACCCTAGATCCAGATTCCCTAGAGGAAGGGGATAAAAAAGGCCCTTTTTTTACGATCTCCAGCCATCGGGAGAGACAGAGCCGTCGTCGGCGACCGGTGGCCCACAGCGGCCCAATGGCCTAATCTTGGGCAGTGCCTAGAGAGAAAACAAAGAGAAAGAAATTTTTTTCTAAAAGAGAAGCAAATGATTTTTTCTTAAAATTTTTTATTTTATAGCATTCCAAAATGGCGTCGTTTTCGGTTTCATTTCCAGACGCCAAAACGGTGTCGTTTTGACGCAACCCGCAGCCTCAACCAGATCCATCCCCCAAGATCCCCATGTTTTTGCCCGAAGGGGATATTTATGCTTTCGGTCCTTCCGCTTTTATGGCCCGTTGTAATTTAGTCCTATTTCAATTTTTTTCTTTTAATTTTACCCTATAATTTTATTTTTATTTCATTTTAGTCCCTTGGGGAACGATGTCGTTTTGGGAATAGGGAATAATTTTCCAATTAGTCCCTCATCTTTTACGCTGTTCAATTTCAGTCCTCATTCATTTTTATTTATTATGATCTATGCCTTTAATTTTGTTTTGATTTCAATTCAGTCCTTTGTTCGATTAATTCCATTATTTATATATTTATTTATTTATTATTCTTCATTTTAAATACCTAAAGTTAATATTATCTATGTTTGTTTTATATATTTATTATTCTTTATTTTTAAATACCTAAATTTAATATTATTCACATCTATTATATTTATTTATTTGTTCATTATTCTTTTATCTTTAAATATTTAAATGTAATATTATTTATATTTTTATCAATTTATTTATTTATTTATCATTCTTTTACTTTTAAAATATTTAAATTTAATATTATGTATATTTATTTTATCTATTTACTTATTTATTTATTATTCTTTTTAAATATTTAAAATTGGGCACCACTTATATTCATTAAGCACCTTTCATTTTCATTTTTATTTTGAGTTACTTTATTTATTATGTTGTGATGTCATAAATTGATTTTCTTATTATTGCTATATTCGCATTATTGTTGCCATAGTATTAGTCCATTTACTTGTTATTTATTATTCTAATATAAATGTCCTACCCATACAGCCACTTCACATTATCATTACGTCATGCGCCACATTTAAACACATTTTATGTTTTCATACCACACCTGAATAAATTAAATGCGTATCACTTTAAGTATCATGTTCGTTTCTTTTGCATGATGAATAAAAAGAATTTTTAAATTGAAATGGCATGTATTATTTTCAAATTAGAAAAGTCGTTGTAACAGTTTGGTTTAAACCCTAGTCGAAATAGTGGGTTCGAGACCACAAACTGAGTCCGTATAATATTTTAATATTATATTTTATACTGTTGATATGTGGTTTAGCATGTGTTAAATTTTCGTATGTTAATTTGATTGTCTGTTCGCGTGTTTAATTTGATAAAAGGACTGAAATGCATTAAATGTGAAAGTTGCATGGTATTTGTTAAGTATCAAGGTGTTATGGCTTTTAAAAGGGAAGGCCTTATGAGGCAATAAGACCACTATTTAGATAGTGGATGAATAAAGGTCAAATATGCCATTGTTATAAATATGTTTTCTTATATTAAATGAAAGGGTATTTTAGTAAATGGAAAAATAATATGATTATAATAAAACAAACAAAGAAAAGATGATAGTTATCATCCTTTTTAGCCGAATATAGTTAAGAAAGAAAGGAAAAAAACCATTTTAGGTTTCGGCACTCATCTAGTTAAATTCAAGGTATGTTTTTTATCGGTTTTCGATAATTTCTACGTTTTTGTAATCGTTGCTTCGAGTGCTATTCAACCCATGTCTCAATTTTGTGTTTTGATGATGTATGTGAAATATTCCATTGATGATTTTACATGTTTTGTGATGTTTGAGGATGATATATGAAAGATTTGAGCTAGATGAACATGTTATGCTCTTGAAGTTTTAATGAATTTAGCTAAATAGGGCTAAATTGAGAAGATGGTAAATTGAAAGACTAAATTACAATTTTGATGAAAAATATGGGCTTAAATGTGATGTATATGTATTCGGCTAAGGATGTGTATGTATGGATTTCGTGAATTTGATGTTTTAAGAAAAATGGACTAAATTGATAAAAGGTGCAAATGTGGGGATAAAGTATAAATAGCCCAAAATACATTTGTATGGATTGAATTGAACGGAATAGTGAATAAAAGGGTTAATTCTGAATATGTTCAAATCAAGAACCGAGGAAAACAGATTTAGATCGCGGGAAAGCGAAAGTAACTGAGTAGCCATTTTCATTACGATAAACCGAATCCGAGGTAAGTCACTATACAAATAAACGTATTTGTATTGAACTGAATATATATACGTATGACTATCATTGACAATGCTATGTGTATGAATTCCAAGATAAGTTCGATATAGTGATAAAGTCAGAGAAGTCCCGTATGAATCTAGGAATAGATAGGATTAGCTATGTCATGACATAGGCATCTGTTCTGTTTCATCATGTAAGACCACGTCTGGGACGTTGGCGTTGATTCGTGATCTGTGTAAGACCATGTAACACCCTAAAAATCCGAGTATTTAAATTGCATGAATTGGTGTTTAGAATTTTTTTTTTTAGGAAAAATCTCTTATTTTTATTTTAGTGCTTATTGAAGTCCTAGAGAGGGTAAAGCATAATTTGAAGAAGAAATAAAAATTTATTAAATTGAGATTTATGGAAGTGAAACAAAGGTGATTAAGACTTAAGCTAAATTATGTGCTAAGAGTGTCATAAAATGAGCATATGGCATGGTGGAGTTGGCGCATGGGTTCTAGTAAGAGGGAAGAGGTTCGAATCCCTTGTATGGCACCTAAATGAATTTTTGCTTTTAATTTTCTGCTCATGACTAGGAAGTGTCGGCAAGGGGACATATAAGGAAGGTGTTGACCATGTATTTTTGGTTAGTGTATCAATGGATTAAGGAAACAACTAACTTATGGTATGGAATCAAAGGTTTAAGGAAAGATAGGGGGAACATAAGGCACTTATCAAGGGGAAAATTTGGAAAGAAATAATGGCCAATTGACCATGTCTTTGGGCGGCAACATTGGTTTAGGGAGGAGCCAAATTTTGTTAGTTTGGCTAAAATCTCATTCTTTTCTCTTTGGGCATTCTTTACACATTGTGCAGATTTTTCTTTGTTTTCTCCTCTCAAACTCTCATCTTGGCGAATAGGGCATTAGTAAAGCTCAAATTTTGTGACCATTTGGTTATTCCTTTTGCTTATCTTGTTAGCCAATTCTTTGTGCCTTTTCTTCTTGTCGAAATCATCCATACCAAAAGAATCATCTTTTTCTTTCTTTTGCCATGGCGAATATACCAAAGACCTAAAGTTCATTTTTTTTCTTCTCTTCTTTTCTCTTTGACATCAAGCAACAACATCACCATCATCCTTTCGTTCTTATATTATTTCTTTTCAATCGAAAATTCTCTCCATCTTCACTCTCTTGGCGAATGCTATTGTGCCTATAAACCAAATATTTTTCTTTTCCTTGAACATACATAGCAATCCTTCATCATTTAGACACCATTCTCTATTCTTTTCTTTCAATCGTGGATTATAGGTAAGGGTTCTTTTCCATTTTCGATTTATTAAAGTACTTTGGCCGAATAGTAATGGTGAATTGAAGGACTTTTTGGATTGATATAACATTCAAACTAATAACGTTTCTTTCGTTATTATTTAGTGCAATAACGGAGATCGAAATTCAAGTGATCGGGAGAATCGTGGAAACGTTGGAAACGTTTCATTGTGGTAAGGAAATCCTACTCTTTAAAATCTCTAGAATTATTGATATTATTTTAGATCTAACTAAATTCCTTTGGATCTTGAAGACTTTCAAAATAGGAAGAAAAGGGTTGTGTTTAGTTATCGTAAGAGGGTGGATCTGTAAATCCCCATTCAAACGAAGAGCGGTTTCTGCAATCGGGATTTTCCACGGGTTGTGGGCCATCTTAGAAAGAAGTCCATTATTCGAAGTAGTACGAACCTCCGAGCCGTTATACGTTGGTGGATTCTCGGCGGCTAGTGAATCGATAAACGAAGGAAAACCGAAAATCGAAGTGATTCAAAATCAAGAGGGTAAGATTTTGGATCCATTATCGATTAAGATTTATTTTTACGAGTTAGTTGTCTAACGGATCAAAATATGTTTTAGGTGCCGAGGAGCGAGAAGGGTTAGTACTCACGGTATCGAGGTGTGTAATTTCACACTCATTATTTTTGGTTGGATGTCAAATTTCGGTATGGAAGTAAATCGTAAAAACGATTGGATCGGTAAAACGTAAAATTTATATTTTGACGAAAATGCGTAAAACGACTAAATCGTGAAAATTACTAAAACGCCTCGAGAAATTAATTGTTATTATGTAAATTGGATGTTTCGTGAAAATGGGCCGTAAATACTCTAGTTCGTGAAAATGGGCCAAAATACTCTAGTTCGTTAAAATTTAGCCAAAACACTCTAGTTTGGTAAATGGGCCAAAGCCCACTAAACTACTAAATGGACAAATTGCTATAATTATGGGCCAAATGAAATGTTATTGATAAACCCACCATGTTATGTATTATTAATAAATTTTATATTTTAAAGTACATGTATAATTGCATGGGTGGGATATATGAAGAGAAGAATGGCCGTTGCCACAATATCGCTTATTGCCTCTAGTTCGGTGGCTTTCGCTTACAATATCGCTTATTGCCTCTAGTTCGGTGGCTATGCCACAATTATAAAAAGGCTTAATGCCTACGATTGGTGTGATGGCGGGGTGGGTTGACTTGATCCCCACAGGTGTGATGGTTGGTACGGGGGTGTTAGCGGATGGATAATAGGCATGGGTTGGGAATTACATTTTTACATGCATTATTAATTGTTTTAATTCATGATATATTGTTAAATTCTGAATTGGGCTCAAGCCCAGCATAATATCTTGACGATCTGGCCCAATAACGGTGGTAAGTGAGTTACACACTGAGTTTTAAGTAACTCACCCCCTTTTAATTTTTTTTCCATCTCAGGTAATGGAAATTGACGTGGACTTGGGCCGAGGATGACTTCGTGGAGGCCATACTGCTAAATATGGGTTATTTAAAACTCTGAACTTTTAATAATTATTTTTACTATTTTGGGATGTGTAATAAATGGCCTCTATAAATAACTTATGGATTTTATGTGTGTTGGAATTTAAACTTTATTTTGGACTTTTAAATCATGGGCTATGATTATATGATGCTTTATAAAAATAAATTTGGGTTTTCAAGTATGTGAAATTCTTTTATAAATAATTCTTTTTATTGTTAACTCTTTAACAAATCTCCTAACGGTTTTTGATAATACAATGATTTCCAACTAATGTTTTTAAATATTTATCAAAATCTAATACTCTTCAAATTTTAAACTCAGAAACAATATTGTAGTTTTCAACTCATTAAAGATTTAAGAATAGTTCGAATCACGTAACAAACCAAATCTAGTCTCAACGCATAGACCGGGTTTGGGGTGTTACATTTAGTGATATCGAGCCGGTTTCAAAAACTTCGGTGTGGTTTGGGTTCAAAATAATTTACGTATGAAAATGCTCAATGATATTTTTAGATCAAGATGGCACCACAAGCATCCGTGACAAGTCAAGTAAGTATTATTGCTTAATGATTACTATGATATGATCATAGGAACACTCTAGAACTTCTAGTTTTAGACGTGAAAAAGCTGTAGAGATTGAGACTATAGGAAATGTTGCGAAAAACAATCTTATATCTTAAATCTCATAAAATATCGCTAATAAACACGAAACAAAATTTCGATTCATAAAACTTGTAATCGATAAACGAACAAGCAATCATGAGTACAAGAGGACGTGGTCGTGGGCGGTAGACGGCAGTGGTAGAGGCCGAGGTGCTACTGGTGAAGCACCAAATCATATGCTGAAGTGGGCGCTTTGCGTCAATTGAAAGTGAGACCGGATCACGCGATCACATGGAAGAAGATCATGCATTGACTCAAGCAATGCTACGAGTCTTGGAAAGGGTTCATTGGAACTAGAATTGGGCCAACAACTCGTGGGTCAATTTCGAGAGCGACTTAAGGCAAATAATGCGAAGTTTTGAGAGGAGTCTCGGTGTAGCTCGAATGTGGTGAATCTTGGCTCAAAGGCGTGGAGCGGATTATGGATGATATGGAATGCACGAGCAAAACCGAGAGGAGCTGTATCCTTATTGAGAGATGAGGCGTGTCGGTGGTGGCTCACTGCTCGAGAAGGCACCGGCCGCATCGATTAATCGGGAATTCTTTAAAGCCGCCTTCCAAGGAAAATACGTCGGACGAGCTATGTAGACGCTCGAAGGAAGGAATTTCTGAATCTTGTCCAAGGAAGTAAGACCGTGGCAAGATATGAAGCCGAAGTTTTACGTCGAGCCGTTATGCGGACAATTGTAGCAACAGATCATGAGCGTTGTGTACGTTTCAAGGATGGACTTAATGATGAGTGAGGTTACGATTGCTCATGACAAGTTAGAAATTTTTCCACTCGTGGAGAAGGCCAAAATAGCGAAGAGGCTAAGAACTCGAACAACGAACCAGAAAGATCCGAAACAAGAGAGAGACACAGATCTGGTTCTTCCAAGAGATTCGGAAGAAACCGGAATGATGAATCGGTTCAAGGCGTAACCCCGTAGCAAATAATCGAAGTCGAGATTGCACCGAGTGTGGGAAAAGGCATTTGGGGAATGTTGGAGGAAAGCGGGTGCATGCTACAAATGCGGTTCAATGGAACATCAAGACAAAAGTTGTCCTCGACGAATGGATACGACTCAAGAAGTCCGTAATAATGATGCACACCGGTCGAGTGTCAATCAGCACCACCGAGAGGTCGTGGACCGGTCGTGGTGGTAATGGGGCTGGTCGTGGTCAAGGTGCACCGGTCGAGGAAATGGTAATAGAGGAATGCGATGCTAGATACTGGGTCGGTCTATGCGGTTAGACGTCTGCGGACGGAATGCACGGATGTGATAACCGAATGCGTTCTTCATTTTGATGTACCGTTATTGCCTTAATAGATAATGGCTCTACTCATTCATATGTATCTAGTGCCATATCCGGAAATCAATCTAGAATCAAATTACCGAAAATGAGATGACGGTGATCACCCCTTAGGGCGATCGGTAATGGTTAATAAAATATTTAAAGACGTGCCTTAAAAATCCAAGAGGAAGTATTCTTAGCAAATTTGATGGAACTACCTTTCATGAGTTCGATCTCATTCGGGCATGGATGGTTGGTTAACCATCGAGCGCAATTGGATTGTCTTTGAAAAACGAATGTCGATGGACCCCGGATGATAAGGAAGTCATAATGATTGGTGAACGAAAGAACTATCGGCAAATGTGGTATCTGCATTAAAAGTCGAGAAGTTGGTGCGGAAGGATACGGAGCATTCCTAGCCTTTATCTCTTTGTGGATGCCAAGGAATTATCCGTGAATGATGTGAGGACGGTGAAGGAATTTCCGATGTATTTCTGAAGAACTTCCCGGCATACCTCCGGATCGGAAGTAGAATTTGGCATTGAGCTTTTGCAGACGGGCTCCAATGTCCATTGCTCCCTATAGAATGGCAATCAAGGAGTTGGTGAGCTCAAAGCTCAAATTCAAGAATTGCTGGATCGGGATTCATTCGACCAAGTGTGTCTCCGTGGGCAGCACCGGTTTTGTTCGTCAAGAAGAAGGATGGATCGATGCGTATGTGCATTGACTACGACAGTTGAATAAATTGACGATCAAGAATCGGTATCCTCTGCCGAGAATTGACGACTGTTTGATCAATTGAAGGAGCTTCAGTTTTCTCAAAATTGATTTAAGGTCGGGTTATCACCGATTTAAGGTGAAAAGCGGACATTTATAAGACAACATTTCGGACACGTTACGGACACTATGAGTTTGTAGTGATGCCGTTTGGATTAACCAATGCACCATTGCATTTATGGACATGATAAACCTAGTCTTTCAACCATATTTAGACCGGTTTGTGGTAGTGTTCATAGATGATATATTGGTTTATTCGAGAAATGAGGAGGAACATGACCAACATTTGCGGATAGTATTACAACTACTTCGTGATAAGCAATTGTATGCCAAATTTGGTAAATGCGAATTTTGGCTAAAGGAGGTGACTTTCCTTGGTCATGTAGTATCAGCCGAAGGAATAAGGGTGGATCCTCGAAAATTGAGGCTATTCTGGATTGGAAACCACCAACATCAGTAGCTGAAATTCGGAGTTTCTTAGGCTTGGCTGGATACTATAGACGTTTTGTAGAGGGTTTTCATTGATTGCACCCTAACTAAAGCTATTGCGAAAGGAGCTCCGTATATCTCGGGTGAAAAGAAGAGTTTTGAGAAATTGAAGAAGATTACGTGCGAGCTCCGGTTTAATTCAACCCGAGGTTGGAAAAGAATTCACTATTTATTGCGATCGTCTCACACGGGCTGGGTTGTGTGTTGATGCAAAATGGAAAAGTGGTGGCCTATGCTTCTCGTCAATTGAGACCACACGAAGTAAACTACCCTACTCATGATTTGGAGTTAGTGCCGTTGTCTTTGCTCTAAAGATTTGGAGGCACTATCTCTATGGTGAGAAGTCCATAATCTACACGGATCACAAGAGTCTTAAATACCTCCTTACCCGTAAGGAGTTGAATTTAAGACAAAGAAGATGGGTAGAATTGTTAAAGATTACGATTTCTCCATCGAGTACCATCACGGAAAGGCTAACGTGGTAGCCGACGCGTAAGTCGTAAAGCGGTATCTCAATTAAGAGCTCTGTTGCCCATTTGAGTCTGTCACGAGGATGGCGGTTGTTAGCGAAACTTCGAATGAAGCCGCTGTGGTGGAACAAATCAAGGAAAAACAGACATCGATGAGAAGTTGGGACCTTTACTTGACAAGTTGAAAATGGTGAAATTGAAGATTTTGGAATAAACACGGAGGGTGTGTTGTGCTTTCGAGAGAGTATGCATGCCTAAGGATCTAGATTTGAGGCAAGCGATTCTACGGAGGCGATAGTAGCCCTTATGCTATGCATCCGGAGGAAATAAGATGTATCGAGATCTCCGTGAAACGATATTGGTGGCGAGGGTTGAAGCGTGAGATTACAGTTCGTGGGAAAATGTTTGACTTGTCGACAAGTGAAGGCGAACATCAATTACCGTCTGATTGTTACAACCAAAAAGATTCCTCTTTGGAAATGGGAGAGGATAACTATGGATTTTGTTAGTGGGTTACCGTTAACACCTACTAAGAAAAATTCCGTTTGGGTAATTGTTGATCGGTTGACTAAGACCGCCATTTCTTGCCGATTAAATGCGGATTATTCATTGCGAAATTGGCGAAACTTTACGTATCCGAAATTGTGAGGTTGCATGGGGTACTGTATCTATTATATCGGATAGGGACCCTAGATTTACATCACGATTCTGAAAAGCTCGCATGAAGCCTTGGGGACAAAGTTGAATTCGATCGACTTTTCATCCTCGGTCGATGGTCGATCGGAAAGAGTAATTCGGATATTGGAAGACATGTTAAGAGGATGTGTAATCGACTTGAGGGTAGTTGGGAGGATTATCTATCATTTGGCGAAATTCAGTATAACAACACTATCGGTCTAGCATTCGATGGCACCTTACGAGGCATTGTATGGTCGTAAGTGTCGCTCTCCTATTTGTTGGGTGAGTTGGGCAAAAGATGATGTTAGGTCCCGAGATGATATCGAGACCGAGGATAAGGTAAAAGTTATTCGAGCACGGTTGAAAGAAGCCTCGATGAGGCGTAAGTCGACGCAGATCCAAGCGAAGGGACATCGAGTATAGTGTGGGAGATCGGGTTTTCTTGAAGGTATCTCCTTGGAAAAAGATCTTGATTCTAAGGAAGGGCAAGCTAAGTCCTAGATATATTGGACCTTATCGTGTCAAGCGTGTTGGTCGATGGCATATCAGTTGAGTTACCTCCGGAGTTAGATCAAATTCATAATGTCTTTCATGTTTCCATGTTGAGCGTTATAGATCGGATCCTTTGCACATTATACCGGTAGAAGAATTGGAGTGAATTGATTTGTCCTTTGAAGAAGAACCGGTGGAAATCCTAGACCGAGATGTCAAGGTATTAAGGAAGAAAAGCGTGCGTTGGTCAAAGTTCTATGGCGTAACCACGGAGTGGAAGAAGCTACGTGGGAGCCAGAGGATGCAATTAACAACAATACCTCACCTTTTTCAACTGTGTAAATTTCGAGGACGAAATTTTCTTTAAGGAGGGTAGAGTTGTAACACCCTAAAAATCCGAGTATTTAAATTGCATGAATTGGTGTTTAGAATTTTTTTTAGGAAAAATCTCTTATTTTTATTTTAGTGCTTATTGAAGTCCTAGAGGGTAAAGCATAATTTGAAGAAGAAATAAAATTTATTAAATTGAGATTTATGGAAGTGAAACAAAGGTGATTAAGACTTAAGCTAAATTATGTGCTAAGAGTGTCATAAAATGAGCATATGGCATGGTGGAGTTGGCGCATGGGTTCTAGTAAGAGGAAGAGGTTCAATCCCTTGTATGGCACCTAAATGAATTTTGCTTTTAATTTTACGCTCATGACTAGGAAGTGTCGGCAGGGGACATATAAGGAAGGTGTTGACCATGTATTTTTGGTTAGTGTATCAATGGATTAAGGAAACAACTAACTTATGGTATGGAATCAAAGGTTTAAGGAAAGATAGGGGAACATAAGGCACTTATCAAGGGAAAATTTGGAAAGAAATAATGGCCAATTGACCATGTCTTTGGCGGCAACATTGGTTTAGGGAGGAGCCAAATTTTGTTAGTTTGGCTAAAATCTCATTCTTTTCTCTTTGGGCATTCTTTACACATTGTGCAGATTTTTCTTTGTTTTCTCCTCTCAAACTCTCATCTTGGCGAATAGGGCATTAGTAAAGCTCAAATTTTGTGACCATTTGGTTATTCCTTTTGCTTATCTTGTTAGCCAATTCTTTGTGCCTTTTCTTCTTGTCGAAATCATCCATGCCAAAAGAATCATCTTTTTTCTTTCTTTTGCCATGGCGAATATACCAAAGACACCTAAAGTTCATTTTTTTCTTCTCTTCTTTTCTCTTTGACATCAAGCAACAACATCACCATCATCCTTTCGTTCTTATATTATTTCTTTTCAATCGAAAATTCTCTCCATCTTCACTCTCTTGGCGAATGCTATTGTACCTATAAACCAAATATTTTTCTTTTCCTTGAACATACATAGCCGAATCCTTCATCATTTAGACACCATTCTCTATTCTTTTCTTTCGATAGTGGATTATAGGTAAGGGTTCTTTTCCATTTTGATTTATTAAAGTACTTTGGCGAATAGTAATGGTGAATTGAAGGACTTTTGGATTGATATAACATTCAAACTAATAACGTTTCTTTCGTTATTATTTAGTGCAATAACGGAGATCGAATTCAAGTGATCGGAGAATCGTGGAAGCGTTGGAAGCGTTTCATTGTGGTAAGGAAATCCTACTCTTTAAAATCTCTAGAATTATTGATATTATTTTAGATCTAACTAAATTCCTTTGGATCTTGAAGACTTTCAAAATAGGGAAGAAAAGGGCGTGTTTAGTTATCGTAAGAGGGTGGATCTGTAAATCCCCATTCAAACGAAGAGCGTTTCTGCAATCAGGATTTTCCACGGGTTGTGGGCCATCTTCCTAAAGAAGTCCATTATTCAAGTAGTACGAACCTCCGAGCCGTTATCGTTGGTGGATTCTCGCTAGTGAATCGATAAACGAAGGAAACCGAAAATCAAGTGATTCAAAATCAAGAGGGTAAGATTTTGGATCCATTATCGATTAAGATTTATTTTACGAGTTAGTTGTCTAACGGATCAAAATATGTTTTAGGTGCCGAGAGAGCGAGAGGGTTAGTACTCACGGTATCGAGGTGTGTAATTTCACACTCATTATTTTGGTTGGATGTCAAATTTGGTATGGAAGTAAATCGTAAAAACGATTGGATCGGTAAAAACGTAAAAATTTATATTTTGACGAAAATGCGTAAAAATGACTAAATCGTGAAAATTACGAAAACGCCCTCGAGAAATTAATTGTTATTATGTAAATTGGATGTTTCGTGAAAATGGGCCGTAAATACTCTAGTTCGTGAAAATGGGCCAAAATACTCTAGTTCGTTAAAATTTAGCCAAAACACTCTAGTTTGGTAAATGGGCCAAAGCCCACTAAACTACTAAATGGACAAATTGCTATAATTATGGGCCAAATGAAATGTTATTGATAAACCCATGTTATGTATTGTTAATAAATTTTATATTTTAAAGTACATGTATAATTGCATGGGTGGGATATATGAAGAGAAGAATGGCCAATTGCCACAATATCGACTTATTGCCTCTAGTTCGGTGGCTTCGCCACAATACAATATCTTATTGCCTCTAGTTCGGTGGCTATGCCACAATTATAAAAAGGCTTAATGCCTACGATTGGTGTGATGGCGGGGTGGGTTGACTTGATCCCCAGTGTGATGGTTGGTACGGGGTGTTAGCGGATGGATAATAGGCATGGGTTGGGAATTACATTTTACATGCATTATTAATTGTTTTAATTCATGATATATTATTAAATTACGAATTGGGCTCAAGCCCAAAGATAATATCTTGACGATCGGCCCAATAACGGTGGTAAGTGAGTTACACCTCGAGTTTTAAGTAACTCACCCCTTTTAATTTTTTTTTTCCATCTCGGGTAATGGAAATTGACGTGGACTTGGTAGGAGGATGACTTCGTGGAGGCCATCTTGCTAAATATGGGTTATTTAAAACTCGAACTTTTAATAATTATTTTTACTATTTTGGGATGTGTAATAAATGGCCTCTATAAATAACTTATGGATTTTATGTGTGTTGGAATTTAAACTTTATTTTGGACTTTTAAATCATGGGCTATGATTATATGATGCTTTATAAAAATAAATTTGGGTTTTCAAGTATGTGAAATTCTTTTATAAATAATTCTTTTATTGTTAACTCTTTAACAAATCTCCTAACGGTTTTTGATAATACAATGATTTCCAACTAATGTTTTAAATATTTATCAAAATCTAATACTCTTCAAATTTTAAACTCTGTAAACAATATTGTAGTTTTCAACTCATTAAAGATTTAAGAATAGTTCGAATCACGTAACAAACCAAATCTAGTCTCAACGCATAGACCGGGTTTGGGGTGTTACAGACCACATCTGGGACATTGGCTTCGATATAAGCTTTATGAGTAAGACCACATTTGGGACGTTGGCATCGATATGAGTTTTACGTGTAAGACCATGTCTAGGACATTGGCATCGTATTGATTCGTATAAGACCCTGTATGGGACAGTGGCATCGATATTCGAGTGCATATAAGACCTCTTTTGGGACATTGGCATTGTACAACTATCCCGATCTTACTAAGCATCATACTACATTCCTAAAGGTTCAACGGGCAAGTCTGTGAAACAAATCGTAAATATGAGCTATGAGCAAATAAGTGAATGATTATCCGTTTCAAATACGTTGAATGCACATTAAGTGTGTATAAAAGGTAACTACCTATATGACTTTGATATGAAGAAAAGTATGATCGAAAATGAGAATGTGAATCTTGAAATGTTGAATGTGGCAAATGTGGTCATAAGTTTATGAACCAAGTTATGTAGGTGATAATTGCTAGGTGATTGATATGTGTCAATGTGTTTATTTGTATATGACTTACAAAGCTTTTGGGAAGCTTACTCTGTGTGTGTGTTTTCTTTATTTTATAGGTTATCGAAGCTATTGAAGGCTCGGGATCGTCAAGGATCGTCATCACACTACTAAACTAATTTTTGGTACCCTTTTTAAAATGTATATAGCTAATATGGCATGTATAGGCTAGTATGTCGATATAAGTGGTTATGTGATCTTTGCCATGTGATTTGGCTATTTATGGGTTAAGACTTTACTTAAATGAATGTGTTATATGATGCCTATATTGATAAGGTGAAAGTATGTGAAATGACCAAGTTTTGAGTAAGTAAATGAATGAATTATGCTTGTGATGATATGAGCTTTAGTATTTGAAATTGTTATGGTTGGAATTTGGTATTGAATGTATGGATTGAATGATTAAATTGCCATGTTTTTGGTTGCCATAATTGCCTGATGGGTAATGGTAAATGTTGATTGTAGGTGTGACCTTTTTGGGTGGCATATTGGCCTTTCAAAATGGTCTATAATGTTCCACGGATGGGGCACACAGGCGTGCAAGACCGTGGGTAAATTGGCAGAATATGGCTTAAATTGTAGACGGCCTCGACACGGGTGTGCTTGATGGTCGTGTGAGAAATGGCAGTATGTGATTTAGTAGTACACGGCCTTAGCACACAGGTGTGCTTGGTGACCGTGTTGATTTTGGCAGTATGTAACCACGGGAAGGTCACACGGGTGTGTTCATGTAGCTGTGGGAGAGGCACGGCCTACCCCTACGGGCGTGTCTCCCCTGTATTCTAGAAAAGTTTTAGTTTTCCTTGAAATTTAGTATGCATTTCAATTTAGTCCCGACTCGGTTATTATCATGCTTAAGGTCTCGATGATCTACTTAAGAGACATCATGTTTGATATTGTTGAATGCATGTATGATTAATTCTATAAATGTTTTCGATCTATCTGGTAACGCCTTTAACCCTAATCCGACGACAGATACGGGATAGGGGTGTTACATTTGGTTGGTATCAGAGCTACGATTTAGTCGATTCTCAGACTAACGTAGCGTGTCAGAGTCTAGCTATACATGCCATATATTTGAACTGTGATAGTGTGATGAATCCTGACATGTAAAATGTGATTTCTGTATAGCAATGGATCCCAAAAGAGCCATAGCTAACGACGTAGAAAGTAATGCGCCTACTCCCACGCAAGGGACAGAGCCTTCTGATCCAAGACCAGCTACAAGCGGTCAGGAGGAAGAAGCTAAACAAGCTTTCTTTCAGATGATGAGTGAGAGGTTCACTCACTTCGTAAAGAATAACCTGACTGTTTCAAAACCCCCGCCCCCAGTTAATCCCTCTCAGATATCCAATATACCTCCGACTGCAAATCTGAATCTGTTGAATAAGCCTCTTGTTGACAAGATCCGTAAATATGGGGCCGAAGAATTCTAGGCTACTAAAGATGACAATGCTGAAAAAGTCAAATTCTAGATTAAAAATACTATCTGGGTATTCGATGAAATGTCTCTGACTCCGGAAGAATGTATTAAGTGTGTGGTATCATTATTTCGTGATGCAGCTTATCAATGGTGGAAATCCTTAATTTCTGTTGTCCCGAAGGAACGAGTTATGTGGGATTTCTTTTGGACTGAGTTCCAAAAGAAATATATCAGTGAGAGATTTATTGATCAGAAATGAAAAGAATTTCTGGAGCTTAAACAGGGTCGAATGACTGTTACTGAATATGAATGAGAGTTCGTGCGACTAAGTCAGTATGCTAGAGAATGTGTATCATCTGAACTATAATGTGCAAAAGGTTTGAAGATGGCCTTAATGAAGATATTCGTTTGCTAATCGGGATTTTAGAAATAAAATAGTTCATTGTACTCGTTGATCGAGCTTGCAAAGCTGAGGCTCTTGGGAAAGACAAAAGGAAGGTGGAGTCTGAAGCTCGAGATGTGAGAAAGAGGTTTCAGAATAAATCATTTCAGTCTGTTCCGAAAAGATTTCGAGATGATCAAAGTCGTTCTAGAGATAATGTGGGACATTTGAACAGAAATCGAGCTAGATCGCAAATGAGTTCCAAAACTCCAGCAACTTCAGTGGCTAGCGTTGGAAATGTTCGATCTGAGAGACCCGAATGTAAACATTGTGGAAAAGGGCATCCGAGAAGCTATAGATTAAACGACAGAGCTTGCTTCATATGTGGATCGCTTGATCATTTCATCTGAGATTGTCTTGAGATTGTTGAGCTAGAAACTGTTCAGAATTTGAGATCTGATAATACACCTGTGAGAGGTAGACCATTGAAGAATGTACGAAATGTCAGTGGTAGTCATAGAACTACGAGAGAGAATGTTATCAAGTCTGAAGCTAGAACACCTGTCAGAGCGTATGCTATCCGAGCTCGTGAGGAAGCTTCATCACCTGATGTGATAACTGGTACTTTTACTCTTTATGATACTTCTGTGATTGCTTTGATAGACCCTGGTTCTACACATTCATATATATGCATGAATTTAGTATTCAACAAGACTTTGCATGTAGAGTCTACTGAGTTTACTATAAAAGTATCGAACCCCTTAGGTAAAAGTGTCATTGTTGACAAAGTATGCAAGAATTGTCCGTTAATGTTTCGAGATATCTGTTTCCCTATTGATCTGATGCTTTTGCCATTTGATGAATTTGATATTATTTTGGGTATAGATTGGTTGTCTATGCATGATGCTGTTGTGAACTGTAAAAGAAAATCTATTGATTTGAGAAGTCCGAATGATGAGATTGTATGGATTGAGTCTGATTATTTGAATGGATTGCCTGCTGTGATATTTGTTTTGAAAGCTTAGAATTATGTGAAAAAGGGTTACGAGGCATATTTTTCTTATGTAATTGATTCAAAAGTATCCGAGAAGAAAGTTGAATCAGTGCCTATTGTTTGTGAATTTTCTGATGTGTTCCCTGAAGAGTTACCGGGCTTACCTCCGATTCGTGAAGTTGAGTTTGGTATTGATTTGTTGCCTGGTACTACACCTATTTCGATAGCTCCGTATAGAATGGCACCAACCGAGTTGAAAGAGTTAAAGTCATAGCTACAAGAATTGACTGATAGAGGGTTTGCTAGACCGAGTTTTTCGCCTTGGGGTGCTCCTATTCTATTTGTGAAAAAGAAAGATGGTACGGTGAGAATGTGTATCGATTACCGTCAGTTGAATCAGGTGACTATAAAGAACAAATATCCTTTGCCCGGAATTGATGATTTGTTTGATCAGTTAAAAGGAGCTACTGTGTTTTCCAAGATTGATTTGAGATCGGGATACTACCAATTGAGAGTTAAAGATTCAGACATTCCAAAGACTGCTTTCAAAATGAGGTATGGGCATTATGAGTTTTAGTTATGCCATTTGGACTAACCAATGCTCCTGCTGCCTTTATGGACTTGATGAACAGAATTTTCAGACCATATCTGGATCAATTTGTTGTTGTATTCATTGATGACATTTTGATTTACTCACGTGATGAGAATGAGCATGCAGAACATTTGAATATTGTGTTGCAAACTTTGAGAGAAAAACAATTGTACGCAAAATTCAGCAAATGTGAGTTTTGGTTGAATGAGGTCAATTTTCTAGGGCATATTATGTCAGCTTCTGGGATTCGTGTTGATCCGAGCAAGAATTCTACTATTCTAAATTGAAAACCTTCGAAGAACGTGTCCAAAGTTTGTAGTTTTTTGGGTTTAGCTGCTTATTACCGCAGATTTGTTAAAGGCTTCTTGACTATAGCTACTCCGTTAACTAGATTACTTCAGAAAGATGTCAGATTTAAATGGTCGAATAAATGTCAGAAAAGTTTTGACCAGTTGAAAACTCTGTTAACAAAAGCCTCGGTGTTAGTACAGCCAAAATCGGGTAAAGAATTTGTTGTATACAATGATGCTTCGCTAAATGATTTGGGATGTGTTTTGATGCAAGAAGGCAAAGTTATAGCTTATGCCTCGAGACAGTTGAAGCCTCATGAAAAAATTATCCGACTCATGACCTTGAATTAGATGCGATTGTATTTGCACTTAAGATTTGGCGTCATTATCTGTACGGTGAAAAATGTCATGTATTTTTAGATCATAAAAGTTTGAAATTCAGAAAGATTTGAACATGCATCAGAGAAGATGGTTGGAGTTATTGAAAGATTACGAGCTTGTGATAGATTATCATCCAGGTAAAGCAAATGTTGTTGCAGATGCTCTGAGTAGAAAATCATTGTATGTGCTACGCGCTTTGAATGCTCAGTTAGACTTGCCTGATGATAGTTCGGTGATAGCGAATTAAAAGCAAAACCATTGTTTGTACAACAAATATATGATGTTTAAAAGTCTGATAATGAATTGTTAGCAAAACGAACTCAGTGTGAAATGAATTCTGAATCTGAATTTCAAATTGTGGATGGTTATTTGAGATATCGGGATCGTATCTGTGTTACGAGAAATCTAGAGTTGATTCAGTTGATATTGAATGAAGCACATAATAGTTGTTTATCTATTCATCCGGGAAATACTAAAATGTATCATGATTTGAAACGACACTACGGTGGTCTGGTATGAAACGGGACATTTTTTACTTTGTTTCAAAATGTTAGTCTGTCAACAAGTGAAAGCCGGAAATCAAGTTTCGTTTGGATTGCTACAGCCGATTCTGATTCCTGAGTGGAAATGGGATAGAGTAACAATGGATTTTATTTCTGGTTTGCCCTTGACTCCGAGAAAGAAATATGCGATATGGGTCGTAGTTGATCGATTAACTAAAACTGCCCATTTTATTCCAGTAAGATCTAACTTTTCACTTGATAGATTGGCTGAGCTTTATATTTCTGAGATTGTGAAATTGCACAGGGTGCCACTATCTATTGTGTCAGATAGAGATTCGAGATTCACATCGCGGTTCTGGAAGAAATTGCAAGAAGCTTTGGGCACAAAACTCCATTTTAGTACAGCTTTTCATTCGTAAATCGATGGCCAATCCGAGCGGATCATTCAGATTTTAGAGGATATGTTAAGATGCTATATACTTGAGTTTAATGGTTCGTGGGAACAGTATCTGCCGTTGATTGAATTTGCATATAATAATAGTTTTCAGACGAGTATCAAAATGTCGTACACCTCTGTATTGGAATGAACTCAGTGAGAATAAGTTACACGGGGTTGATTTGATAAAGGATACAGAGCAGAAAGTGAAATTGATCTGAGATTGTTTGAAAGCAGCATCCAATCTTCAGAAGTCCTATACAGATTTGAAACAAAAAGATATAGAATCTGAGATTGGTGACAAAGTATTTCTGAAGGTGTCACCGTGAAAGAAAGTACTCCGATTCGGACGAAAAGGCAAATTAAGTCCGAGGTTCATCGGACCTTATGAAATCATTGAACGATTGGGCCTGTTGCATATAGATTGAAGTTGCCCTCTGAGCTAGAAAAGATTCATAATGTATTTCACGTTTCGATGCTCCGTAGGTATCGATCTGATCCGTCACACGTAATTGCTCCGTCTGAAATTAAAATCCAATCTGATATGACATACGAAGAGGAACCGATCCGTATCTTAGCTCGTGAAGTGAAAGAGTTGAAAAACAAGAAAATTTCATTAGTGAAAGTATTATCGAATCGACACGGAATAGAAGAGGCTACGTGAGAGCCTGAGGACTTATTGAGATAACAATATCCGACTCTGTTTAACGGTAAGATTTTTGAAGATGAAAATCCCTAAGGAGGAGAATTATAACAGTCCGATTTATACCTTAGTCGAAATAGTAGTTTTGAGACCACAAATTCGAGTCTGTATAATATTTTAATATTATATTTTGTACTATTGATATGTGGTTTAGCATGTGTTAAATTTTTGTATGTTAATTTGATTGTCTGTTCGCGTGTTTAATTTGACAAAAGGATTGAAATGCATTAAATGTGAAAGTTGCATGGTATTTGTTAAGTATCAAGGTGTTATGGCTTTTAAAAGGGAAGGCCTTATGAAGCAATAAGACTACTATTTAGATAGTGGATGAAAAAAGGTCAAATATGCCATTGTTATATATATGTTTTCTTATATTAAATGAAAGGGCATTTTAGTAAATGGAATAATAATATGATTATAATAAAAAAACAAAGAAAAGATGATAGTTATCATCCTTTTTAGCTGAATATAGCTAAGAAAGAAAGGAAGAAAACTATTTTAGGTTTTGGCACTCATCTAGTTAAATTCAAGGTATGTTTTTTATCGATTTTCGATAATTTTTACGTTTTTGTAATCGTTGCTTCGAGTGCTATTCAACCCATGTCTCAATTTTGTGTTTTGATGATGTATGTGAAATATGCCATTGATGATTTTACAAGTTTTGTGATGTTTGAGGATGATATATGAAAGATTTGAGCTAGATGAACATGTTATGTTCTTGAAGTTTTGATGAATTTAGCTAAATAGACCTAAATTGAGAAGATGGTAAATTGAAGGACTAAATTGCAATTTTGATGAAAAATGTGGGCTTAAATGTGATGTATATGTATTCGGCTAAGGATGTGTATGTATGGATTTTGTGAATTTGATGTTTTAAGAAAAATGAACTAAATTGATAAAAGGTGCAAATGTGAGGGCTAAAGTATAAATAGCCCAAAATACATGTGTATGGATTGAATTGAATGGAATAGTGAATAAAAAGGTTAATTCTGAATATGTTCAAATCAAGAACCGAGGAAAACGGATTTAGATCGCGGGAAAGCGAAAGTAACTGAGTAGCCATTTTTATTACGATAAACCGAATCCAAGGTAAGTCACTATGCAAATAAATGTATTTGTATTGAACTGAATATATATACGTATGACTATCATTGACAATGCTAGGTGTATGAATTCCAAGATAAGTTCGATATAGTGATAAAGTCAGAGAAGTCCCGTATGAAACTAGGAATAGATAGGATTAGCTATGTCATGACATAGGTATCTATTCTGTTTCATCATGTAAGACCACGTCCGGGACGTTGGCGTTGATTCGTGATCTCGTGTAAGACCACGTCTGGGACGTTGGCTTTGATATAAGCTTTATAAGCAAGACCACGTCTGGGACGTTGGCATTGATATGAGTTTTACGTGTAAGACCATGCCTAGGACATTGACATCGTATTGATTCGTATAAGACCCTATCTGGGACAGTGGCATCGATATCCGAGTGCATATAAGACCTCGTTTGGGACGTTGGCATTGTACAACTATTCCGATCTTACTGAGCATCCTACTAGATTCCTAAAGGTTCAACGGCAAGTCTGTAAAATGAATCGTAAATACGAGCTGTGAGCAAATAAATGAATGATTATCCGTTTCAGGTACGTTGAATGCACATTAAATATGTATAAAAGGTAAGTACCTATATGACTTTGATATGAAGAAAAGTATGATTGAAAATGAGAATGTGAATCTTGAAATGTTGAATGTGGCAAATGTGGTCATAAGTTTATGAACCAAGTTATATAAGTGATAGTTGCTAAGTGATTGATATATGTCAATGTGTTTATTTGTATATGACTTACTAAGCTTTTGGGAAGCTTACTCTGTGTGTGTGTTTTCTCTGTTTTATAGGTCATCGAAGCTACTGAAGGCTCGGGATCGTCAAGGATCGTCATCACACTACTAAACTGATTTTTGGTACCCTTTTTAAAATGTATATAGCTAATATGGCATGTATAGGCTAGTATGTCGGTATAAGTGGTTATGTGATCTTTTCCATGTGATTTGGCTATTTATGGGTTTAGACTTTGCTTAAATGAATGTGTTATATGATGCCTATATTGATAAGGTGAAAGTATGTGAAATGACCAAGTTTTGAGTAAGTAAATGAATGAATTATGCTTGTAATGATATGAGCTTTAGGATTTGAAATTGTTATGGTTGGAATTTGGTATTGAATGCATGGATTGAATTATTAAATTGCTATGTTTTTGGTTGCCATAATTGCCTGATAGGTGATAGTAAATGTTGATTGTAGGTGTGACCCTTTTTGGCTGGCATATTGGCCTTTCAAAATGGTCTATAATGTTACACGGATGGGGCACACGGGCGTGCCTAAAACCGTTGGTAAATTGGAAAAATGTGGCTTAAATTGCAGACAGCCTCGACACGGGTGTGCTTGATGGCCGTGTGAGAAATGGCAGTATGTGATTTAGTAGTACACGGCCTTAGTACACGGGCGTGCTTGGTGGCCGTGTTGATTTTGGCAGTATGTAACCACGGGGAGGTCACACGGGTGTGTTCATGTAGCCATGGGAGAGGCACGGCCTACCCCCACGGGCGTGTCTCCCCTGTATTCTAGAAAAGTTTTAGTTTTCCTCAAAATTTAGTATGCGTTTCAATTTAGTCCCGACTTAGTTATTATCATGCTTAAGGTCTCGATGATCTACTTAAGGGACCTTATGTTTGATATTGTTGAATGCATGTATGATTAATTTTATAAATGTTTTCGATCTGTCTGGTAACGCCTTTAACCCTAATCCGGCGACGGATACGGGATAGGGGTGTTACAGTCGTATTCCTAATTTACGGAATATGTCTTCTTTCTAAAATCGAGATAATCGAATATATTTTAAAATAAATAAATTTTTAGCGTTTATTCTTGTTTTCGGGGATTTAAGGCATTGTATCCTAACTTACGGGACATCATCCTTCCTTCTCGAATAACTTGAAATAAACCCTTTTCATGAAAATTATTGTAGTTAGATAGCGCCTTAATACAAAGAGGGATCGTATTTTAAATTCTTTTCAAATTTTCAACTTTCTACATTAAGACATTAATTAATCAATTAGGTTCTAATTTTGGGTATTACGAGAGTGTTAATTCTTCATCGTACGTAATCGACTCCCAAACCCATTTTCTAGATTTTGTAGATCGAAAAGTATCGTTTTAATAAGTCTAACATTTTATTAAAATGAGTTTTAAGGTGACCCAACCACACCCAAATAAAAATGATTGGTGGCGACTTCCATTTTCGTTTTTTAAAATAAAAAGTCGAACCCAAAAAAAGGTTTCGACAATAGGCATAAGAAGTATATAAGAGTTAGAGATCGTAAGAAGTATAAAAGAAGTAGAGATCTAATTCTAATAACTATTAGAATTTAAAGTACATTAAAATTTTATCTTGATCATGATGGACATCCACTTAATAAGATATTCATAACAAGATTATATTTATATTATTTTTTTCAATATGTTAAAATAATCAAGTAAAAATAGAAAATGCAGTAAAAGTATTAGAGCAATACCTAAATTAATTCATTTTCCTTCCAATTTTGTTGTTTAGTTTTTGACATATTTTATCTTCTTAAGCATTTTAGTTTAATAATTGTTGATACATGAAGAAGTAGGTGGTCGAGATGAGTGGATTCACCTATTTAAGACAAGTTAGAGAGTCGTTAGATAGGATGAACGAAGTAAAAGACAGGAAGGAAAAGAATTTTGGAGTGAGATAGTCGAAAAGGATATATATGTTACTTGCCTTTGACTCAAGGTCTTGAGCCTTTGATTCAAGGTCTTGAGCCTTTGACTCAAGTTGGATTACTATTGGTCTATTAGGACAAGTGCAAGGCCGAAGCCAGGGGGGCTGGCATGGGCCCCGGCCTCCCTAAAATGTAAAATTACTATTTAGGCCCTTAAATTTTTTAAAAAATTTTAAATTAGTAAAGATAAAATTACACTTTGGCCCCCCTAAAATTATAAAAATTTAATTTAATCCTTTACAAATTATAAAGATATAAACTATAAAAAATTAAAATTTCATCCGGTCCCCCTAAAAAACTTTTGGCTTCGCCCTTGGACAAGTGATCAAGTGGTATAGTGCAATAAGCCTAGATAGAACAACGCTATGATATGCCTTGGGCCACCTTGGATGGGACATGGTAGTTGGGCTTTGATATGTCGAGGGGATCTAACAAAGAGTTCCTCTAGGGAGTTTGCATGTACTGTTCGTGGACCCAATCGCTCAAGCCATCCTGATGAGGTGTAACAATACAAAATTTGACCATCTTTTGTTAAGGTTCTTTTGGATGGGTAATAAGATTGACTTTGGTGAAATTTAAAACAATATTAGTAGTGAGATTGGTTACAATAACGGTAAAATTAAAATCAATAGAAAGATGTGTTTTGATTCAAATGTAGCTCTTTAAGTAAGATGAGAATAAAAAATGACCATTAAACACATTAAATTATGTATGCAAAATAAATACCTAAAATCATATCTCATATAAAATAATAAAATATATTAAATTTTATTAATTAAATTTGAATTTATTTTCATTATTCATATATCTACCTATTTATGATTTTTTTTTGAAAATATTTATTTATGATTAATTATATAAACTTCGTAATAAGAAAATTTATATATTTATTAAATTACTTTAAAACTCAAAATTATATATATATATATATATAATAATAACAATAATAAATTAAAACCTTTATATTTAGAAAAAAAAAAACTCGCACTAAAAAAAACCCATTTATAAATTATAATTGAAAAGTAAAAAGACAGAAAAGTCAAATGAATTTCACGTTTGGTCAACTGGAGCTTTGCCCTCTTGTGAAAATAAGGTGTGCAGGTGCAGCATCATGATGTTTTCATTGTTCACCAAATAACCTTTTCATACCAATGAAAAAGAAAAGATGAAAATCTACCTCGAATAGTCCATGTCACCTCCAAAACCACCCTAACAGAAACTCACATGCTATGTCAGTCTCATTCTTTTTCCTTATAATATTTGTAATCCATTTCTATTTTTTATTTTCAACATATATTATGAGAATAATTATTATTATACTAAAAATTTCTTAAATATGTAAGGATAGGGTTAAATCAATTAATTCTAGAATCTAGTTTTAAAATTCATATTAAGTTTATAAATTTAGTCTTTTAAGGCTCATCATACATTAATATTTTATTATTAAAATTATATGAATAAAAATTAAAAATATTTTATTAATATAAAGTATAATATTATAGCTTAAGGGATAAATTATATGAAATATAATTTAGCTAAAGAGACGAATATTATACGATATGAACACTAAATCTAAAATATATGATCATTTATATATAAAATTCAAATTTTGAAAATTGCAAGGGGGCCATCCCCGAGTGAAATGATAATTGTTGGGTGTTTAAGGACAAAATGGAAAGAAAATGAATATGTTGGGCCCTTCAATTGATAAAAAATAAAATCTAAGCAATTAGCCATTAAAAGTTTTACTTTTGAAGGAACCTTCTCATGCTAATGCTGCTTTGGGTCTGAAAAGTATGGTACAAATTTCACTCTACAGCATAATTACTATAAATATCTGAGTTACTTTAAGCCATTTGGATTAGAAGTAGAAAATGGAACTACACGTTTTTCCACACATTTCATTACTTTTAGCTTTCACTTTTTCAACTTTACGTGCAGTAAAGTTTAGCATAAAGATGCATAGAAAAAGGTTTTAAAGTAGATGTCTGACAAACATGCTTTAGCTTTTTTTTCTCACTTTTAATTCTTAGGAATTGCTTTTTAAACAAATGGCTGGAACTGCTTTTAGTTTCACTAATTCAAACTCATTAATTACATGACACCAAACGCTACAACCCTGTGTAGAATCTACTTATTATTCTTGCTCCATAAAGTGTCAGCTACGAGTTTGTATTCGATACAAGTATGTGTACATTTTTCCGTAGGACTAAACTGTTTTATTAGCTAAAGCAAGAAGGAAGTCTCTGTATTCCCCAGAGGGAATGCTGTCACATATGGTTTCTCTCAATTCAACTCCATATTTTGCCTTGAAAACCCTTTGGATTTCATCCATTTCCGTCTCCGATCTGCTCACCATCACTCGTGTTATGGCTCCTCTATCTGCTGTCATTCCTTTAATGCTTGCAAACAAAACCTGCAACCAGTCGAGCAGGAATTAGTATATTACACGGGTTGATTCGCATTCTCAAATGTTTTTACATTACCTTTACATAATAGTTAGGTGGGTTGCAAATACATTTAACAACCATCTTTAATGCATCTTCAAACTCCCCAGAATTTACATCAGTGATTGGCTGAAAGGAATCGATAAGTTTTGTTCACTATAGAAAACAGATTTAAGAAGATTGCAATTGGCAAGCAGGCAAAAAAAGGAATAAATTTACCTTGGTGTAATCATGTCCATAGATGTGTTTATAGCAAGAAAATGTCAGCTTAAGATGTGGAATGCTTCTTTTAGTGAAAATCTCAAGCACAGTACCTTCATCAATAGCGCCTGGACTTCCTTCCCCTGTCTCATAAAGCCTCCTCGCATCACATTTCGCTGTATGTTGGTTGACATCTGCCTGGTGTGCCTTGTGTGATGTGGATAATGCAACCAGAATCTGTCAATAACAACAAAGATGATGTCCTATTATCGTATGCATATTCTGATATCTGTTGGACACGAAAAGAGAAAACTTACCTTCTGGTAAGGATGGGGAGGCTCGATATTGATGATATCCTGATCCAGCTGCGTTTTATATTTCGATACATAGACTTGTTTAATGAGCGCAATATGACTTGATTTTCGTCCCACAAAGATTTCCAACAGAGCCTGATAATTAGTATCGTTATCTTGCAGAAGAGCTTCACGAGCAACAATGGCGTCACGTTCATGAGGATGAAGCATCCAAAGGGACAAAGCTGCGCAAGTTTTGGGGCAAACACCAGGCTGATTTCGAAGGCTAGATTTTTGCAGCAGAGTTATCAAATCTTCCCCATACATGTCCTTGTAAGTCTCTCTGATTCCTCTGCATTCGAGCTGAGTTCGAGTGACCAAAGCTCGAATCAAGTGGTTCCATCTTCCCCGTGATTCGTGAATTTCCTTGCATTCGTTCTCGAAACTATGGCTTGAAGATGCTAGGATTTTGGTAGCCATGAAAGTGGTGCTTCTCAAATGCAGGTTTTCTTAGCTTCATAGACTTATAAAAAGTAGAAGATACAAGACTTATAGTACAAGCAAGGGATCTTTTGATTCCTTTACTTTTCTGGAGGATGATATATTTGAATTTATATAATTATTTTTTTTACACTTTTTTTTTATAATTATAGATTTTGTTATTTGTTTTATCATTGGATCATAATCCTATTAGGGTCAAGGGTGGTAGTCAAATTTAAATAAGTTTGATAACCTTTTTTTAAATAAAACTTTTTGTTATATTGTTACCACAATTTGGACTTAGATAGACCCTCGCCTATTATGAATTCGGTTGGACGCTCACTCCTCCTATAAATACCTCAAGATATCATTTAGTAGGGAACTCCTCTCCACTCAAAGTCTTAAATACACTAAACATTCATCCAGAGTCCCTCTACATTTCCAACTCTCAACCTTAGAATGGGTGAACCAGCCTTCCTCGACACCACCACATCTCCTCTTTCTCCACTTTCGTTGATACCGTGTATCAACACTTTTAAAAGATAGAAATGATAATGGAATAGAATACATTGAAAAAGTAAAATGAATTCGAATAATGAATATACGAAGTTAAATATTTGCATTCTTCTAAAATAAAATTTGGATGTTTAAAAGTAGGCATGTGTAACATCCCGCCGATGTAGTCCTAGTGTTCAAATACTGTTTGTCAAATTATGGTGTTTAGAGTAAGTTCTAAGTGAGTAAGATATTAGTTGTGACTAAGTAGGTAAGTCTATGAATATACCTTTTGACGAAGTCTATGGTTGGCAAGCTTGGTGGTTTGGTGGACTCCCTTATAGAGTATATATCGCCCCAGTTATTAGACGAATATGTTAAGTCTTTAGTTTGAAAGAACCATTTACTATATTATTATTTTATTATTCCGATCAAACGATTTAGTAGGAAAAATGAGAATTATTTAGAAAAGAACTAAGTTATTACACTCAATAAGACTCATATTTATGATCAGAGAGAAAGTGCTTAGTCACAGGAATTAAGGGGGGTTTAGTGGGATGATCAGACTTATCCACTAAACCTAACTTTCGTTTATAGTTGTATAAAGTTAGTATTGGGTTTTTGAGCAAGTTTTACGTCTTCCTTTGCATCCATACTTTCTTCTAAAATTTTTCTCTAGGCTTTTCTTTCGAAAAACCTAAGACTAGAGACTTACTTGAAGATTTGGGTTCGCTATACTCAGCCAACTATTCCGTCATTTAAAACATGTTCAAGACACCATTGAAGGTTCTCGTAATAAGGGCAAGGGTCCTGTAGTTTAATCTTGCTAAGTTTTTTTGGTGAGTTCTTTCTTACTTCATATGTGTGTAATGTCGTTGTTCATGTTTGGTTTAAGGTAAGTTTACATATTCTATGAAGATGAAATATTTGTGCAAGAGTGATGGATGCTTGTTGTTATTAGTCTAGTTTGGTCTATCTGTGTTAAAGATGTAAGAACGTTTCTTCGTGCTTAAGCCACTACCCTTGTTTCTGAAATGAACAATATGATCTGCAACATGGAAATGAATTCAAGACGTTGCCTTCAATTAAATGATCATTGAACTAGTAGGTTGCGATACATAAAAATGGTCGTGTAGCCTCTCGTAGGGCAAGTCAAACCAGATTGACAAATCATGACAAAGGAAAATGAATGAACGAATGATATGGCTCTGAATATGTATTAGGCTTTTTGGCTAACACGAAGAAGGTGGTATGTATGATTGCATGGGCGTAGTGTACGCACCAAAGGAATAATGTACGGTGTATAGTCTTTTTGTGTTTGGTATCTACCCACTAATGAACTGTATGACTGTGCTGAGTTAGAAAGGTTTATACGAAATAAATGTGTCTATTACAATGTTTTCCTCCAGAACTCACTAAGTTCTTTGAACTTACTTAGTCACCTTTCCTTCTTAGGCCTGCTAACGAACTAAAGGAAAATTGAATATTACACTAGAGGATAACCGTTGCCATGAGACTTCTAATATTTTGTATTATGCATGACATGAGGGTGGTGTCAAAATGTCCACAATCGAAGAACGAATTTTGTATTTAAATTTGTGCTCATGGAACTATGATTTCAAATGAAATTTCAGTAAAGTATTTATGGTTTTTGAAGTGTATTATCTTATTTATCTTTGAATGAAAAATAGTTTATATTTCATACTAACTTAAACTTGAGTTTAAACTAGTTTATGCTAGATACGGTTTTAAAGATGATGGTTTTAAGGCAGTGGTGTGCCATCCCTAGATCCTTCTTATGGATCGAGTTTAGAGTGTTACAACATGAATTCGAATAATGAATATACAAGGTTAAATACTAGTATTCCTTCTCGAATAAAATTTGGACGTTTAAAAGTAGGCATGAACTCGGATAATGAATATACAAGGTTAAATATTTTGCATTCCTTCTAAAATAAAATGGAATAATATTTGGTACATTATTAATGGAGTTTTTAGCAAGATAGTCAATACTGTATCGGTGAGTGTACAGTTTTTTATTGACACTGGTACGTATTGATACCAGTATGTTTTGGTGTACTGTTTCGAATCGATCGATATTTTTATTTACTTTTAAATATTATATATAAAATATATTAATAAATCTTAATTAAATTAAATACTTATTAGTTAATGTTATAAAAAATCATCGTAAATTAAGTTAATTTGGCCAAAATATATATGGCTAATCAATCCCAATTTCTTTTCAACATTCACATTAATTTTTAAAAAACAAATAGAGTTGTATTCATTAATAGAAACAATTGTGGTTATTTCCAAAAAAATTAAACGTCTCTTTTACCTATGCTTAATAAAAAGGGTGAAATTATTGTTTGGGGCTTAAATTTGGTAATTTATTTCACATTGGGGTTTAAACTTTTTTTGTCTAAGTTAGATACTAAACTTGACAATTGCTCCTACATTGAGACCTGGACACATAAGTTTGTATGTAGATAACATGTTAATTTTCAATTCCAATATAGAAGTCATTAATAACACCAAGAATTTCTTATCTACCAAATTCGAAATGACTGATTTAGGAGAGGTAGATGTAATCTTAGGAGTTAAGATTACAAAACCATAAAGAGATTTTCATTAAACCAATCTCACTATATAGAGAAAGTGTTAAAAAGGTTTAATAGTTTTGATGTAATCCCTGTAAGAACTCATTATGGTTATAGCTTTCAACTGTTAAAGAACAGAGGAAATAGAGTTTCTCAATTAGAGTATGCTAAGATTATTGGAAATCTTATGTTCTTGATGAACTACACTCGACTGGACCTTGCTTATGAGGTTAGTAGATTACGTCGATATACCCATAATCCAAGCAATAAGCATTGGAATGCTCTAAAGCATTTGCTTAAATACCTTAAAGGTACTATAACTTGGGAGTTAGAATTTGTCGAGGACCCTACAGTCCTTGAAGTCTATTGTGATGCAAACTAGGTAATTGATAATGATGAGGTAAGCTCTACAAGTGGTTGTGTCTTTACTTTGGGTGGAGTAGCCATTTCATGGAAGTATGCTAAATAGACTTGTATTGCTAACTCCACAATGGAGTCAAAATTTATAGCTATTGACTTAGCCAGGCAAAAGGCTGAGTGGCTTAGGAATCTACTTGCAGAGATCCTGTAACACCCCTAACCCGAGACCGTCGCCTGAATAGGGTTTAGAGGCATTACCGGACAATAGGATCATTTCACATCACATTCACGACACAAAGTCAATCATCATTAAACACATTCATATACAATCATAGTGTCCCTTAAATGAGTCATTAAGACCCTAAGCATGCTTATAAACTGAGTCAGGATTAAACCAAAACACATATAAAATTTCATGAAAAATTTGAGACTTTTCTAAAATACAAGGGGACACGCCCGTGGGGGTAGGCCGTGCCTCTCCCATGACTACATGACACACCCGTGTGACCTCCCCGTGGTTACTTATTGCCAAAATCAACACGGCTAAAAAGCACGCCCGTGTGCTAAGGCCGTGCCTTATAAGGTCATATATTGCCATTTCTCGCACGACCTGTAGGCACGCCCGTGCCATGGCCGTGTGCAATTTATGCCACATTCTGCCAATTTACCCACAGTCTGGGGCACGCCCGTGTGCTCCAACCATGTGACATTATAGGCCATTTTGCAAAGTCAAATTGTCACCCATAAGGGTCCAACCTATAAGCCATACAACCTAAACATCTCATGCTCATATTATCATCATAAACATACCAATGTTGTCATTCCACTTATGCATTCAATTTCAACTCTATTTATACTAAATTCAATACCAATACTTATTCTATCACAAGCATAATTCATTCCCAATTTCACTAACACCTATTAGCATTTATCAATACAAAGTTACCACTTAATAGTAAATTTCTCAATCCACAAATCATGCTAAAAGATGTATCACACATATCACATTCATTCATGCCAAACCTATCACATATCTAGCCACATCTCATGGCTAATTACAATCTCAAACATAATTCAATTAACTAGCCTATACATGTCATATTCTAGCTTTATACATCTTTCCAAAGGTACTAAAATAGAATGCCGATAGTGTGATTGAGAAGTCGACGATCCTGATCCGAGCTAGCTTTTATCGACAATCGTAAGGCGTGGAAACAAATCACACAAGAAGCTTTCCAAAGCTTAGTAAGTTCGATATACAATACTATATCTCATCAAACCAAACTAATGTAAGTATTAAGCATCACATAGATTAGTTATCTCATATTCATATCATCTCATTCATATCTAAAATACGCATTCATTCCATCATAGCTTGTTTATAACTCATCAACCACAAAGGTTAATTACATACCTTAGCTAACACTTAGTTATTCTATCTCCAAGCTATTCAATGCTCGATATTACATGTCGATCTTCATTTGATATTCGTTCAAAATAACTGTACACTCAGTGCCACATACATATTCGAAGTATAATTGTTATCGCACACTTAGTGCCTATTCTTTTAACCGACTCGTCTCGGTGTCGCACACACAGTGCCAATTCAATAAGGTGAAGCTTTTATATCATCGCACACAAAGTGCCATTCATTTCTATTTCCATTTCAATTTTGCACACTTAGTGCCATCAACTAGAATCATGCACATAGAAACTCATTTTCATACACATGAACATATTCATTTCATATTTATAAAACATAGCTCAAATACATGTATGATATCTGAACTTACCTCGGACGTCGAACTATCGATACGGTCGATTAATCGAGCACTTTATCTTTGCCTTAATCTCGATCCCAACCTCTCCTCTCTTAGTCTAAATACATTCAAATTTAATCCATTCAACCATCAATTCATTCATTTTAATCCAAACACACATATTTAGGGTATTTTACAAAATAGCCCTCACATTTTCACATTTCGACACTTTAGTCCCTATCTCACAAAATCATCAAATACTCAAAATTTCAATATACATGTGCTTAGCTGAATTCTCCCCATGCTTATACAAGTCCTCACATTTCATTTATTTCACATTTTAGTCCTCCAACTTCCCATTTTCACAATTTAGCTCAAATTACTCAAAATTCAAGCATGGGTTTTGTAAAGCACAAAGCAATGATTACGAAAACGTAAAAATTATCAAAAACCGAGCTAAAACATACCTAAATTTTTGCTTAACAATGGCCGAATATCACAAAGCTCCCAAACCCTTTTATTTTCCTATTTTAAGTTCAAATGAAACAAAAATGAACATGTTTCATCTTTTTGGTTTTGTTTAATATTAACTAAATTATCAATTTACCAATTTGCCCTTTTATTAGTCATATAAGACAAATTTACATTAAGGTTAATATGTCATTTAATCAACCAATAACTTTAATAATGGCTAATTACCTCATAAGGCCTCCACATTATAAAGACAACAACAATTAAGTACTTAACAATTAGCACACAGCATTTTACACTTTACGCGATTAAGTCCTTTCTCTTAATCCGACACTAAAACGATCAAATCATTACACAGAACTTTCACACAGACCATCTTGCATACTATTCTCACAAAAAATAATATTAAATTATTATTCTGACCTCGAATTTGTGGTCTCAAAACCACTGTTCTGACTAGGGTCTAAATCGAACTGTTACAACTCTCCCCTCTTAGGGATTTTCATCCCCGAAAATCTTACCAGTGAATAATTGTGGATGTTGCTCTCTCATAACGTTCTCAGGCTCCCACGTAGCCTCTTCAATTCCGTGTTTGTGCCATAATACTTTCACTAGAGAAATTTTCTTATTTCTCAACTCTTTAGTCTCTCGTGCCAAAATTTGGATTGGTTCTTCACTATACGACAAATTTGACTGAATCTCAACCTCATAAGGTGCAATTACATGAGACGGGTCTGATCGATATCGTCGAAGCATTGACACATGAAACATGTTATGGATCCTTTCCAACTCTGATGGCAATCTCAATCTATAAGCAACCGGCCCAACTCGTTCAATAATCTCATACGGTCCGATGAATATCGGACTTAGCTTGCCCTTTCGGCCAGATCGAAGTATTTTCTTCCATGGAGACACTTTCAAAAACACTTTATCACCAACCTCGAATTCAATATCCTTTCATTTCAAATCTGCATAAGATTTTTGACGATCTGAGGCTGCTTTCAAATTGTCTCGAATCACTTTGCTCAGTCTCTTTTATAAGATCAACCCCGTGAATCTTGTTCTCACTCAGCTCGGTCCAATACAATGGAGTTCAACACTTTCGACTGTAAAGAGCCTCATATGGTGCCATTTTAATACTAGATTAAAAAATGTTGTTATACGCAAACTCAATCAATGATAGATGCCCTTCCCATGAGCTTTCAAATTCGAGTATACAACATCTTAACATATCTTCAAGAATCTGAATAATTCATTCAATTGACCATCCGTTTGTGGATGAAAAGTAGTACTGAAACACAATTTTATGTCTAAAGTATCTTGCAATTTCTTCCAAAATCGTGAGGTAAATCTCGGATCTCTGTCAGACACTATAGATAATGGTACTCCGTACAATCTCACAATCTCATCGATATACAATTCAGCCAATTTATCTAAAGAATAATTGGTTCTCACCGAAATGAAATGAGTTGATTTCGTCAATTTATCAACTATCACCCAGATCGCATCTTTCTTGCTCGGAGATAAAGGCAAACCCGACACAAAGTCCATCGTGATCCTCTCCCATTTCCACTCAGGAATCATAATCGTAGCAATAGACCGGACGGAACTTGATGTTCAGCTTTAACTTGCTGACAAACTAAACATTTTGACACAAAGTCAGAAATATCTTTCTTCATACCATGCCACCAATAAAACTGTTTCAAATCATTATACATTTTCATACTCATCGGATGTACAGTCAAATGGCTATTATGAGCTTCAATCAAAATCATTTGAATCAACTCTGAATTTCTCGAACGCAAATCCGATCTCTGAATCTCAAACAATCATTATTATCAACTCGAAATTCCGATACGACATCAGAATCACACTGAATTCTTTTTGTTAACAACTCATTATCAACCTTCTGAGCATCACAAATCTGTTGTACGAACATCGGCTTTACTTTCAGTTCAACTACAACCGTATCATCATCACACAGATCTATCTGATTAGTCATAGCTCGCAAGGTATATAATGATTTCTGACTCAAAGCATCAGCTACAACATTAGCTTTACCCGGGTGGTAATCTATCACAAGTTTGTAGTCTTTCAACAATTCTAACCATCTTCTCTGTCATAAGTTCAAATCTTTCTGAGTCATCAAATACTTTAAACTCTTATAATCAGTATATATGTGAAATTTTTCACTGAATAAATAGTGACGCCAAATCTTCAATGCAAATACAATCGCAGCCAATTCAAGATCATGCGTTGGATAATTCTTTTCATGCAATTTTAACTGTCTTGAAGCATAAGTGATGACTTTTCCTTCTTGCATCAGCACACAGCCCAAACCATTTAACGATGCATCACTATATACTATAAACTCTATGCCCGATTCAGGTTGAACTAACACCGGTGCTTCTGTCAACAACACTTTCAACTGCTCAAAACTCTGATGACACTTTTCTGACCACTCAAATTCAACATCTTTCTGTAACAACTTTGTCAATGGATTCATAATCATCAAGAAGCCTTTCACAAATCGTCTATAATATCCCGCTAGTCCCAGAAAACTACGGACTTTGGACACATTTCTCGGAGGCTTTCAATCTAAAATAGCAGAGATTTTATGTGGATCGACTCGTATCCCAGCAGCAGATACAATATGCCCCAGAAAACTAACCTCAGGCAACCAAAATTCACACTTGCTAAACTTTACAAACAACTATTTCTCACGCAGAGTCTATAGCATGATTCTCAAATGCTCAACATGTTGCGTCTCACCAAACGAATAGATCAAAATATCATCAATGAACACCACTACGAAGCGATCCAAATACGGTTTGAATATCCTATTCATCAAGTCCATAAATACTGCAGGGGCATTTGTTAGTCCAAAAGGCATCACTAAGAATTTATAATGTCCATACCTCGTTCTGAATGCGGTTTTTGGCACATCGAATTCTTTAACTCTCAATTGATAGTAGCCCGATCTCAAATCTATTTTAGAAAATACTGTAGCTCCTCTCAACTAATCAAACAAATCATTGATCCGAGGTAATGGATATTTGTTCTTTATCGTCACTTTGTTCAATTTTCGATAATCAATACACATTCTCATAGTTCCATCTTTCTTTTTCACAAATAATACAGGAGCTCCCCAGGGTGAAGAACTCGGTCGTGCAAATCCTCTGTCAGTCAATTCTTGCAACTGAGATTTCAACTCTTTCAATTTCATTGGTGCCATTCTCAGATGGAGCTATTGAAATAGGAGCAGTTCCTGGCACTAACTCAATACCAAATTTGACTTCTCTAATCGGAGGTAATCCCGATAACTCTTTTGGAAATACATCTGGAAATTCACATATCACAGGCACAGATTCAATTTTCTTTTTCCCAAACCTTTGTATCAATCACGTATGCCAAATAAGCTTCACAACCTTTTCTCACATAGTTCATAGCTTTCATCACAGATACAACAGCTGGTAATCCTTTCATATCACTAGACTCAATGCAAACTATCTCACCATTCTGACTCTTCACTTCAACATTCTTTCTCTTACAATTCACAATGGCATTATGCAAAGTGAACCAGTCCATTCCCAGAATTATGTAAAATTTATCAAATGGTAGCAACATCAAATTGACCGGGAAACATAAATCACAACATCAACGGGCAATTCTTGCACACCTTATTCACCAAAACAAACTTGCCTAAGGGGTTCGATACTCTAATCACAAATTCAGTAGACTTAATAGGTAGAGTCTTATTCGATATTAAATTCATACACACATAGGAATGAGTTGATCCAAGATCTATCAATGCAATGACATCAGTATCAAATAAAGTGAAAGTACCAGTGATCACGTCTGGAGATGATGCTTCCTCTCGTGCACGTATAGCATAGGCTCGGGCAGGTGCTCTTGCTTTTGACCTTACAGTTGTATCAGTCGTTCCTCTTTGATTTTCATTCACATTTCTGATGCTCATGGGTAGTCTACCTCTGGCCGTTACATTACTTGGTCTTTCGTTCTAAACATTTTCTTCTTCGACCATCTTTGGGTAATCTCGGATAAAATGATCTCGGGATTCACACTTGTAGCATGTTCTATTGTTATACTTGCCCCAGCACTCTCCCACATGTCGTCTCCCACATTGTCTACATTTGGGCTTGTTATTCTTAACACTACCAACACTTGTTTCATTCGAAGCTTGAATTCGTAAACCAGTACTCTGTCTCGAACGATCTTTATTTGAATGTCCAAACGAGGCATTTGAATGATTGCTTGCATCTTTATATCTCTTTGCTGAAGATTGAGAGAACTTATTCATTGATCTCTTTCTTTATCACAAGCCTCAGAATCAACTTTCTTTTTTTCTTTACCGAGCTCCTCAGCTTTGCATGCTCTTTCGACTAATACAACAAATTTATTTATATACGATTCCAACCAACAACTTAATGTCTTTATTCAATCCTCTATAAAACGCTTACACATAGTAGCTTCATTGAAACACATTCCCTTGCATATTGACTCAATCTTACAATTCCCGTCAGACTCAAGAATGCATAAACGACCTGCTTTTAGCTCTAAAAACTCCTTACGTTTCTGATCAATAAAGCGCTGACTTATATATTTCTTTCTAAACTCGAATTGAAAGAAGTCCCAAGTTATTCTCTCCCTCGGAACTACAGATATCAACGTTTTCCACCAATTGTAAGTCGTATCTCTCAACAAGGAAATTGCACAATTAATGCACTCTTCATGGTTCAACGACATCTCATCAAATACTCTGATTGTATTTTCAAGCCAAAACTTGGCTCGCTCAGTATCATCATCAGCTGCGGCCCTAAACTCTTCGGCCCCATACTTGCGAATCTTATCTACAGGTGGTTTATTCAATCTGATCGGATCTACAACTTGTGGCACAATAGGTACTTGCGGGGGTGGAGGTTGTGGAGCAGTCGAATTTGTTCTAACAAATTTTGAAAACCATTCACTCATCATATGGAAGAAGACTTGCTTAGCCTCACCTCCCTCACCACTATCATTCGGCCTAGATGTGGTCAGCGCTGTCCCTTGAGCGGGGGCAGGCGCATTACTCTCTATATCGTCAGCAACTGCTCGATCGGGATCCATTATTATATTAAAACACATTTCAATTTTCAGATTTCATCACACTATCACAATTTCACAATATGGCATGTATAGCTAGACTCACACACGCTACGTTAGTTTGAGAATTGGCTAAATCGTAGCTCTGATACCAATAAAATTATAACACCCCTAACCCGAGACCGTCACCAGAATAGGGTTTAGAGGCATTATTGGACAATAGGATTATTTCACATCACATTCACGACACAAAGTCAATCATCATTAAACACATTCATATACAATCATAGTGTCCCTTAAGCGAGTCATTAAGACCCTAAGCATGCTTATAAACTGAGTCAGGACTAAACCGAAACACATATAAAATTTCATGAAAAATTTGGGACTTTTCTAAAATATAGGGGAGACACGCCCGTAGGGGTAGGCCGTGCCTCTCCCATGGCTACATGACACACCCGTGTGGCCTCCCCGTGGTTACTTACTGCCAAAATCAACACGGCTAAAAAGCACGCTGCAAAGTGCTAAGGTCGTGTCCTATAAGGTCATATCTCGCCATTTCTCAAGACGACACAGTAGGCACGCCTGCTGCCATGGCCATGTGCAATTTATGCCACATTCTGCCAATTTACCCACGGTCTGAGGCACGCCCGTGTGCCCCAACCGTGTGACATTATAGGCCATTTTGCAAAGTCAAATTGCCACCCATAAGGCTTTAACCTACAAGCCATACAACTTAAACATCTCATGCTCATATTATCATCATAAACATACCAATGTTGTCATTCCACTTATGCATTCAATTTCAACTCTATTTATACTAAATTCAATACCAATACTTATTCTATCACAAGCATAATTCATTCCCAATTTCACTAACCCCTATTAGCATTGATCAACACAAAGTTACCACTTGATAGAAAATTTATCAATCCACAAATCATGCTAAAAGATGCATCACACATATCACATTCATTCATGCCAAACCTATCACATATCTAGCCACATCTCATGGCTAATTACAATCTCAAACATAATTCAATTAACTATCCTATACATGCCATATTCTAGCTTTATACATCTTTCCAAAAGTACCAAAATAGAATGCCGATAGTGTGATTGAGAAGCTGACGATCCCGATCCGGGGCTGCTTTTACTGACACTGCAAGGCAGAGAAACAAATCATACAGTAAGCTTTCCAAAGCTTAGTAAGTTCGATATACAATACTATATCTCATCAAACCAAACTAATGTAAGTATTAAGCATTACATAGATTAGTTATCTCATATTCATATCATCTCATTCATATCTAAAATATGCATTCATTCCATCATAGCTTGTTTATAACTCATCAACCACAAAGGTTAATTACATACCTTAGCTAACACTTAGTTATTCTATCTCCAAGCTCTTCAATGCTCGATATTACATGTCGATCTTCATTTGATATTCATTCAAAATAACAACACACTTAGTGCCACATACATATTCAAAGTATAATTATTATCGCACACTTAGTATCTATTCTTTTAACCGACTCGTCCCAGTGTCACACACATAGTGCCAATTCAATAAGTCAAGTTTTTATATCATCGCACACACAATGCCATTCATTTCTATTTCGATTTCAATTTTACACACCTAGTGCCATCAACTAGAATCATGCACATAGCAACTCATTTTCATACACATGAACATATTCATTTCATATTTATAAAACATAGCTCAAATACATGTATGATATCCGAACTTACCTCAGACGTCGAACTATCGATACGGTCAATTAATCGAGCATTTTATCTTTGCCTCGATCTCGATCCGAACCTCTCCTCTCTTGGTCTAAATACATTCAAATTTAATCCATTCAATCATCAATTCATTCATTTTAATCCAAACATACATATTTAGGGTATTTTACAAAATAGCCCTCACATTTTCACATTTCGACACTTTAGTCCCTATCTCACAAAATCATCAAATACTCAAAATTTCAATTTACATGTGCTTAGCCGAATTCTCCCCATGCTTATACAAGCCCTCACATTTCATTTATTTCACATTTTAGTCCTCCAATTTTCCATTTTCACAATTTAGCTCAAATTACTCAAAATTCAAGCATGGGTTTTGTAAAGCACAAAGCAACGATTACGAAAACGTAAAAATTATCAAAAACCGAGCTAAAACATACCTAAATTTTTTCTTAACAATGGCCAAATATCACAAAGCTCCCAAAACCTTTCTATTTTCCTATTTTCGGTTCAAATGAAACAAATATTAACATAGTTCATCTTTTTGGTTTTGTTTAATATTAACTAAATTATCAATTTACCAATTTGCCCTTTTATTAGTCATATAAGACAAATTTACATTAAGGTTAATATGTCATTTAATCAACCACTAACTTTAATAATGGCTAATTGCCTCATAAGGCCTCCACATTATAAAGACAACAACAATTAAGTACTTAACAATTAGCACACATCATTTTACAATTTACGCGATTAAGTCCTTTCTCTTAATCCGACACTAAAACGATCAAATCATCACACAGAACTTTCACACAGACCATGTTGCATACTATTCACACAGAAAATAATATTAAATTATTATTTTGACCTCAGATTTGTGGTCTCGAAACCACTATTCTGACTAGGGTCTAAACACTGTTACAATCCCTTTGTGGGAAAAACCAGTACCTCCTGTATCTTTATTATGTGACTCGCAAGCCGTAATTTGTGTTACTCAGAGTCAAGCTTACAATGCTTAGAAAAGCTATTTGAATAAGAGATGAATCTATGAGATATTTAATAAAGAATGAATTACTCGCTTTGGAGTATGTAAGGTTTGAAAGAAACCTAGCTGATCCACTAACCAAAGGGTTAAGTAGGAAAATGGTTCTTGATTCATCAAGGGGGATGAGTCTTAAGCCTAGTGGTTGAGGAATCCATAGTGGATGCCAAACTTAGTTTTTAAGTTCATTGTGGTCAAATGAAACAATGGAAAGGCTCATAGTGTACATTTTACCTATCCGTATGGCGAATGATTTACATGTGTAAGGATGAGTTTTTACTTTTAATAAATTCATAGCCTAGAATTTGGGTGGTCCTATTGAAATGGACTTGATAAATTCATTGACATGAGAGGTTGAGTTTATTACTCTTAATGAGTTCATATCCCAGAGTTTGGGTGGTCTTATTGAGATGAACTTGATGAATTCACTGAACTTAAATTTAAGAGATGAGCTTAATGAAAGCCCTTAATGATTTCATAGTCCTAATTCAGGTGGTCTATATTGAGATAGATTTGATGAAATCACCTACATAAGTGTGAAAGACTAGCCACCTTCTATGAAAAACATTTTGGGCAGTTTTTCTAGAGCACTTACCAGCATCCTGAGGTACATTGGCTAAAACTTTTTTGAGTTATCGCAGAACATCAATTGGGTATGAGATTAGTTGTGTGTCATGAGTTAACTCATATCTTAACAAGTTCAAGATTCGTTCACTTGTTAAAGAGAAGAATCACTTATTTCACTATGTACAAGTTCAAATCCACAAGATACTAGTGCTTAAGCAACTAATTTCACTGTTTTTCTTCTCACATTTTAACTAAAAAACTCTACTTTTTCTCGTGTTCACAAAATCTCCAAATTGCTTTGCATTAATTGGGGATTGTTGGTGATGCAAAGGGTTGTTGTTAGTGGGTATATCCCACATTGGTTAAATACAAACTATCAAGAGAGTTTTTATATAGCTTTACTTCTTGCTCTAATTGAGTAATTGGGCCATAGGCCTATTACACACACGCGCCATCATCGCCGCCCATTATTGTCCCTTTCCGTGTTAACACATGTATATCTTTTTGGATAAAAGTTTTATTATTTTTCTAGAAAATAATATCTTTAAAAAATTTATTTTTTTCTAGTTTTACTGTTCCGAAAAATCTAAAACTGATTTTTTTTTTTGTTATGCGCAAAAATAGTGGGGTAGTTTCAAAACTGTTCCTGCATTTTTTACTATTTTACCCCTACCTATTTACCATTTTTCCCTTCCGTTTCTAGTATAAATAGAGGACTGATTTCCTTATTTTTCACACAGAACAGAAAACACAACGCTCTCTTAAAACACTTTTCTCCTCTTCTTTTCTTTCCCATTTCCTTATAAATTCTGTTGGTTTGCCCCTAAATCACTTTAGAGAAAATTTTTGTCTAAGAGTTTGAGTTTTAAGCGGACCGACTGTGACCCCTCCAAACTTTCTTAGGAATTGATCCTATTGTGATTTCCTTGAGAAAAGCAACACCAATTAAGTTCCATCTTCTATATTCAAGTGTATGAATATCGAAGCACTGTGTTAACCTTGGGGGACGATGTCCACTGCACGGTTACACCGATCAGGGCGAATTCATTTTTAAGACAGTGGGTTTACCACAGCGCAGTAAATTTCTAATTTCTTAATTCGTTATTTATTTTCTAGTCAGTGCTAACATATTTGTTTTGCAGTAGCTTATTATCAGTGCTGGTGGAGCATTTTGGTAAAGGCCATCATGGTGACGGGTGAAGCCTGATAGTTCAAGGAAAAGGAGATTTCGTCGAAACAAAACATCCCGATTGCTAAGACGAAACATGCCGAAATACAACGATACAAACCAAAATCACTAGAATTTACTTGGAAACGAAACTTAGACTTTGTGGTTTCGTTTTATGGCCGAATTGGGATGAATAGGTTGCTACACTCGACATCGGTATCAAAGACTCCACAAGCAAGTATAAAATATATTTGTAGTAAAATATTAAAAAAATATATACATGAAAATTTTTTAAAACTATTTGTGGAATAAAAAATATATATTATCGATGTACCAAATAAAATATAAACATAATACCTCCTCAACCCTTAAATAAAATAACAAATAAATTTTAGTACGCTTGAATTTAAGTCTTCTTATATGAGTAAAATATTAATATTAATTAAATTAAAATTCAACCAATATGATAATTATTTTATGATTTTAATTATGATAATGATATTTTCACTTGAAACACTATATAATTAAACGTTCTTGTTGACACTTTCATTTAAGCCTTATTAACGTAGTTCTCATCCCTAATTTGTAATTTGGCTTAGTATAAAAAAAAATTAAAACATAGTGGTTTATCTAGGAAGTGCAGAAAGGAAAAAGATAAAAAAATATATATATATATATATATATATATATATATATATATATATATATTCCTATGCCTATTTTATGAGAGAAAAATGCCGCTTTTATAAAAATTATATTAAACAATTAATTAATTATAAAATTGGGATGTTTGCTACAATAGATTTGAGTGTCACTTGACACATTTGCAATACTGATAAATTGTTTTAGGGTTTAAATCAATAGGAAAATGAAAAAAAGTTGAAAAAAATTTGTTATGCCGTTTGATATATTAGCGGTATTGGTAAATTTAAAAAATTTTGATAGAAAAAAAAGCTAAAAGAAGTCGGGGAAGTTGGTTTGTGATTCCAAACAACAGCTTTTTCCCTTAGTTTAATTCTTAACAGTTTTTTCGTGCATTTAATATCTTAATGTCTTTTTCTTACATTTAATATATTTTTCTTGCATTTAATTTTTAAAGCAACAATTTTTTATTTAAACAATATGTGCGCTTGACACATTGATGACATCAATTAAAAATTTATTTATTTTTTATTTTTTAGTTTTTTCTGTTAGATTTAAAAAAATTATTGATGACAATAAAATATAAATTACTGTAACAAGCATTCTATTTTCGTAATTAATTTTGACTCATCCAATTTTATAATTAACTATTTTTAATATTATTTTTATAAAAAAAAGAAAAGAAAAAAAGTGATGTTTAACGGGTTGTACTTTATTCATTGTCATGTGAAAGTTTTGTTTGGTAGCAATGAATTGATGGATTTCCATGTAGATTGTGACTATGAAAATCATCACTTTTCAACAACTTTTGCAATAAGAAGTTAAATTGTAATTGTAGATGTATTTCTTGTAAGATTTATTTTTATTGTAATAGTAGATATAATAGATATTATCATATTCACCACAACCATTATAGTTGTGATTTCTTTTGTGTAATTTAATGTAACTATAAATACTATCTTATTGTGACCGCTATTTAAATATTCAATTTCAATTCTATAATTGTTACTTTTCATTAACTGAATATAAATAGCATATATTATGGAAATAATAGGATACAAATGGAAGCCATTTGGATGAATGCAACTATTTTAAGTATAACTTTAAGTTGTACCAAACTTTTCATTTTTCTTAATCTTAACTTTTTTCTAAAGTCAGTAATGACATTTATATATTTTTATGAAATATTTGACTCATTTTGTAAATTTCAATCAAATTAAAGATGTTTAGGCATAAACTTGACTTGGGTTTTCTTACATGAATATGACTACTACATTGTTAATACAATGAGAGACAGATTGTCCTTGACTTGTAGGTGCGCTATGGGTCCTTCACTTTCTATGACGTTAATCTTGGATCCATGGAGCCATTAGCTAGCAAGACGGAGGAAGAATTGGGTTTTGACATCTATAATTCGGAGGGTAAAGAAAGGAAGTGCTTTAAGGTTGAGATATTAGACTATGTTTGTGCTCCACTGAACCGAGAAACTCAAATGGAAGACTTTTTGGAGAATAAGGCTATTGAACCTCTCGTCTCTGGCCTCGTCAATGTTATCAATCCTCCCACTATTGAGCCCTCCCTTTTAGATGTAGTCCCGATCGAGTAGTACTTCAGAGGAGGCCCGAAATGCATAGTAGCTTTGTAAAAATTTTAAATACTATCAATGAAACTTTCCTTCTTTTTATAGTCATTGCAAATCGTTCAAGTGCTACGGTAGGTTGTAGAGTATATTAACATGCTGCTTAATCAAGATAAGTTAATAACCGCAGAAAACCATCTATGGTATGAGGAATCGCGTACAACATTTAAAGTAAGGTTATCTTAATTAATAGACCATACTGTTGAAAGTTGGCTAACCATGCAGTAGTGGCATGCAATGCAATCCAAAAGTGTAATCCAAAGTGGCAGACAGTCTAAAGAGTGAGTCAAAGTGGCAGACAAGCCAAAGAGTAAGCCAAAGTGGCATGCAAGCCAAAAGTATAAGCCAATGTGGCGGATAGTCCAAGTGTAATATCCGGGATTTATGGCCTATGCATTTTTGCTTAAGTATGTGTGAAAGCATGTCTATGTGTTCTGAATTGTGTGGCATGAATTTTGGAAACTTTAAAGTGTAGTAAATGCCTTAGAAATTATTCAATTTTTAATTTAAAAGAGGAAGCTAAACCAAAAAGGCCTTAAGAAAATTAGTAGGGGAAATAAGACACTAAATTGGGCTTGTTTAAGTGGCTTGGAGGCGCCACTTAGGGCCTTAGTAAGTGACGCCACAAGCATGGGTGCAAGGCCTAGGTTTGAGCTGCAAGGGAAGCAAATAAAGGAGTTTTATTTTGCTGCAGGGGTGAGCAGTAGTGGACGGCACCAAGGCACTAAAGGGATGAGTTTAATCCTCTTTAAAATTCAGCTAGATAAGGGGATAAATGATGGATTAATTTTATTAATTTGAATAAGGTGATAAAGAGAAAATTTAGGGATTAGATAGGGGAAGAGTGTGGCCGGCCTAGGGACTCTCTTGAAGGGAATTTCGGCCAAGATAGTAAGGGGGGATAGCCGAATTTCATTTAGCAAATTAGCCTCCCTTTTCATTTGTTCTTTTCTCTCCAAAGTTTTCTCTTCTTTTTCTTTTATTGGTTCTACCCGAAATTTTCAACTTCCTAAAGACCACCATTGCCGATTCTTCCTAATCCCATACTTTTCCATTGAAGCCGAACTCCCATCATCAATCTTCCTCTTCTTTTTCTCTCAATCTTCCAAAAGCCGAAAGTAGGTTCTTTTTGGACCATAGCCGATTGGTTCATTAAAACCCCAAAAGCCAAAATTTAAGTGATCAACAAGTAGTCCTAGCTGAATATCTCTGTGGGTTTTGGTAAAGGTGCCATCGACTACAACACTAAGGGTAAGGATTCGATTGTTGTCATATTATTCCTTTTCCTTAAAGCCGAAATCAAAACTCTAATACCATTAATGATCTTTGGCCGAATCTTTGAAGGAGAATTTCGGGATTTCTAGTGTAGCCGATTTCTAGGGGAGGTCTTTCTTCGGGATTTTAAGGATCTAAGGTAAGTCATGTGTATGTTCGGCCAAGGGCCATCTATTGAAATTAAATGTTAGAATTGAATCTAACATAGTGCTTGTAGGGAGTTCGACAAATACCAAAGACAAGTGATATTTTCGGGATTTAGATCCACAAGGTGAGTGCAGAGGGTATTCGGCCAAGGCCATATTTGGTGTTTTAGATCTATTTCTTATTTATTCAGAAGCCGAAAATTAACCTATGAAGTGATTTAGTGCTAGCCAATTTCAAGAAAGAGGCACTACAAAGTTTTTGGGATTTGAGGAGTACTCAAATCGGCAGCAAGGTAAGAAGTTGATTGCGTTAATCCTTCAGGATTTGGTTATTTAGCCGAATAGGCTTTTGCTAACATGTTTAGGGTTGGCCGAATATAGGAACTAAGGATCTAGGATGCTAGATTGGGATTTTCGAGATTTCAGTGAATTCATTAAAGAAACCAGGTGTGTACCCCACACTAACTCTTAATAGATTTATGGCATCAATTAATATATGTGTTCATAATAATGTGAAATATGGCTAACCATGCAAAAGGTACAAAGTACCCAGGTACGTTAACCTACTCCTACTATGAGTATAATATGATCTGTTATGGCATATATGTGAAACTATAAGAATGTGAATAAGGAATATGACATGGTTAATGCATAATTGTATGACATGGGGCATATGGGTGATATGTAAAGGGGAAGTGATCTGGTGGTATTATACCACAATATCTGAATGTGGTGACTTATGTCACATAATCTAAATGTGTGACTTATGTCACGCAATCTAAAAGTGGTGACTTTTGTCACAAAATATTATCTTGTGGCTATGCCACGAAATTATAAGGGCGATGAGCATGTCGTCTGCAATGCGTCGCCGCCTTCGATGATGTGTAGGGGATGGAGGTTGACTTAGTAGTCCCCACGGTGTGATGGTTGGTACGGTGATGTGTAGCGGATGGTTATCTAGGTTTGGGTTCGGGATTGCATCATATTATTTAATTGCTATATGTATATGTATAAACTGACATGCCTAAATTGATTGAGACTTGTGTTGGTTGTTACACACTGAGTCTGTTTGACTCACGCCGTTGTGGGATTATTTTTCAAGTGACACACAATGATGGACCGAGTCGGCAGGAGCTCAATGGTGGCCATGCTTAGCTCAGTGATTATTTTTATTTTTATTAGTTTTTAACATTTAAGTCTTGAATTATTTTGGGTTTTGTTTGATGTAATAAGGCCATAAGTACTAAACAGATTATGCATGCATTTTAATTATTTAAGTATGATACGATTTTTATTAATTTAAAGTTAAAGTCAATTTATCATAAATATAAATATTAAATGTTTTGACACCTAATCAACACGAGTCAATTGTTTCTCAAAAACAGACAAGAATTTTGGCAAAGTTCAAATAAGTTTTGAATGGTTTTTCTCTAGAAGCATACGAGATCCAGTCAGGTCTTGTGGGCTGGGTTTGGGGTGTTTCAGCTTGGTATCAGAGCACAGTTCAAAACTCGACCTTGAGGGCTTTTTGGGCCCAAAATGTTTCTTTCTTTTGAAATTGGGTTTTATAAGAAATTGAGCGGGTTTTCTGGCATGGCACCTGAGTCTCCGGCCCGAAGTCCACCAGGTAAGTACTCCTAACTCTTTTGTGATTGTATGTGGGATTTATAGGGACGTAGATTAGTAAATTAGGAATTAAACCCTAGGACTAGTCTACTTCAACATCAAGTTACATAAAACTTAAAGTCAATCAAACAAACTTGTGTCTAAGTCACCGAGTTAGGGTGTGGCAACCATCGTGCGCATGTCTAGGATTGGTTTCGGTGGGAGCTTGGTATTTAAGCAGTCCTAGTGACTCACCTCCTCTCCACTCGAATCCTACCTGGTGCGTAGTGACGGTTCACCCTAATCAAGAGGACTTATTCACGGGCTAAACTCAATAATTAAAACTCGAAAAGGGACTAGCCATATTTTTATAAAAACCCTAGTTTTAAAATCATCAAACTACCCCTTTGAATCGTCAAATGCAATTTTGATAATTTTTCCAAAAATCCCGCTTTACAAAATTACTAAAATGCCATTGGTTCATAAAATTTCCATACTACCCACGCTTTTATCAAGATAAAATCCAAAAAAACCCTAATTTTGCAAAATATTAAGATACCTTGATCTGAAAAATTTACGAAATTACCCCTGATTTGCAACTTGACCAAATTACCCATAACCTGTACAAATGACCAAAGTACCTTCAGAATGGAAAACCATCGAAGTACCCTCAAATTAGGAATCTTTAAAAATATCCTTGTTTTGAAAAGTCACCAGGAACCATATTTTGCGAAAAAAATACCGAAATGCCCCTGGTTTAAAAAATTACAAAAATACCCTCATTTTACAAAATTACCATTTTACCCTTAAAATTTTCTTACCAAATATTTCAAATTTTGTAAAATGCCAAAATTTCTACCTTGTGAAATTTGCAAATACCCTAATTTGGAAAATTACCAAAATAGCCCTATAGGATAAAATTACGGAAGTGCCCTGGGTAGTGGAAAACAACAAACAATGACAACTACAATATTTTTCTGTAATGAACGCAAGTTCATGAACATGATTGAATGATTGAATTGAGACTGTATGTGTATGAGATCGAAAGAACTACTCCCTAGAACTATTGAACATAAGACTGTTCGTGATAAATCAGTGGAACAAAACTAATTTATAAAATTCTTTAATCAGATAAACGCGATTCGAAAGTATGAACTCTAGGGGACGTGGTCGTAACGTGCGTGGCCGTGGTAGAGGCCGAATAACTATGTCGGAGCCCGTTAGGTCGGGACAAGGGTCCAAAATGAAATGCCACCACCACCACCACCACCGATGTGGAATATCGAGGATCGACGGGGAGGATGCGATGTGTTCGAGCGATCTTGCGAGTTTTGGAAAGGAGGTGGAAGCAGTGGAGGCATGGGGGCTCGGAAGTCGATACTGGCGACTTGAGCCAATGGAGCTAAATTTTTCGTGGAGTATCGGTGTGGCACCCAATACTGGTGAGTATTGGTTAGAGGCGATGGAGCGGATTATGGATGACTTGGACCTAGCTGCGAGGAGAAGTCGAAAGGGGTAGTGTCGCTACTCGTGATGAGTCATATCAATGGTGGCTCACGGTCGGGATGGTCTTCCGCAGCGATCTTACTTGAGAATATTTTAAGGTGGCATACCGGAAGAAGTACATAGGAACTAGTTATGTGGATGCGTGAGAGAAGGCGTTTCGAGGTTGGTCCAGGGAATAAGACCGTAGCGGAGTACGAGGCTGAATTTTTAAGGTTGAACCATTATGCTTGAGGTATCGTGTTAACGGAGCATGAGCAGTGTGTCCGGTTTGAAAACGTACTGATGGATGATCTAAGGTTGTTGATAGCTTCACAGCAGGAGCGGAAGTTTACCGTACTGGTAGAGAAGGCTAAGGTAGCCGAAGGAATTAAGGACTCTGTGAGGAAGAACACGGATCGAAATAGGCAGAAGAGAGGCTTTGGGTCATCAAGGTCTTCAAGGAATGAGCAAAAGAGGTCTAGAGTTGATGGGCCGCGGGGTCAGCAAGCTACTACTAGAGGGCAGTATCGTACTTGTGCCCAATGTAGGAAGATGCATTTAGGAGAGTGTTGGAAGAAGACGGGAGGATGTTTTAAGTGTGGATCCAAGGACCACATGATTAAGGATTGTCCTATGAGAACCGAAGGGGGTCGACAAGTAAGCCAAGGTTCTAACCAGGCTAGAAGAGGAGGACAGCAGCCATCGCGAGGTCGTGGTTCACCGGCGAGGTAATAGGTAGATCTTGGTAGAAGACGGGAGCATCGGTTTAGGTGTTGGTAACACGGACGTCATAACTGGTACGTTCCTTATATTTGGCAAGCCTTACTTTGCTTTGATTGATGTGGGCTCTACCCACTCATATGTTGCATGTAGAGTAGTTGAAACTCTAGGAATAGCCTCTGAACTTTCTAGTAGGGAGATGACTGTAGTAAGCCCGTTAGGTCAAACTGTAGTGGTGAACAAGATATTTCAGAAAGTACCTCTAGAGATTTAGGGAATGATATTCCCTGCCGACTTAATGGAATTACCCTTCGAAGAATTCGATCTTATTCTTGGCATGGACTGGCTAATGGAGCATCGAGTTGTATTGGATTGTGCAGCCAAACGAATGGAGGTAAGGACCCTAGAGGATGAAGTGATAGTTATGATAGGGGAAAGAAGAAACTACTTGTCTAATGTAGTTTCAGCCTTAAAAGCTGATAAGATGGTTCGGAAGGGGTGTAAGGCATTTTTGGCTTTCGTTAGTACTTTGGATGCAAAAGAAGGGGGAGTTAGTGGAGTTAGAACCGTAAGGGAGTTTGTGGATGTCTTTCCAAAAGAATTACTAGGAATACCCCTGGACAGGGAGGTGGAGTTTGGAATTGACTTGTTGTCGGGTACAGCTCCTGTGTCAATTGCCCCATACAGAATGGCACCAAAGGAGTTGGTTGAGCTCAAGGCTCAAATTCAAGAGTTGCTGGACCGTGGGTTTATCTGACCCAGTGTGTCTCCATGGGGAGCACCGGTCTTGTTCGTGAAGAAGAAGGATAGAACTATGCGCATGTGCATAGATTATCGCCAGTTAAATAAGCTGACCATCAAGACCAAGTACCCTTTGCCAAGGATCGACGACTTGTTCGATCAGCTTAAGGGGGCGGCAGTGTTCTCAAAGATAGATCTAAGGTCTCGATATCATCAGCTTAAGGTGAAGGAGGTTGATATCCATAAGATAGCTTTCTGAACAAGGTACGGGCATTATGAATTCTTGGTAATGCCGTTCAGATTGACAAACACCCCAGCCGTGTTCATGGACATGATGAACCGGGTTTTCAAACCCTATCTGGACCGGTTCGTGGTTGTGTTCATAGACGATATATTGGTGTATTCGAAGTCTGAGGAAGAACATGACGAGCACCTCCGAGTTGTATTGCAAGTATTAAGGGAAAAGAAGCTCTACGCCAAGTTCAGCAAGTGTGAATTTTGGCTTAAGGAGGTTACGTTTTTAGGACATGTGGTATCCGCTGAAGGAATAAGGGTGGATCCTCGGAAGATTGAGGCAGTTTTGGATTGGAAACCACCTAATTTTGTGGCGAAAGTTCGTAGCTTTTTGGGTTTGGCAGGTTATTATAGAAGGTTCGTGGAAGGGTTCTCATCAATAGCCGCACCTTTGACAAAGTTACTAAGGAAGGAGGTACCTTTCATATGGACCGATAAGCAACAGGAGAGCTTTGAAAAGCTTAAGAGGGTCTTGATCGAAGCTCCAGTTTTGATTCACCCTGAGGTAGGGAAGGATTTTGTGGTGTACTGTGATGCTTCCCATACAGGATTGGGAGGTGTCCTTATGCAAAATGGAAAGGTAGTTGCTTATGCGTCTCGACAACTAAGGCCACATGAGGTTAACTACCCGACGCATGAATTGGAATTAGCGGTAGTGGTCTTTGCTCTTAAGGTGTGGAGGCACTACTTATATGGAGAGAAGTCTGTAATCTACACAGACCACAAGAGCCTGAAGTATCTGCTGACTCAGAAAGAGCTGAATCTGAGACAGCGAAGGTGGATGGAATTATTGAAGGATTATGATTGCTCCATAGAGTACCACCCGGGCAAGGCGAATGTGGTGGCAGATGCCCTAAGTCGAAAGGTAGTGATGGATCTGAGGGCAATGTTCGCACATTTAAGCCTCTATGACGATGGAAGTTTGCTAGTGGAGTTGCAAGTTAAGCCGTCGTGGCTGAATGAGGTGAAAGAGGGTCAGTTGATAATGAGGATCTAAGTGCTAAGTTTCGACAAGTGCAGAGTGGGGAGTTGAAGGACTATGGTATTAATGGCGAAGGAGTATTGTGTTTCAAGGGTAAGGTCTATATGCCGAAGAACAAGGAGTTAAGGTGGAGAATTCTTCAGGAATCGCATAGTAGTCCTTATGCTATGCATCCTGGAGGCAGTAAGATATGTAGAGATCTAAGGGAACAATTTTGGTGGCCTAGTCTTAAGCGGAAGTTATCGAATTTGTAGGGAAGTGCTTGACATGTCGACAAGTTAAGGTTTGAACACCAAGTTCCGTCGAGGTTGCTTCACCAATCTGATTCCGCGATGGAAGTGAGAGAGAATTACCATGGACTTCATTAGTGGGCTTCCCCTTACGCTTACTAAGAAGGACTCGGTATGGGTGATAGTGGATCGGCTGACAAAGTCCGCGCGTTTCATTCGGTCTTGGGTTGACTATTCTCTCCAGAGGTTAGCAAAGTTGTATGTGGCGGAGATTGTGAGGTTGCATGGAGTGCCAATGTCAATTATCTCGGATAGGGATCCGAGGTTCACATCTCGGTTTTGGAAGGCACTACATCAAGCTTTAGCCACCAGATTAGATTTCAGTACGGCATTCCATCCGCAGTCAGACGGTCAATCTGAGTGGGTAATACAAGTGTTAGAGGATATGCTAAGGGGATGTGTGATAGACTTCAGAGGAAGTTGGGAAGAATATTTGCCTTTAGCAGAGTTTGCATATAATAACAGCTATCAGGCAAGTATTCGGATGGCACCATACAAAGCACTGTATGGTCGGAAGTGTCGCACTCCTACATATTGGACGGAACTAGGGGAACGTTAGATTTTGGGTCTGAAAATTATGGCAGAATCTGAGGAGAAGGTTAAGATAATCTGGGCACGATTGAAGGAGGCGTCTGATAGGCAAAAGTCTTACGCAGATCTCAAGCGGAAGGAAATTGAGTTTGCTGTGGGAGACTATGTGTTTCTTAAAGTTTCACCTTGGAAAAAGGTAATGAGATTTGGTCGCAAAGGGAAGTTAAGTCCCAGGTTTATAGGACCTTATCGGGTATTGAAGCGAGTTGGACCAGTGGCATACCAATTGGAGTTGCCTCCGAATTGAAGCAGATGCACGACGTATTTCATGTTTCCATGCTACGTCGATACCGATCGGATCCATCTCACGTAGTTCCGGTTGAAGAGGTGGAGCTGAGACCAGATCTGTCTTATGAGGAAGAGCCGATTCAGATTCTGGAACGAGATGTGAAGGTGCTTCGAAGAAAGTCGGTCCCTCTGGTTAAAGTGTTATGGCGTAACCATGGATCGGAGGAAGCTTCTTGGGAGCCAGAAGAAGCAATGCGACAGCAATACCCCCACCTATTCTAGCCAGGTAATTTTGAGGTCGAAATTATTTTAAGGGGGTAGAACTGTAATATCCGGGATTTATGGCCTATGCATGTTTGCTTAAGTATGTGTGAAAGCATGTCTATGTGTTCTGAATTGTGTGGCATGAATTTTGGAAACTTTAAAGTGTAGTAAATGCCTTAGAAATTATTCAATTTTTAATTTAAAAGAGAAAGCTAAACCAAAAAGGCCTTAAGAAAATTAGTAGGGGAAATAAGACACTAAATTGGGCTTGTTTAAGTGGCTTGGAGGCGCCACTTAGGGCCTTAGTAAGTGACGCCACAAGCATGGGTGCAAGGCCTAGGTTCGAGCTGCAAGGGAAGCAAATAAAGGAGTTTTATTTTCTTTGCGGGGGTGAGCGATGATGGGATGGCACCAAGGCACTAAAGGGATGAGTTTAATCCTCTTTAAAATTCGGCTAGATAAGGGGATAAATGATGGATTAATTTTATTAATTTGAATAAGGTGATAAAGAGAAAATTTAGGGATTAGATAGGGGAAGAGTGTGGCCGGCCTAGGGACTCTCTTGAAGGGAATTTCGGCCAAGATAGTAAGGGGGGATAGCCGAATTTCATTTAGCAAATTAGCCTCCCTTTTCGTTTGTTCTTTTCTCTCCAAAGTTTTCTCTTCTTTTTCTTTTATTGGTTCTACCCGAAATTTTCAACTTCCTAAAGACCACCATTGCCGATTCTTCCTAATCCCATACTTTTCCATTGAAGTCGAACTCCCATCATCAATCTTCCTCTTCTTTTTCTCTCAATCTTCCAAAAGCCAAAAGCAGGTTCTTTTTGGACCATAGCCGATTGGTTCATTAAAACCCCAAAAGCCAAAATTTAAGTGATCAACAAGTAGTCCTAGCCGAATATCTCTGTGGGTTTTTGGTAAAGGTGCCATCGACTACAACACTAAGGGTAAGGATTTGATTGTTGTCATATTATTCCTTTTCTTTAAAGCCAAAATCAAAACTCTAATACCATTAATGATCTTTGGCCGAATCTTTGAAGGAGAATTTCAGTATTTCTAGTGTAGCCGATTTCTAAGAGAGGTCTTTATTCGGGATTTTAAGGATCTAAGGTAAGTCATGTGTATGTTCGGCCAAGGGCCATCTATTGAAATTAAATGTTAGAATTGAATCTAACATAGTGCTTGTAGGGAGTTAACGGATACCAAAGACAAGTGATATTTTGGATTTAGATCCACAAGGTGAGTCAGAGGTATTCGGCCAAGACCATATTTGGTGTTTTAGATCTATTTCTTATTTATTGAAGTCAAAATTAACCTATGAAGTGATTTAGTGCTAGCCGATTTCAAGAAAGAGGCACTACAAAGTTTTGGGATTTGAGGAGTACTCAAATCGGCAACAAAGGTAAGAAGTTGATTGCGTTAATCCTTGAGTTGGTTATTTAGCCGAATAGGCTTTTGCTAACATGTTTAGGGTTGGCGAATATAGAACTAAGGATCTAGGACGCTAGATCGAGATTTTGGGATTTCGGTGAATTCATTAAAGAAACCGGTGTGTACCCACACTAACTCTTAATAGATTTATGGCATCAATTAATATATGTGTTCATAATAATGTGAAATATGGCTAACCATGCAAAAGGTACAAAGTACCCAGGTATGTTAACCTACTCCTACTATGAGTATAATATGATCTGTTATGGCATATATGTGAAACTATAAGAATGTGAATAAGGAATATGACATGGTTAATGCATAATTGTATGACATGGGGCATATGGGTGATATGTAAAGGGGAAGTGATCTAGTGGTATTATACCACAATATCTGAATGTGGTGACTTATGTCACATAATCTGAATGTGTGACTTATGTCACGTAATCTGAAAGTGGTGACTTTTGTCACAAAATATTATCTGGTGGCTATGCCACGAAATTATAAGGGCGATGAGCATGTAAATGCAGCGGACGCCTTCGATGATGTGTAGCAGATGGAGGGTTGACTTAGTAGTCCCCATGGTATGATGGTTGGTACAGGTGATGTGTAGCGGATGGTTATCTAGGTTTGGGTTCGGGATTGCATCATATTATTTAATTGCTATATGTATATGTATAAACTGACATGCCTAAATTGATTGAGACTTGTGTTGGTTGTTACACACTGAGTCTGTTTGACTCACCCCGTTGTGGGATTATTTTTCAGGTGACACACAGTGATGGACCGGGTCGGCAGGAGCTCAATGGTGGCCATGCTTAGCTCAGTGATTATTTTTATTTTTATTAGTTTTTAACATTTAAGTCTTGAATTATTTCGGGTTTTGTTTGATGTAATAAGGCCATAAGTACTAAACAGATTATGCATGCATTTTAATTATTTAAGTATGATACGATTTTTATTAATTTAAAGTTAAAGTCAATTTATCATAAATATAAATATTAAATGTTTTGACACCTAATCAACACGAGTCAACTGTTTCTCAAAAACACAAAAGAATTTTGGCAAAGTTCAAATAAGTTTTGAATGGTTTTTCTCTAGAAGCATACCAGATCCGGTCAGGGCTTGTGGGTTGGGTTTGGGGTGTTTCACCGAGTGTAAGACAGAATGATGGACAATCTAACCACCAACTGCCCATAGCTTTTGTTACAAGCTAACAAGTTGTCAACTTGTTTTGAAAAGCTATTAGATTATTTTGTTTATCTTTAATCTAATAGGTTAATGTAAACGGTGCTGAAAAGATAGAAATCAGCCAATGAGTGATCCAATGTACCTAGACATGTCAACTTGTCAACTTGTAGTTGGTAAAAGTTTCCTATTTAAGTGTATAATTTGTATGTAAAAAAATGTACTACAATGGAAAAATAGCAAGCCAGTTTTGATTGCTAAATTTTGATTTGTCCATCTTTTCTTTCTTAGACAAAAAAAAAAAATCAACAAATGGTATCTAGAGCCAATCATCTTTGAGGGCCTTTGATTTATTAAGAAAGAAATAACAACATCTATTTTCTTGTTGTTTTGTAAAAATGTCTTCAGTTAGTTTTACACCTCCTTCACCACCAGCCTTTAATGGTGAAAACTATCATATTTGGGTAGTCAAAATAAAGACCTACCTACAAGCTTATGACTTATGGGAGGTTGTGAATGTGGATGTAGAGCCACCACCGTTGAGAGCTAATCGAACAATAGCATAGATCATGCAGCATAGTGATGATCGTATTAAGAAATTCAATGCGATGTCATATCTTCAAAATGGTGTTTCTAATGTAATTTTCACCAGAATTATGGCTTGTGAGACTCCAAAGTAAGTTTGGGATAAGCTGAAGGAAGAGTTTCAAGGTATAGACGAGACAAGAAAACAACAAATTATCAACTTGAGGAGTGATTTTGAGAACCTAAGGATGAATGAGTCCAAACTATTAAACAGTATTCTGATAGAATCATGGTCATTGTAAACAACATAAGATTGCTTGGAGATCACTTTCTTGATAACAAGATAATCGTACAACCATTGGTTCTTACAATTCAAAATTACGTGGAGAGTATTAGACTGATCGCACAATTATTGGTCCTTACAAACCGAATTTATATGATAAGATGTAAAAGGTGCAACCACTAGCAATGTCAATTTAAATTTACACAAAGAATTATATGTTGATGGCATAACTGTTGGCATAATCAACCTAAAATGTACATGGTACAATGCTTGTAATTCCATGTACATGTGAAGATAGCAAAGTTCAGCGTTTGGAATAAAAATTCATAACAATCGAGGTAAAAACAGGTTGAATAACAACAATAGTTTATAATGGTAACTTTAACCTTTATAACAGCTTTTTTTATCTATACCAACAATAGTCATGAAATATAAAATACATTCATTACTAAATTTAATATATCTAATCAGGTTTTAAACAAACAAGGAAAGTTTATTTTGTTGGATGTGTTCTTTTACTGGCATTTGGCAGATCAAATGAATGACACATGTGTAAGTTAATATTAAAAAAACATTAATTATTGGAATATTGAGAGACAACCACGAATATAGGATCATCGGGTTTTGTCGACAGTTAAGGAAATGCTCAATATTTGATACTAAATTATGGGTATCTTGGATGGTTTATCACTGATGCAGGAAGAACAATGAATTGAATTGTTGTTAGTAATATAGACCTAAGTTAATTGATAGTTAGTTAGTCAACTATTAGTTAGTTAGTAGAAATAGCAGTTAATCTGTTAACTTCTATTTTTTTTCCCTTTTTCCTTTTGTACATTGTATAAAACCATGTCTTTGCATGGTGAATTAAATAGACAATAAATGCAATTTCCTCACATTCTTTTCTACATGGTATCAGATGTAAATTTTTCTTTGCATTTTCTTGCTTCCCAAACACTCTGTTCATTTAATTTTCTTTCTTTTCAATGGCATTCCATGATCCTACACCTTCTAGTCCTTATTACCTTCATCCAAATGAAAATCCAGCCTTATTTTGGTTTCCCCTGCCTTATCAAGCTTGAATTATCATTCTTGGTCTCGAGCAATGAAACTGGCACTCTTATCCAAGAACAAGCTTCAATTTGTTGATGGTACAATCACAGTTCCGATCAAAACGGATCCTCTTTATCTAGCTTGGGAAAGGTTCAACATTATGGTGATTTCTTGGCTGCATCACTCTATCTCGCCTTCAATCATGAATAGCATTCTTTGGCTCGATTTTACTTATGAGATTTGGCGTGATCTCCGTGAATGTTTTTCTCAGGGAGATATTTTTCGCATTTCTGATCTCCAAGAAGAGATTTCTTCTTTCAAGCAAAATGATCGCTCAGTCACTGATTACTTTATTGAGTTAAAGATTCTCTAGAATGAGTTGCTGAATTTTTGACCCATTCCCACCTGTTCTTGTCGCACACCTTGTTCCTGTGGTGTTTTTACTACTCTTCAGACATATCATGATAATGACTATGTCATTCGATTTCTTAAAGGCCTTAATGATCGATTTGTTGGTGTTCGCTCTCAAATCATGCTCATTGATCCATTGCCTACGATTAATAAAGCCTTTTCTATGGTCATTCAACAGAAACATCATCTCACTATTGGATTTTCTCAAGTGTTTGTTAGTAATACAATGCGCCAACATTCTTCTTCCAAGAAATCTTAGACAAAATCCTTCACTGATTTACGGTAATGTACCTTTTGTGGAAAATCTAGGCACACCGTTGATACATGCTATGAGAAGCATGGTTATCCAACTGGTTATAAGTCTCGTGGCCGGACTTCTCGTGCGCACAATGTATTTGATGCTATGAGAAGCATGGTTATCAATCGGTTATAAGTCTCTTGCAACCTTCAATGTATTTGATGATGGTGCTACACAATCCTTGCAACCTTCATAATCTGATCCTCCTTGTGTTAATTTGACACAAGAATAGTTACAACAACTGTTCACATTACTTCCATCTTCAAACTCTACCTCTCCACCTCATGTTACCAATACTGCGTCTTCCTTACACCAAACAACTTCTACATCTATAGGTAACTCATTTTCTTTTCAATCGTACCATTGGATTATAGATACTGGTGCAACGGACCATATTACACATTCTTTAGCCTTGTTTGCCTCTTTCACTCCAATTCAACCTGTGCATATCACTCTTCCTAATGGCACCAAAGTTTGTGCTCGATTTTTTGGCACAGTTATTTTTAGTGTTAGCCTTTATATTACAAATGTTCTTTATGTTCCTCACTTTGTTTTCAATCTCTTATCTGTCACTAAACTTACTTCCACATTACCTTGTTCATTCACTTTTCATAAAACTCATTGTTCCCAGCAGGCCCTTCCCTCTATGAAGATAATTGGTACAGCTAAAGTTTTTCATGGTCTTTATATTTTGGACTCACTAGCTCAAACCTTCTCCATTACTGTTCCAACTGTCTTGTCCGCCACCACCACCTCCTCTCATCTTTGGCACCATCGTCTTGGTCACCTTTCTGATTCAAGATTAAAGTTACTTTCTTCTTATATTCCTTCTTTGTCCATAGTAAACAATTCTGATTGTAACGCTTGTCATTTGGCTAAACAAAAGAAACTTTCTTTTCCTGTAAGTAATTCTATTTCCAATAAAAGCTTTGACCTTGTTCACATTGATATTTGGGGTCCGACTGATGTTGTTTCTGTCACTGGTCACCGTTATTTTCTAACCATTGTTGATGATTTTAGTAGTTTTACTTGGATCATTCTATTGAAAGCAAAATATGAAGTTCGCACTCATATTCAAAATTTTTATACATTTGTTGAAACTCAATTTTCCTCAAAAATTAAGGTTTTAAAACTGATAGTGGCCGTGAATTTGATATTCCAGCTTTCCATGCTTCTAAAGGAATCATTCATCAAACATCTTGTGTTGAAACCCTACAACAAAATGGTCTTGTTGAACATAAGCTGCAACACCCTTAACCCGTATCCGTCGCCAGATTAGGGTTGCAAGGCATTACTGAACATAACACAAGTCACTACAATTATTTATATAGATATAGTCACAACCGAACACACTATGAACAAATTCATTTTTTTTTAAATATGATAATACAATGTCGTACATATCTTAATCCCCTTTAGCCAAAATCACAAATCAACAATTAACAAATGATACTATTCATATGGTCATTTAATTCACACTGACTGAATAGGCATATGCTCATCATGACTTCTTAAAAACTAGGTAGAGATCACAAAATATAAACACACATATATGTGGTTGCATATCACCTTATTAGACCCTATTCAAATATACCAATTCAAATTCATTCGAACCAAAATATACTTCAAATCATTTGAAAGAACAAAACCGAACAGCAATATCAAATCTCCCTCTCCTTGCCGAAACACATCAAATGAACTTAATAAATAGACAAAAATTCCATCCATAACCGAATATACCATTTCATATTACCCAACCTATGATTTGATACTTTGACCGAATATGCCATATACATTATAACATTCTCCACTCAATTTAAGCTTCAATTAATCACTTCAATAATAACTCTTCTTCAATCCATAAACCAAATACATTCATATATGCTAATGTTAACTTCCCAATTGCAACCCTTATTAATTCTAACCGCATAAATATAACCAATTATCAAACAATAAAATTTACATCCATGGTTGAAAAATACCATGCATAGTCAACCACCTTCAATAACTATCTTAACATTTAAGTCAAACCATATGAATATCTATCATAAATAATGTATTACTCAATATACTTATATAATGAGCTAATTACTTATTCAGATGTATGACATGAATGACATAATAATTAACCATACCACCAACTCATGCAAACTTACATTACCGATTATACTATTATAAAGAACAAGCATCATGGCCGAATACATTTAAGATCAAAGTACCCTAACTTAGCCATTTTCGCATGGCTTATATACATCAACAAAATATCATTCAAGTATTAAGCTAGCCTATACATGCCTTAAGTTCAAAAATCCAAACTTTAAAGGTACCAAAATAAGTCGATAGTGTGGATGACTTCGTTGATGATCCCCTGAGCTCGTAGCTAGATTAAAATCTATAAAACAGAGTGGCAAACACACAGAGTAAGCTAACTTAGCTTAGTAAGTCTTAAACAATATAACTACATAATCAAACATTCAATATTATACACCAATTATTTTATAACCATAATAAAATTACATAGTACAATTTGATCATCATAACCAAATACTACAATTTGATCATCATAACCAAATACCACCAAGTTAATAAGTACCATGTACAACTTAACTCCATACAATCGAATGTACATGTATTTATATAAATAATTCCACATATTCGAAGGTATATACATAAAATCTCCATATGGCCGAACTTATTTGTGTATAAATACTCATACATCCATTAAATACTTTCATGTTTGCAAGTAAACAACATTAAATCAATGTCTTACTATCCACATATCTAAAATGCCGAATACACAAACACATTATCTAACAACTTACTTAATCAATAAGCATCAAATATAACATATACTTAAATCAATACCTACCTTGTCGCCAAATAATCTAATTCAACTGAATAAGCTTTAGCTTGTTCATTTGCCACCATAACTTAATCATTTCGTAAGCATAAGCTCGTATTATAAATCACCAATATAAAGCCTGCTAGGCATAGCATTAAGCCTGCTAGACCCGAGATCCGATAATCATTCACCGGTAATAAGCCTTCTAGGCTTAAAGCCCAATAAGTTCACCAGCCCAAGGCTTGCTTGGCTCAAAGCCTGAATAGAAACATTTTAAGAGTTCTTACACGAATCATCTCATATGTCGAACCTTTTTCTCATCGTAATCTCATCATACGAACATTCAAATAACTTCTATCATTCAAATAATTTAACTAAAACACATATTCTACTTAGCCAAATTCAGCTAATTCATATATAGTTATAATGATTCCAAATTTCAGCATATACTAAGTTACGTAAATAATTTACGACATATATTTGCTTAGAGACTTACCTCGGATATCGTCGGATGACAAAAATAGGCTATTCGATTACTTTCGCTTTTCCCCGATCCATGTCCCTTTTCTTTTGTTCTTGATCTAGACATGTTCAAATTAAGCTCATTCAAACACATTTATATTCAATTTAGTCCTAAAACACATAAATGGGCAAATTACCATTTTGCCCTTAATGTTTCACACTTTTACAATTTAGTCCTATTTGCACAAAACACAAAATACACAAAATTTGGCCACACACCTTAAGGGCTGAATATCCTTAGTCTTCATACAAATCCATGCATTTCATTTATTTCACATTTTAGTCCCTTAAGAATTTATTTTTGCAATTTAACCCAATTTACTCAAATTCATCAAAAATCCAAAGACAAAACATATTAATATAACACATATATTTCATAATTCAACCTTAAACAACATAAACATCGAGCTATCAACAATAGCTCAACTCAAAATATTCATCAAACTCTAAAATTAAAACATGGGTCTTGTACATTTCATAGCAACGATTTCAAAAACGTAGAAATTATCGAAAACCAACCGAAAACATACCTCTAATTTGGCTCTCAAATGGCCGAATATGTAAAACTCAACCCTTGCTTTATCTTTTTCTTATTTCAGTCAAAAGATGAACTAAAAATGGCCATTTTTTCTTATGTTTTATCCAATATAACATACATAATAATTCATTTACATATTTAGCCTTTCATTAAACAAATAAAACAAACATGTAATAAGGGTATGATTGTCTTTCATTCATCCACTAACCATGTTTCTTTTATTATAATATAAATATAACTTATAAAATAAATATAATATAACTTTAACTTATAAAATTTAATATATATATATATATAAAACACATATATATATACATATTTCCTTACCCATGCCGTCCACTAACCAAAATAGTGGCTAAATTGACACATAAGCCCTTAACACTTAAAAGCCACACTAATTTAGCCATTAATTAAATAAAAGGCCATTTTTACAATTTATGCAATTTAGTCCTTTTTGTCAAATTGAACACACAGACAGAAAAATTAGCTTACGGAAATTTCACACATACTAATTTACATATAATTAACACAGAAAATAATATTTAAAAATTTTTCGGACTCGAATTCGTGGTCTCGAAACCACCATTCCGATTAGGGTCAAATTTGAACTGTTACAACTCTCCCCCCTTAGGGATTTTCGTCCCCAAAAATCTTACCGGTAAATAGGTTTGGATAACGCTCTCTCATTGTATCCTCAGGCTCCCATGTTGCTTCTTCAACTCCGTGCTTTTGCCACAGTACCTTAACTAATGAAATTTTCTTATTTCTCAATTCTTTTATCTCCCGAGCCAGAATACAAATCGGTTCTTCTTCATATGTCATATCAGGCTGAATCTCAACCTCTGTCGGGCAAATCACATGTGAAGGATTAGATCAATATCTTCGAAGCATCGAGACATGAAAGACATTATGAATCTTTTGTAATTTAGGTGGCAATTTCAATCTATAAGCAATCGACCCGATACGCTCTGTAATTTCATACGGTCCAATGAATCTCGGACTCAACTTGCCTTTACGACCGAATCTGAGTACTTTCTTCCATGGTGAAACTTTCAAAAATATCCGGTCTCCGATCTAAAATTCAATGTCTTTACGTTTCAAATCTGCGTATGACTTTTGACGATCTGATGCAGCTTTCAAACTATCACAAATCACTTCCACTTTCTGTTCAGTTTCTTTAATCAAGTCAAACCTATGTATCTTATTTTCACTGAGCTCGGTCCAGTATAGTGGTGTACGACATTTACGTCCGTATAGAGCTTCGTAGGGTGCCATTTTGATACTAGATTGAAAAGCTATTATTGTAAGCAAATTCAATCAAAGGTAAGTATCATTCCCATGTACCTTCGAACTCGAGGACACAACATCTCAACATATCCTCAAGTATCTGAATGGTTCGTTTGGACTGACCATCTGTCTGCAGATGAAAAGCTGTGCTAAAGTGTAGTTTAGTACCTAAAACATCTTGCAATTTCTTCCAAAACCACGACGTGAATCTCGGGTCTCTGTCTGAAACAATGGAAATAAGCATACCATGTAACCTCACAATTTGAGATATATACAACTCATCAAGCTTATCGAGCGAATAGTCCGTACAAACTAGAACAAAGTGAGCTGATTTGGTTAGTCTATCCATTATAACCCAAATTGCATCTTTCTTGCTCGGTGTCATAAGTAAGTCGGATACAAAATCCATAGTGATTCTGTCTCATTTCCATTCAGGTATCATGATCGGCTGAAGCGACCCAGAAGGCACCTGATGTTCGGCCTTTATTTGCTGACAAACTAAGCACTTTGAGACAAATTCTGATATGTCCCGTTTCATACCAGGCCACTAATAGAACTATTTCAGATCGTTATACATTTTCGTGCTACCTGGATGAATAAAAAATCGGCTACTATGAGCTTCATTCAAAATTATCTAAATCAAATTCGAATTCCTTGGAACACATATTCGACCTTTAAACTTCAAGCAGTCATTTTCATCAATTCAAACTCGACTTAGCATTACTTTCACACTGAACTCGTTTTGCCAACAAATCTTTATCAACTTTCTGAGCATCACTAACTTGTTGAGTAAACAACGGTCTTACTTTTTATTCGGTTACTATCAAACCATCATCAGACATAACCATATGCGCTTTCAACGCACGAAGAGCAAATAATGACTTTTGACTTAAAGCATCCGCAACGACATTAGCCTTTCCTGGATGATAGTCAATCACTAAATCGTAATCTTCAACAGCTCTAACCATTTGCGTTGTCTCGGGTTTAAATCTCTTTGTGTCATCAAAAATTCAAACTCTTATGATCTGAATAAACGTGACATTTCTCACCGAACAGATAATGATGCCAAATCTTTAACGCGAACACAATGACTGCTAATTCTAAATCATGGGTCGGGTAATTTCTTTCATGTGGCTTCAACTGCCTCGAAGCATAAGCTACGACCTTGCCTTCCTGCATCAAAATGCAACCCAAATCATTCAAAGATGCATCACTATAAACAACAAATTCTTTACCCGATTCAGGTTGGACTAACACTAGAGCTTCAGTCAAAAGAGCTTTCAACTGATCGAAACTTTTCTGACACTTTTCCGACCATTCAAACTTAACATCTTTCTGTAATAGCTTTATCAAAGGGGTAGCTATCATAGAAAACCCTTTCACAAATCGCCTATAGTAACCAGCAAGTCCCAGAAAGCTTCAAATTTTGAAAACATTTTTCGGTGGTTTCCAATCGAGTATAGCCGATATTTTATTTGGATCAACCTGAATACCTGATGCTGAAAAAATATGGCCCAGAAAAATGACTTCACTCAATCAGAACTCACATTTACTAAACTTTGCATACAACTGTTTATCTCGCAAAGTTTGTAGCACAAGTCTCAGATGCTCGGCATGCTCAGTTTCATCTCTGGAGTAAATCAGAATATCATCTATAAACACTACCACAAACCGATCCAAATACTGACTGAAAATCCTATTCATCAGCAGGTGCATTAGTAAGTCCGAAAGGCATAACCAAAAACTCATAGTGTTCGTACCTCATTCGAAAAGCAGTCTTTGGCACATCTGAATCTCTGACTCGCAACTGATAATAACCCAACCTCAAATCTATCTTTGAGAACACTAAAGCCCCTTTCAACTGATCAAACAAGTCGTCAATCGATGCAACGGGTATTTATTCTTTATGGTTACCTTATTTAGCTATCGATAATCAATGCACATTTGCATAGTCCCATCTTTCTTTTTCACAAATAAAATTGGTGCACCCCAAGGAGAGAAACTCGGTCGTGCAAAGCCCCTATTTGTTAACTCTTGTAATTGTACTTTCAACTCTTTTAATTCAGTAGGTGCCATGCGATATAGAGCTATCAAAATCGGAGTCGTCCCCGGTACTAATTCAATACCAAACTCTACCTCTCGAACAGGTGGCAAACCCGACAATTCTTCAGGAAACACATCTAAATACTCGCACACGATTGGTACGGATTTAATCTTTTTTTTAGTCACTTTACTATCAAGCACATAAGCAAAGTAAGCTTCATACCCTTTTTGTAACATCCTAGAAATTTGTGAATCATCTTGTTGCTTGTGTTAGCTCGGGTATGATTTTATTGTGTGCCTGATATAGTCTTGTGAAGGTTTGGAATTATTCGGATCTTGAATAAATTTTCAATATGGAGAATTTAGTGAAGTGGATCAAGTGACCCTGATACTTAAGTTAATTTAAGTATCTAAAATTAGCACAAAAGGAGTTAGTCGCATAGTGGTTATGGCACATGAATGGTTGCTTAAGGGGAGTGGTTCGAATAACATGGAGTACATTTTTGGAGACTTTATTTTTTCTGCATCTTTACATCAAGTGTCGGCCAAGCTTTATATTTGGTAAATTGGACTTTAATTTTTATGGCAAGATGATTAATAGTTTAGGTAAGTATGAACTTGGGGAAAGGAATCATTTTGATTAAGGAATGATGAGAGAACACAAGGCATATTGTAAGGTGATTGCTATGGAAAGTTTTGTGTGGAAAAACTTTGACTTTGGAGTCCATGTATTTGGACGGTTTGTAATATCCCGAAATTGGGCCTAGTAGGATTGGGCCGATTGGGCCTTGGGCTTTAGGAAAAATTTGAGTATCATCTTGTTGATTGTGTTAGCTCGGATATGATTTTGTTGTATGCCTAATATAGTCTTGAGAAGGCTTGGAATTAATTGGTTTAGAATAATTTTTAGTATGGAGAATTTAGTGAAGTGGATCAAGTGATTATGATGCTTAAGTTAATTTAAGTGTTTAATGTTAGCATAAATGAGCTAGTAGTAAAGTGGTGTTGGCGCATGAGTAATTGCATGAGGAAGAGGTTGAATCCCATGAATGGCAATAAGGTGGCTTTTATTTTTGCATGTGTATGGCATGTGTGGTCAACTCTAATTAAGATAAGGTTGTACTTTATCATTTATGGATAGTAGACTAAAAGAATAAGGCAAGTTATTAGTTAAGGTATGGAATCAAGAAAATATGGTATGATAAGGGACATAAGGCTTGAATTGAGGAAATGTGTTATGGATAGAATAGTTGGCAAAGGTTGACTCTCTTGGCCATAAACACAGGTCTTTTTGGGGCTAGAGGGTTGGTTGAATTTTGAAAGGGATAAGGAGGAAGATTAGGAGGAAATAAGGGATAGAATTTCTAAAACCTTGGGAAAGTAGAGGATTACAAGGCATGTGTTAAGGTGAATGTTTTGGAAATTATTTCATGGCCAACTTGTCCATGAACATAGACGGTTTTGTGGTCTAAGGGGGGATGGCCGAATTTGGGTAGCATAAATAGGGGTGACCAGCTTTTGGCTATTCTTTTCTTTATTTTATTTTCTTTTGCCGAAATTTTGAGCAAATTCTCCCTTTTTCCTTCCTTTTCATTTGAAACCGAAAACTCTCCCCCATTATTCACCATTGCCAAATATTTCAACTTTATTTGATGAGCCATAGCCGAATCTTTATTTGAATCTCCCTATCACTTCTTTTACTCTTCAAAGCCAAAAGTTAAGGGCCAAATTCAGTTTCTCTTTTGTGGCCGAACCTAGGAAGGTAATTTCGGGAAGTTGATCGTTAGTGGTAAGCAACGAGTAGTGGTAAGTGTTTCTTTCTTTAGCAATCGATTTTGGATTCTTTTCACAAGGGTGCCGAATCTAGTGATTAGGCTTTGGTTAAGGCATGGCCGAATATCGTAGTATCATAATATTGTGTCTTTTGTATGTAGCCGATATTAAGGAGCATTGAAGGAGTCATCCAGGATTTGAAGTGATCAAGGGGATTTCAACAGCTTCTAAGGCAAGTGGTGGTTTTCGGGATTTAGATCCGTAAGGAGGGAGTTCAACAATCGCAAGAGTGCAAATCGTTAGACGTGGGTTTCGAGATTTAGTTGACTGTGTCAAAGCAGGTGCGTAGTTATCGCACTGTTCTCTTGTTGTGTGTATGTGTTATATTTATGTATATGTGATATGATATGAATGGTAGCCGAAGTAAGGGCTAAAATGGTGGATACCCATGATGGGTAATCATTCAACCAGGTCAGTATTTTATGACGTTGATTTACATTTGATATATGTATGAAATGTGATGGCATGTGATGCATAATTGTTCAAGTGATATGTTGCCATGATATATATGTATGCATGGGACTTGGGATGTGACTATCGAAGGAAAGGGTGTACTTTATGTACGTGGTCTAATGTTAGCCTTGTGCTACATTGGCGCTTGATGTTGGCTATGTGCCTCATCAAGGGAGGTGTTAGCTAGGTGCCACATCTCGGCGGTTGATAGTGTGTGTATCACCGTGGGTGATTGATATGTGGGATCACTTATGTGATCGGTGGCTCAACCACGGCCTTGTCTGTGCAGTCCGCCAAGGTAAGATATGTGGATCACTTGGTTGATCGGTGGATTAGCCACGGCCTTGGGCAGCGGGTCTGCCAAGGTAGGTGTGACGGATGGACATTAGGTTGGGTTGGGCTTCATGTTGCATATTTATGCATTTTGCATGACCGATTATGTGGATCAATGTGGATATGGGCCAAGCCCAATATGTGGAATTATGTGGATATATTGCCTTATCATCGATATGTAATGATGTGTGGATGTGGGCCAAGCCCATGTGTGGAGGCATGTGAAATAACTATGACCGAGTCATGTGACTCACCCAAATTTTACCAACATCGCAGTGATGCATAAAGCTTGGACCGGGTTGGAGTGGATACGAGGTGGCCCATGTGAAAGATGTTTTTAATTATTTACATATTTTTATATTTTCAGTATTTTAAGTAAGGTTTATTGTAATAAGGGCCTTTTGAGGGATTTGAGGTTTATTATTATATTTAAAGTGGATTGACGATTATTATTATTTGGAAATGTTTTAATTTTAGCAACTCTTATCTAAAAGATACATGTTAAAGTTTTAAATCAAGAATTTATAACAACTAAATTTTTATAGTCTTTTAAATACACAATATTTTACAAAAGACACTAAATTTTTATGTTTTTAACTCTAAGTCAAAAGTTTTTCAAACGTTTTCCGCAGTGGCATTTCAAATTCGATCGTAGCGAATGGGCCGGGTTTGGGGTGTTACAGTTTGGGAGCCTAGAGGGAGTGACCAAATTTTTGATAAAGGTTTTGGTAAGTTAGGGGGACATAAGGCACTCTTTATGGGGTGTGTTTTGGAAACTTGTTAATGGCCAATTTGACCATGTATGGGGAAGGCATTATGGACAAGGGGGTGGCCGGATTTTGTTGTTGATTTTGGTAAGGATGAGTGGTTGGGTGTAATCTCATTTGGTCATTTTTGAACTTCCAAAACACCTTTTCTTTTGTAGCCGATTTTGCATAAGGAGGTTTAGGCATTTCCTTGTGCAATTTCTTTTCCCGAAAGCTTTTGTGTCCTTTTTCTTTTGAGACCGTAAATCAAGTAAGTGACCTCTTGTGCACCTCTTTCTCTTTTGATCATCTTTCTCCTCTCTTTATTTTGTTTAGGCCGAACCTTTCATCCCTTTCATTTCACCGTTGCTGCAACTTCTAACCCTCACACTCTTTCTCTCCATTCTTTTGTTAAAGCCGAATCTCCCTCTTGTCATCAAGCCAACTCGCATCACACTCCATTCCCTTCATTTCTTCTTTTCATAATTCATCAAAAGCCAAGAACATTTGACTTTAGCCGATTGTTCTTCAAGCCGAAACCATAAACCCTTGTTATTCTCTCCTAAAGTTGAAACTTCCACTTCTTTGTCACCCATTGAAACCGATTGCTACTAAGCACCAAAAGTCTATTATCTTTCCCATTTGAACCGATTTCTCCACTTCAGGTTCTTCTTGCCGATTCCTTGAAGTTTTTGACCATTTGCGTTTTGGTCATTCTTTTTCGGTAAGGATCACTTCTAAGCTAATTTTTTTTCCTTTCTTTCTTTATCTTTCTTTGATTGTCGAAAATCAAGATTCTAATCCTCCTAGTCTTTTTGGCCGAACCTTGAAGGAGGATTTTGGGATTCTTTTTGTAGCCAACGATAAGGAGAGATCATTCGGGATTTAAATATCCAAGCGATTTCGACATCTTCAAGGACAAGTGACATATTCAGGATCTAGACAATCAAGGTAAGGATTTTTATATTACTTGTTATATTGTTTTAGATGGACTACTAATCGATTTCATTTTAGGGGACTCTATCGCTCGATTATTATTAATTTTTCCGTGAACGTAAGATTTTGGGGCAAACAAAATAGGTTCGAAAAGAGCGGTAAATAGTGTTTGGAAGAGGGGTGGTTCTGCTATACCCTCAAATTTCAAATGAAGGGCTGTATCAGGAATCCGAGACTTTCCATCGGGTTGTGGACCCTCTGCCAGTGAAAATCGATTATTTGAAGTTGTACGCACCCCCGAGCCATTGTTTATTCGTGGTTCTTCATCGGGTTATGAACCATCAATCGGAGAGAAATCGCATATAGTTGTTGTTCGAGATTTCGAGGGTAAGGATTTAGATTACTTATCATTTGTATAGTTTTATAAGTACTAATGTTCTAATCAAGCGTAATAAATATTTAGGTATCGACGAGCAGGAAAGTATAGTTCTCACTGTTATCAGGTGTGTAGCACTACACTAAATTTCTAATAGATCGATAATATTAATGATTTGCATGTATTAAGAAAAATATGTATGATAATGGTTGCGGGTACCATTTAGTGGTACATGGTATTCAGGTATGTTTACCCCCTAATACTTCGTTAATAATGCTATAAGCATGAATATGAAATGTGTATGATTCCGTTATGATTTTGGGGGTATATGGCATGATATCGAAATAATATGTTTATTGCATGGGCATATGGGTGATATTGATAAAGGGGAAGTGTTCCGGTGGTTTTTACCACATTATCTGGTGACTTCGGTCACATATTATGAATCCGATGACTTTAGTCACATATTATGAATCCGGTGGCTCTGTCACAATTATCCGGTGGCCATGCCACAATTTATAAGGGCAATGTGCAGTTGGCTGCAGCGACTGCCTTCGATGGTGTGTAGCGGATGGAGGGTCGATTTAGTAATCCCCACGGTGTGATTGGCGGTGCATGTGGTGTGTAGCGGATGGATATCTAGGTGGGCTCGGATTGCATTTCATTTTATATATACATGCGATTTAATCGGTTATTATCTGATTTGCTATATTATGGGCTTATGGCTAAATGTGTTTTAAATGGGCTTAATGGCTATAATCAATTGGCTTTTAGTGTACTGTTACACATTGAGTCTGTTGACTCACCCTTTATGGGATATCTTTTCAGGTGACGCTTAGCGTGATGGATCGGGTCAGCGAGGACTACGTGGTGGCCATTGCGCAACTCAGTATTTCGAATTTTCTTTTAATTAAACCTACTACGTTTTCTTTTATTATTCGGGATTTATTCTGGGTTTTGTTTTTGTAATAAGGCTACTGTGGACTGTTTTATTTTTTTTACATTTTAGATTTTTAATCTGCTACGATCAAATATTTACTAAATAATTAAATGATTTCGAAAAATAACTTAAACTGTTTTTGACACCTAAACACCTATGGTTTTAATAATAATAATAAGTTTTAAATTTGGTTTTCTTTTAACTTATAATCTTTCTCATAAAGATAACGTTTTTTTTAATGAGACACCAACTTATCTAAACACCATTTACAACGCGATCACTAAATAGACCTATTTTCTACAGAACCAACATATTATCTAATAAAACAAAACAAAATTTAATTGAAGTTTTACTCGAGGAACATACCAGATCCGATCAGGGCTTGTGGGCCGGGTTTGGGGTGTTTAACTTTTCTCATACACTTTCGAGCTACCATCGAAGATACTATTGCTGGTAACCCATTCAGATCATTAGATTCAATCCGAATAATTTCACCGTCCTGACATCTCAAATCAATGGTTTTTCTTTTGCAATTAACAAGAGTATCATGCAAAGTCAACCAGTCCATTCCCAGAGTTATATCGAATTCATCAAAAAGCAACAACATTAAATCGACTGGAAAACATGAATCCCGAATCATCAACGGGCAATTTTACACACTTTATCAACCAGATGCACCGGCCCAGGGGGTTTGATACTCGAATCACAAACTCAATAGACTCAATAGGCAGAGTCTTACTGGATACTAATGTTTCACACACATAAGAATGATTCGAACTAGGATCAATCAACGCAATAACACTGGCACCATAAAGAATGAAAGTACCGATAATGACATCTGGGGAAGAAGCATCCTCACGAGCGCGTATAGCATATGCTTTAACAGGTGCACGAGCCTCTGATCGAACCACAGTATCCTTTGTTCCTCTTTGACTACCACCTACATTCCCCGAATGCCTGGGTGGTCTGCCTCGCACTGATACATTGCTCGATCCCACATTCTGAACAGTATTTTACTCGACTAACATCGGGCACTCCCGAATAAAATGATCCATCGATCCACATTTAAAACAGGACCGATCATGCAATCTACAATTCCCAGAATGCCATTTTTCGCAATGCTTGCACTCAACCCAGTTCTGCTGAAAATTACCAATGCTAGCAATCGAAATGGCTCGGGAACCCGTAAGAGGTCGGTCTCGGTCTCGTCTAGAAAAGTCTGAAGTAGCTTTATGTCGACTGGATTCATCTTTGAACTTCTTTGATACTGAATGAAAGATCTTATTCGATGATCTTTTACAGATGTCTCTAGCTTCAAATTCGGCTTTTCTTTTCTCTTTTCCAAGCTCTTGACTTTACAGGCTCGTTCAACAAGTACCACAAACTCTTTAATCTCAAGTATGACAACCATCAACTTAATGTCTTCATTCAGACCATCTTCGAATCTTTTACATATAATAGCCTCGGTTGAAACACATTCATGAGCATACCGGCTTAATCTCACAAATTTTCGTTCATACTCAGTCACAGTCATACGACCCTGTTTCAATTCCAAAAATTCTTTATGTTTTTTATCGATGAATCTCTGACTGATATATTTCTTATGGAACTCAGTCTGAAAGAATTCCCAGGTCACTTTCTCTTTCGGAACCACCGATACTAGTGTATTCCACCAGTGATATGCGGTGTCCCGTAATAAGGATATAACACACTTTAAACATTCATCTGGAGTACATGATTGCTCGTCGAACACATGGATAGTATTATCAAGCCACAGCTCAGCTCGTTCCGCATCATCATCATCATTAGCTTTAAACTCTTCGGCCCCGTATTTCTTGATTTTATCTACAGGAGGCCTGCTAAATCTCATCGGATCTATCATTGGAGGTGCTATAGGTAATGGAGATGGATTATTCGGGGGTGGAGGTTGTTGCACAGCTGGATTAGTCTGGACATATTGAGTAAACCATTCGTTCATCATCTGATAGAAGGCTTGCTTGGCCTCCCCCTCATTGCTACTCGAGATAGGTCAAGATTCTATCTACGCTGACCCATGCGCGGGATCAGGCACTATGCTCTCGACATCATCAGCTACGGCTCTGTCGGGATCTATTTACTATATAAAAACAAAATTCAAATGTCAGAAGTCATCACACTATCGCATTATAATTTAAGGCATGTATAGTTAGACTCGCACACGACTACGGTAGTCCTAAAATCGACCAAACCGTAAGCTTTGATACCAATCAAATGTAACACCCTTAACCCGTATCCATCGCCGGATTAGGGTTGCAAGGCATTACTGAACATAACACAAGTCACTATAATTATTTATATAGATATAGTCACAACCGAATACACTATGAAAAAATTTGTTTTTTTAAAATATGATAATACAATGTTGTACATATCTTAATCCCCTTTAGCCAAAATCACAAATCAATAATTAACAAATGATACGATTCATATGGACATTTAATTCACACTGACTGAATAGGCATATACTCATCATGACTTCTTAAAAACTAGGTAGAGATCACAAAATCTAAACACACATATATGTTGTTGCATATCACCTTATTAAACCTTATTCAAATATACCAATTCAAATTCATTCGAACCAAAATATACTTCAAATCATTTGAAAGAACAAAATCGAACAGCAATATCAAATCTCCCTCTCCTTGCCGAGACACATCAAATGAAAGTAATAAATAGACAAAAATTCCAGCCATAACCGAATATACCATTTCATATTACCCAACCTATGATTTGATACTTTGACCGAATATGCCATATACATTATAACATTCTCCACTCAATTTAAGCTTCAATTAATCACTTCAATAATAACTCTTCTTCAATCCATAAACCAAATACATTCATATATGCTAATGTTAACTTCCCAATTACAACCCTTATTAATTCGAACCGCATAAATATAACCAACTATCAAACAATAAAATTTACATCCATGATTGAAAAAGACCATGCACAATCAACCACCTTCAATAACTATCTTAACATTTAAGTCAAACCATATGAATATCTATCATAAATAATGTATTACTCAATATATTTATATAATGAGCTAATTACTTATTCAGATGCATGACATGAATGACATAATAATTAACCATGCCTATAACATCCTGAATTAATGGGCCTATGCATTTAATCTATGGTTATGTGTAATGGGTTAATTAGAGTGTTAGGGGTCCAGATTGGGCTCAGGATAGGGCCGAGGCCTTAATCGAATTTTCTGTTTGGACACTATAGTGTTTAAAAGATGGTATCTGTGGTTTAAATTACAAAATGGGCTTGTGGCCCAGTAGCAAAGGGCGCTGCAAAGAAACTATAAGGTGGCGTCATTAGCAGGTGAAGAGGCCCAAGTTATGGCCGCTTGGAGCCCATGTATTTGGGCCATTTTCGACACTTAAAGGGCGAGCAAGTGGGACGGCAATAAGGCTTAAAATTAGGAGGGATTAAATGACTTGGATAATGTGGATAATGTGCTGATAAAGGAAGGAAGAGGTGGTGTTATTTAGGCCTCTTTTGGAGGTGTGAATGGATAAAGATAAGGGAGAAAGAATAGGAGTTATCTGCTGAATAGCCAGTGGTGGCCGAATTTCCATCTCTTGGAGGGGGGAAGAAATCAGTTTCAATATGCCAGAAGGGTGCCAAAATTTTCATCATTAATTGATTAGTTTTTAGTTGGAGGAAGGGGCATTTTCATCTTTTGAGAGGTAGGTGTCGAAATTCTCTTTAATTAGGGGGATATCTCTTCAATTCCAGCATTTGAACCCCATTCTCTTAATCTTTTCTCTCATTCTCTGTTCACTTCTACAATCCAAAACCCTAGTCAATCTTTGCAATCTTTTCTTTTGATTTCTTCAGAAGCCGAAACCTTTTATTTCAATCTCTTCTTCATTCTTTTTCCTCTTGTGCCAATTTTTTCATTAAGCCGAAATCTTTAAGGGGTTGCCGAATTCTCTGTAAAGGTAGGTGCCAATTTCTTCTGATCTATTTTTTCTTTTTTATTTCTCTTTCGATTTTTAGAAGACAAAGCCAAAAACCAAAAGGCTAATGGATTGATGGTTTCTTGTGTCTACGTGTTGGGCGACATTCGAGAAGTGAAGTAGATCGTGTAGATCTAAAAGCCAAAACTATTAGTATCTGAACCTCATATCTCTCTTTTCAGGATTTCAAGGTAAGGGGTTCTCTTTAGATTTTCGTTAGATTCGCTATCGTAATTGTGATCTTAACCATATGTTATGATGGTAGCAACTGATAAGGCCTTTTGATGGAATCAAATATCGATCAGGCGAAGGAGGGGATTGGATCTGTTAAACCAATCCCTAAGTTTAAGAAGCGAGCGGTGTCAGTAGTTCGAGATTGGCCACCAATTTGTGGACCGGCTTCGTAGCAAAACCTTAGGTAGTTAGCAGTCGTATCGACTTCTGATAGTGTCGACATAGAAAGTATTGTCCTATCGGTAATTAGGTGTGTAGATCTCTATCACACTAGTTAATCTGTATTATATGTATGTTATGGGCTAAAAGCCAGAAAATGAGGCTGTATGAACAGTCATATTACCTAGAAAGGGTAGGTAAGGGATGCCAGGTACGTAATCATAGAAACTTCTGTATGTGTATCGAAGTATGTAAAAGTATGTGATCTATTTAGATAGTTTAATGTTTTGATTCTTGCATGTATGTATGCATGGGATGGGACTGATATGATGAAGGGGAGCAAGTCGCATAGCGATCGATGGCTTTGCCACATAGGTCACATAATGATCGGTCTTTATGATAGGCAGCTCAGCTGTCGATATATTATTAAGGTCGCATAGCGATCGGTGGCTTTGCCACATAGGTCGCATAGTGATCGGTCTTTATGATAGGTAGCACAGCTGTCGATATGATGTGTAGCGGATGGAGGGTTGATTGTAAAAATCCCCACGGTGTGATGGTTGGTACGGGGGTGTGTAGAGGATGGACTTTTAGGTTTGGGATGGGACATGTTGCATGTAAATATTTTGTTGCCATTGTGTATGGGCCTCGGACCATAATGTGTTTATGGGCCTCAAGGCTTTCATGTGTTTTTGAGATTTGCACACTGAGTCTTGGTGACTCACCCTTTTATTGTTTTCCAACTTTTCGATGAGCGAGAGATCGTGGACATGGGAGCCGAAAGCGCACTCGAGGGCCATCAAGTCTCTTATCTTCATAGGCTATTTTTGATTTTTCTTTACGTTTCAATTTTAGAATTATTTCTGTAATAAGGCCTCCATAACCTAGGTTATCGAACTATATTTTTTTTATGTTACGTCTTATAAACTTATGTTTTCAAAGTCTTAATTATAAAGTGAAACTAAAATGGGTTTTTCCAAATGTTCAACGAAATGTTAAAGTTTCTTCAAAATGTCACAACTAATGATTAATCGGTTAAAATAAACTGAGATTTTCAAAACCCTTCAAAGCAAAGTTTTCAACATTCAACCCAGTAGCATACCGGATCCGGTCATGACGTATGAAATTTGGGTTTGGGGTGTTACATTTTGCATCGAGCACGGTTCAAAACTTGGGTACGTGAAATGGGTCCAGAGTGATTTGTAAAAGTTATGTAAGTTTGAAAAAGTTCAATTGAGATATGGCCTTGAGTCTATCGGCACCCGATCCACGCAGGTAAGTATTCTAAACTCATTATGTGATATGCATGTTGGGCTTGATGGGCTCTCTAGGGACGTAGGCTAGTATGCTAAAGTTTATGGACTTGAGTTTAGTATAAACAATTCTTCAAATCTCATAAGACTTAATTTCTAATTAAACATGTCTCAGAACAAGTCATAGGGTTAGGGTGTGGTAACAGTATGCGCATGTCTAGGATTGGATCTAGGGAGAGCTTGGTATTTAAGTGGCCCTAGCGGCTCACCCCCTCTTCGCTGGAATTCTACCTGGTGCGTAGTGTTTATTCACTCTAACCGAGAGGGCTTGTTGACGGGCCAAAATTTATAACTCAAACCCGAAAGGGGCCAACCACCCTATTTTTGTAAAATTACTTATATCCCTAGTTTAGTAAAATTCCTGAAATACCCTTGATTTGTGAAAACTTCTCAAAAAACCTTGGATTTGTAAAATTACCAAAAATTTGTAAAATTATTGAAATACCCCCGATTGGTAAAATTACTGAAATACCCTCAGATTGTAAAATTACCAAAATATCCCTACTTTGTAAAATCACCAAGATACCCTATTTTGGAAAATTACAAAAATACCCTTATAGGATAAAATTATGAAAATACCTCTGGGTAGTGAAATGACAAAAATACCCCTATGTGACGAATGTGAGTTCATGGATGCTACTTGTATGTTGATGTGTGATGGTTGAATGTATGTGGATTCTAGAACTAGGAAATACAGACCTGAGAACTGAACCTTGTAGATAGAGTTTGAATTCGAAAGAACTACTGTTAAAACTACTTTTCATAAGATTGTTCGTTATTAATTGGTGGAAGAAATTAATAATTCATAAAATTTCTAATCAGATAAATGTGAATCGGTAGAATGAGCACTAGAGGACGTGGTGCGCGTGGCCGAGGTAGAGGAAAGATTACTGTGTCGGAACCGGTAGGGTCTAGTCACGAGTCGGGGAATGAGGTACCAGTGCCACCAGCTATAGAGGCAGAATTTCAAGATTAGACGACCGGAGATGATGCGATATCCCAGGTGATGTTGAGGGTGTTAAAGAGGGTTACTGGGGCAGGCATGGGCATAGGAGCCCGGAAATCTGTGTCGAAGCGACTTAGAGCTAATGGGGCAGAAGTGTTTAGGAGAATTTCTAGGATAGCCCCGACTACAGCTGAGTAGTGTCCCTTCTCTGAGACAAAGCTTATCAATGGTGGCTTACGGTTAAGGATGGTACAGTGGCTGACTGTATCACCTAGGATTACTTTAGAACGGCATTCCAGAGTAAGTACATTAGAACGAGTTATGTGGACCGCAGCAGAGAGCATTCTAAATCGGTTCGGGAAGTAGGTCGATGGCGGCGTGAAGCGAAATTCTTACGCTTGAGCCGTTATGCTCGAGGGATAGTGACCACAGAATATGAACGGTGTGTTCAATTTGAAGATGGCCTGAAGGATGATTTACGTGTTTTGATAGCTCCACAGCGGAGAGGGAATTTGCTGTGCTTGTGGAGAAGGCTAAGATAGTTGAGGAGGTAAGGCGAACGGAAAAGCTGAATCTGGACAAAGATAAAAGTGGAAGTAGGAGGAATTTTGGATCGTCATGAGCAGCTGGGCATACTCAGAAAAGACCTAGGTCGGATGGGCCAAATCGGTGGAGAGACCTTCTGCTAACCAGAAATGGAGGTGTGTTCGCTGTGGTAAATTCCATGTAGGTGAGTGTCAAGCAGGCAGTGGAAAGTGCTTTAGGTGTGGGTCTTTGGACCATCAGATTAGAGACTGTCCACAGCCACGGAGCGATGTAGAACCCCTAGGGTAGGGAAATGCTCTGCCAAGTAGAAAGGGTCAGCAGTCACAGGGGGGTCGTGGTCCAGCTAGAGGTGGTAACGGTTTCGGTCGGGGCTGTGGAGCACCAGGTCGAGGGGCAAGAAACACTGAGGCAAGACAGTCGGGGTTGGTCTATGCTGCCAGACATCATGAGGAGGCTGACGCACCGGATGTTATAACCGGTACATTTTTAATATTTGGTTTGCCTTACACTGCATTGATTGACATTGGGTCGACACATTCATATGTTGCTAGTAGTGTGTCTGGAACTTTAAGTTTAGATTTCGAGATTACCCCTAGGGCGATGACTATAATTAGCCCATTAGGACAATCTGTGGTAGTAGATAAGCTCTATCGGGAGGTACCCTTAGAAGTTCAGGGAATAGTTTTTCGGACGAATCTGATGGAATTACCATTCGGGAAGTTCGACTTAATATTAGGCATGGACTAGCTGGTGAAGTATCAAGCTAATTTAGATTGTGCAGCCAAGCGTATGGTGTTGAAAACCCCCGAGGGTGGTGAAGTGTTGGTGATAGGAGAAAGGGGGAACTATCTGTTGAATGTAGTGACTGCCGTAAGAGCAAAAAGGATGGTGAGAAAAGGATGCGAGGTGGTATTAATGTTTGTTCAGGCTCTAGAAGCTAAGGACCTAACTGTTGGGGACATTAGGACGGTAAAAGAATTTCCTGATGTTTTCCCAGAAAAGCTTCTGGGATTACCTCCAGATCGTGAAGTGGAGTTTGGTATCGATCTTCTTCCGGGAATAGCACTAGTGTCTATCGCTCCATATAGGATGGCGCCAAAGGAGTTGATGGAATTGAAAGCGCAGATTCAGAAGTTGCTGGATAGAGGTTTTGTTCGACCAAGTGTGTCACCGTGGGGAGCACCGGTGCTATTTGTCAAGAAGAAAGATGGATCAACACGTATGTGCATTGACTACCGTCAGCTGAACAAGTTGACTATCAAGAACAAGTATCCATTGCCAAGGATCGATGACTTGTTCGATCAACTGAAAGGGGCGTCATTGTTCTCAAAGATAGATTTGAGATTAGGATACCATCAGCTTAAGGTCAAAGAATCGGATATTCATAAGATAGTTTTCAGGACCCGTTATGGCCATTACGAATTTTTGGTAATGCCATTTGGGTTGACTAACGCACCAGCGGCATTTATGGATTTGATAAACCGAGTGTTCCAACCATACTTGGATCGGTTTGTCGTGGTATTTATAGATGATATCTTGGTTTACTCAAGATCGAAGAGGAGCATGATTTACATCTGCGAGTGGTTTTATACATTCTGAGGGAGAAGCAGTTGTATGCCAAATTCAGTAAGTGCGAATTTTGGCTAAGTGGAGTTACTTTTCTAGGCCATGTTATGTCGGCAGAGGGAATAGGGTTAACCCTCAAAAAATTGAAGCGGTGTTGGATTGGAAGCCGCCTAGGTCTGCATGTCGTAAATTGTAGTTTTCTTGGTCTGGTCGGGTACTATCGAAGGTTTGTTGAAGGATTTTATTCAATAGCGGCACCATTGACTAAGTTATTACGGAAAGGAGTTCCATTTATTTGGTCTAGTAGGTAGCAAGAGAGTTTCGAGAAGTTGAAAAGGATTTTGACGAAGGCTCCGGTATTGATTCAACCGGAGGCTAGGAAGGAATTCATGATTTACTGTGATACATCACACACGGGACTAGGATGCGTGTTGATGCAAGATAGAAAGGTTGTTACGTATGCATCTCGGCAGTTAAGACCGCACAAAGCAAATTATCCCACCCATGATTTGGAGTTGGCGGCGGTGGTTTTTGCTTTAAAGATTTGGAGACATTATCTGTACGGGGAGAAATCTATTATTTATACAGACCATAAAAGCCTAAAATACCTTTTGACCCAGAAGGAGTTGAATTTAAGGCAGAGGAGGTGGATTGAGTTGTTAAAGGATTATGATTGCTCGATCGAGTACCATCCGGGTAAAACTAATGTGGTGGCGGATGCCTTAAGTCATAAAGTAATCTCTAACTTGAGGGCAATGTTTGCTCACCTTAGTTTGTATGATGATGGGAGCTTATTGGCTGAACTTCAAGTGAAACCCTCTTGGGTCAGTTAGGTTAAGGAGAAGCAACAAAACCGATGAGTTGCTAAAGGAGAAGTTTCATGTAAGATCAAGTGATGGATCGACGGACTTGATATGAATAAGGAAGGATATTATGTTTTCAAGGAGAGTTTGCATGCCAAAAGATCCGAAATTGAGGCATAGGATTTTGCAAGAAGCGCATGGAAGTTCATACGCTATGCACCCCGGAGGGAGTAAGATGTATCGGGATTTGTGGGATCAGTTCTGGTGGCCGGGCTTGAAGCGTGAGGTAACTGAATTGGTGAGTAAGTGTTTGACCTATCAGCAGGTAAAGGCGGAGCATCAGTTACCATCAGGGTTGTTGCAGCCAGTGAAGATTCCACAATGGAAGTGGGAAAGGATCACAATGGACTTTGTTAGTGGGCTACCCATCACGCCTACTAAGAAAGATTTAGTCTGGGTGATTGTTGATCGCTGGATGAAATTTGCTCATTTCATACCAGTACGGGTCGATTACTCTCCTCAGAAGCTGGCTAGGTTATAAATAGTGGAGGTAGTGAGGTTGCATGGGGTACCAGTATCAATCATATTGGACAGGGACCCGAGGTTCACATCACAATTCTGGAAGGCTTTGCATCAAGTGTTGGGTACAAAGTTGGATTTCAGTATGGCGTTTCATCCTCAGACAGATGGACAGTCTGATAATTCAAATCTTGGAGGACATGTTAAGGGGATGTGTCATTAATTTTGGAGGTAGTTGGGAAGAGTTTTTACTATTGGCAGAGTTTGCTTACAGCAACAGCTACCAGTCTAGTATTCAGATGGCGCCCTATAAAGCATTGTACGGGTAAAAGTGTCGTACTCCTACCTGTTGGACGAAATTAGGGGAACGTCAGATTTTGGGTTCGGAGTTGGTTACCGAGACAGAAGAGAAGGTTGAGTTAATTCAAGCTCGACTAAAGGAAGCATCGGACCGATAGAAGTCATATGCAGACTTGAAGCGTAAGGACATAGAGTTTGCAGTAGGTGACAAGGTGTTCTTGAAGGTGTTGCCATGTAAGAAAGTACTGAGTTTTGGATGGAAGGCTAAATCAAGTCCTAGATTTCTCGGACCTTATCGGGTGTTGGAACGAGTAGGGCCGGTAGCCTATCAACTAGAGCTACCCTCTGAGCTAAGCCAGATTCACAATGTATTCTACGTCTCTATTTTAAGACGTTATCGTTCAGATCTGTCTCATGTGGTGCCTGTGGAGGAAATCGAGGTAAGACTTGACCTATCCTTTGAAGAGGAACCAGTGGAAATCCTGGATCGTGATGTCAAAGTGTTGCGAAGGAAAACGGTTTCGTTAGTTAATTTTCATGGCAGAATCACGGTTCTGAGGAGGCTACTTGGGAACCAAAGGAAGCGATGCGGCGGCAATAGCCACATCTATTCTGATCAGGTAATTTCGAGGCCGAAATTTTTTTAAGGGGGTAGAACTGTAACATCCTGAATTAATAGGCCTATGCGTTTAATGTGTGGTTATGTGTAATGTGTTAATTAGAGTGTTAGGGGTCCAGATTGGGCTCAAGATAGGGCCGAGGCCTTAATCAAATTTTCTATTTGGACACTATAGGGTTTAAAAGATTGTATCTGTGGTTTAAATTACAAAATGGGCTTGTGGCCCAGTAGCAAGGGGCACTGCAAAGGAACTATAAGGTGGGGTCATTAGTAGGCGAAGAGGCCCAAGTTATGGCCGCTTGGAGCCCATGTATTTGGGCCATTTTCGGTACTTAAAAGAGGAGCAAGTGGGATGGCAATAAGGCTTAAAATTAGGAGGGATTAAATGACTTGGATAATATTGATAATGTGCTAATAAAGGAAGGAAGAGATGGTGTTATTTAAGCCTCTTTTGGAGATGTGAATGGATAAAGATGAGGGAGAAAGAATAGGAGTTATCTGTTGAACAGCCAGTGGTGGCCGAATTTCCATCTCTTGGAGGGGGAAGAAATCGATTTCAATATGCCAGAGGGGTGCCAAAATTTCCATCATTAATTGATTAGTTTTTAGTTGGAGGAAAGGGCATTTTCGGGTTTTGAGAGGTAGGTGCTGAATTAATTAGGGGGATATCTCTTCAATTCCGGCATTTGAACCCCATTCTCTTAATCTTTTCTCTTATTCTCTGTTCTCTTCTACAAGTCGAAACCCCAGTCAATCTCTGCAATCTTTTTTTTTTTATTTCTTCAGAAGCCGAAACCTCTTATCTCACTCTTTTCTTCATTCTTTTTTCCTTTTGTGCTGATTTCTCCATTGTCAAATCTTCAAGGGGTTGCCGAACTCTCTGTAAAGGTAGGTGCCGATTTTTTCTGATCTATTTTTTATTTTCTTTATCTTTCGATTTTTAGAAGACAAAGCCGAAAGGCTAATGGATTGTTGGTTTCTTGTGTCTACGTGTTGGGCGACATTCGAGAAGTGAAGTAGATCGCGTAGATCTAAAAGCCAAAACAGTTAGTCTCTGAACCTCATATCTCTCTTTTCGAGATTTCAAGGTAAGGGGTTCTCTTTAGATTTCTGTTAGATTCGCTATCGTAATTGTGATCTTAACCATATGTTATGATGATAGCAACTGATAAGGTCTTTTGATGGAATCAAATATTGATCAGGCGAAGGAGGGGATTGGATCTGTTAAACCAATCCCTAAGTTTAAGAAGCGAGCGATGTCAGTAGTTCGAGATTGGCCACTGGTTTGTGGACCAGCTTCAGAGCAAAACCTTAGGCGATTAGCGATCGATCGACTTCCGATAGTGTCGACATAGAAAGTTCATCTGTCGGTGTCGGTGTGTAGATCTCTATCACACTAGTTAATATGTATTATATGTATGTTATGGGCTAAAAGCCGAAAAATGAGGCCGGTATGAACAGTCGTATTACCCAAAAAGGGTAGGCAAGGGATGCCAAGTACGTAATCATAGAAACTTCTCTATGTGTATCGAAGTATGTGAAAGTATGTGATCTGTTTAGATAGTTTAATGTTTTGATTCTTGCATGTATGTATGCATGGGATGGGATTGATATGATGAATGAGAGTAGGTCGCATAGCGATCGGTGGCTTTGCCACATAGGTCACATAGTGATCGGTCTTTATGATGACACTCATTGTCGATATATTATTAAGGTCGCATAGCGATCGGTGGCTTTGCCACATTGGTCACATAGTGATCGGTCTTTATGACAGGCAGCACAGCTGTCGATATGGTGTGTAGTGGATGGAGGGTTGATTGTAGAAACCCCCACGGTATGATGGTTGGTACGGTGGTGTGTAGAGGATGGACTTTTAGGTTTGGGATGCGACATGTTGCATGTAAATATTCTATTGCCATTGTGTATGGGCCAAGGACCATAATGTGTTTGTGGGCCTCAAGGCTTTCATGTGTTTTCGGGATTTACACACTGAGTCTTGGTGACTCACCCTTTTATTTTTTTCCAACTTTTCAGATGAGCAGTAGATCGTGGACATGGGAGCCGAGGCGGACTCGATGGGCCATCAAGTCTTTTATCTTCATAGGCTATTTTCGATTTTTCTTTACGTTTCAATTTTGGGATTATTTTTGTAATAAGGCCTCCATAACCTAGGTTATCGAACTATATTTTTTTTTATGTTATGTCTTATAAACTTATGTTTTCAAAGTCTTAATTATAAAGTGAAACTAAAATGGGTTTCTCCAGCATGTTCAACACAAATGTTAAAGTTTCTTCAAAAATGTCAAAACTAATGATTAATCGGTTAAAATAAACTGAGATTTTCAAAACCCTTCAAAGCAAAGTTTTCAACATTCAACCCGTAGCATACCAGATCCGATCATGACGTATGGGTCGGGTTTTGGGTGTTACAATACCACCAACTCATGCAAACTTACATTACCGATTATACTATTATAAAGAACAAGCATCATGGCCAAATACATTTAAGATCAAAGTACCCTAACTTAGCCATTTTCGCATGGCTTATATACATCAACAAAATATCATTCAAGTATTAAGCTTGCCTATGCATGCCTTAAGTTCAAAAATCCAAACTTTAAAGGTACCAAAATAAGTCGATAGTATGGATGAATTCGTTAACGATCCCCTGACCTCGTAGCTAGATTAAAATCTATAAAACAGAGTGGCAAAGACACAGAGTAAGCTAACTTAGCTCGGTAAGTCTTAAGCAATATAACTACATAATCAAACATTCGATATTATACACCAATCATTTTACAACCATAATAAAATTACATAGTACAATTTGATCATCATAACCAAATACCAGCAAGTTAATAAGTACCATGTACAACTTAACTCCATACAATTGAATGTACATGTATTTATATAAATAATTCCACATATCCGAAGGTATATACATGAAATCTCCATATGGCCGAACTTATTTATGTATAAATACTCATACATCCATTAAATACTTTCATGTTTGCAAGTAAACAACATTAAATCAATGTCTTACTATCCACATATCTAAAATGCCAAATGCACAAACACATTATCTATCAAATTACTTAATCAATAAGCATCAAATATAACATATACTTAAATCAATACATACCTTGTGGCCAAATAATCTAATTCAACTGAATAAGCTTTAGCTTGTTCATTTGCCACCATAACTTAATCATTTCGTAAGCATAAGCTCGTATTATAAATCACCAGTATAAAACTTAATAGGCATTAAGCCTGCTAGACCCGAGGTCCGATAATCATTCACCGGCAATAAGCCTGCTAGGCTTAAAGCTCTCTAAATTCACTAGCCCAAGGCTTGCTAGGCTCAAAGCCTAAATAGAAACATTTTAAGATTTCTTACACGAATCATCTCATATGTTGAACCTTTTTCTCATCGTAATCTCATCGTACGAACATTCTAATAACTTCTATCATTCAAATAATTTAACTAAAACACATATTCTACTTAGCCAAATTTGGCTAATTTATATATAGTTATAATGGTTCCAAATTTCAGCATATACTAAGTTACATAAATAATTTACGACATATATTTGCTTAGAGACTTACCTCGGATATCGTCGGACGACAAAAATCGGCTATTCGATTACTTTCGCTTTTCCCCAATCCAAGTCCCTTTTCTTTTGTTCTTGATCTAAACATGTTTGAATTAAGCTCATTCAAACACATTTATATTCAATTTAGTCCTAAAAACACATAAATGGGCAAATTACCATTTTGCCCCTAATGTTTCACACTTTTACAATTTAGTCCTATTTGCACAAAACACAAAATACACAAAATTTGGCCACACACCTTAAGGGCTGAATATCCTTAGTCTTCATACAAATCCATGCATTTCATTTATTTCACATTTTAGTCCCTCAAGAATTTATTTTTGCAATTTAATCTAATTTACTCAAATTCATCAAAAATCCAAAGACAAAACATATTAATATAACACATATATTTCATAATTCAACCTTAAACAACATAAACATCCAACTATCAACAATAGCTCAACTCAAAATATTCATTAAACTCTAAAATTAAAACATGAGTCTTGTACATTTCATAGCAATGATTTCAAAAATGTAGAAATTATGGAAAACCAACCGAAAACATACCTCTAATTTGGCTCTCAAATGGCCGAATATGTAAAACTCAACCCTTGCTTTCTCTTTTTCTTATTTCGGTCAAAATATGAACTAAAAATGGCCATTTTTTTCTTATGTTTTATCCAATATAACATACATAATAATTCATTTACATATTTAGCCTTTCATTAAACAAATAAAACAAACATGTAATAAGGGTATGATTGTCTTTCATTCATTCACTAACCTTGTTTCTTTTATTATAATATAAATATAACTTATAAAATAAATATAATATAACTTTAACTTATAAAATTTAATATAGATATATATATATATATAAACACATATATATATATATACATATTTCCTTACCCATGCCGTCCACTAACCAAAATAGTGGCTAAATTGCCACATAAGCCCTTAACGCTTAAAAGCCACACTAATTTAGCCATTAATCAAATAAAAGGCCATTTTTACAATTTATGCAATTTAGTCCTTTTGTCAAATTGAACACACAGACAGACAAATTAGCTTATGGAAATTTCACACATACTAATTTACATATAATTAACACAAAAATAATATTTAAAAATTTTTTGAACTCGAATTCATGGTCCCGAAACCACCGTTCCGATTACGGTCAAATCGGTATGTTACATAAGCATCAACATATTCTTAATGTTTCACGAACTCTTTTGTTCCATTCTAATTTACCTAAGCATTTTTGGGGACATGCTGTTTTTCATGCTGTGTTTCTCATTAACCATACCCCAACTCCTCTTTTATCTAATCTCACTCATTTTGACAAACTTTACCAATCCAAGCCTGACTTTAAGCATTTACAAGTTTTTGGTTGCCTTAGTTTTACTACAACCCTTAATGCCCATCGTCATAAATTTGATCCTCGGGCCTGAGCGTGCATTTTTCTTGGGTTTCAACCTAATGTTAAAGGATACATCCTTTTTGATCTGTTGTGCCATGTCATCTTTGTTTCCAGAAATGTTACCTTTCATGAGTCAACTTCTCCTTTTTATCCTCAACCGTCTCCTTCTTCCACCCCAAAACTGAGTTTTGATCCTTTCACCACTTATGATTTGCCTTCTCAACACCAAGTTCCCCCACCTTCGTAGCCATGGGCCTAGAAGAATTGGGCCCAATGGGCCTTGGGCGTAGGAGTGTTTAAAAATTTTTGAGAACAAGAGAATGGCATTATTTCAAGTTGAACTTATTAGGAAGGTGATTTTGGAAATTTATGGGGTCCTAGGAAGCTTCGGGTTCAAGTTTGGCTATAGGAAAAATTTTATGTTTAAGCCTATTAAGGAGAGAGAGTAAGTGACCTTAAAGCTTATGGAAATAAATGAGTAAATGGTTAGCATAAGTGAGCTATTAGTAAAGAGGTTATGGCGCCACATGTATTACCTTGAGGGAAGAGGTTCGAATCCCTTTGTGTACATTGTGACTTTTATTTTTTTTCTTTCCTTCCTTAATGTGTCGGTCAAGGAGTATTTATGGCAAGGGTGGACTTCATTATTTTTGGTAAGGTGGCTAAAAGAATAAGGCAAGGTTGAGGTTAGGGAAAGGAATCAAAAGGAATAGGTAAGTAAGGGGGACAAGAGGCTTATTTCATGGGGGTGTTTTGGAAAGTTTGGGTGGCCAAACTCTCATCCTAGCGGGGATGAATGTGGACGGCTTGGGGCTAGGATGATAGCCAATTTGGTGCTTGATGTTTTGGTAAAAAAACAAAAGTGTTAGTTTTGGGTCAAAATACCAATACCATCATTGTATTTTTTTCTCTCAAAATTCCCTCTCCTAGCTGAATATGGTCATTGGTAATTGGTAAGATTTTGGTTGTTTTGGCCAATTCTTTATTGACAATTTGGTATCATTTTTCCTTTCTCCCCAAACTCCTTTTCTTCTTCTTGCCGAATCTACACAACTTGGAGAGTGCAAATTCCATTTCTTTCTTCTTGCCGATTGTACCCCAAACTTTGAGACCATTTCCTTTGTTCACTCATCCTTCTTGAAAACCAAAACTAATCCATCTTTCACCATTCTTCTTGTTGCCGAAAGACTCACATTTCTCTTTGGTTCATATCTTTTTGGTGTTGACCGAAACACTTCAAACACCTTGATACATCTTCTCCTTTCTTTTAATCATTTCTATTCATTTGTGTTGACACTCACTTGTTTGATCAATCGAGTTATAGTGGAAGGACGAAACTTTGACTCATCCGTAGCCATTGTACAATCGTTAGAAATCGGAACTAATATCGTTAAGGTAAGGGATTCATCATGGTTCTTTTTGGATCTTTTCGTTGACCGGTTATTTTACTTAACGAGATAGTGGTTGTGACTAATCGATTATATTTTTAGGGACTAAATCGTTCGATCTATCCCTCATAATAAGAGAATCGACTGTTGGTAAGTGATATAGATTGTTAATCAATTGAAATATTTGGTTGAAGTGGTAAATTGGGTTTGGACTAATTGTTGACCGATTGTACTTTTAGGTGCCGCGAAGAGTATCATGTTACGGATCCCGTAATAAGGTGTGTAATCTCGTACCTTCCGTATACATATCTAAAATGGCGTGTAATCTCACACTTCTCTGAAATTTTGTATGAAATATTCTGTGAATTGGTCAAAATACCGAAGAAAACCAAAAATCAGCATTCGTAACCACTCGAGCGTGCGTATGATCGTAGTGGTAATTATATTTTGTAATAAAACAGTTTCAGTTAGAAACAGTGATGTGTTTTTGAATAATCATGAAAAATAGGAGAAATGGAATTAGAAAGTGAATAAGATATCAAATAAAATCTTACTGTGTCTATTTTGATAAGGAAGAAATGGAGAAGGAAAAGGAATTTTATATTCTAAGATATGTTAATTTTAGTGAGACTGCTTCTGAATGATTTCGTGGTTCCCTGATCTGTCTTGGAAAAATCATATAAAATTGTACAAAGTGAATTATGGGATATAATTTATATTTATGGATTCCTTAGTAAGCCTATTTTCAATATAAACAAGTGGAAGCAGTATATGAAAACCGTACAGTGAGATATTTGAAATTAAGGAAGGAGAGTTCAGAATCGTTGGACAGTGAAACAAGGGAAAATTTAAGGAATAAACTGGACTAAATAGTTAAGCCAAAAATTCTGGAAAAATTGTAGTAAGAAGATATATGAGTCTAGTTTCAAGGAAAATTTACAGATTTAGATTTTGAGATTCCTAACTCAAGTTATAATTAATTTAGTCAGTATGACGCAGATGGACAGTTTAAATTTTATGCCCAAATTAGTAGTTAAGTCTGGATTACGAAATTACCAAATTACCCTTAGTGGATAATATTACCAATTTACGAAAATGCTCCTATGGGACGAATTACCAAAATACCCTTAGTGGGTAAGATTATCGAATTATCGAAATGCCCCTAAAGGGCTGAAATACGATATTGCTTAATGGACTGAATTGACATATTGCCTTATGGGCCGATTGGGCATATTGATTAATGGGCCGATCTGATATTTTGCTATATGAGCTAATTTGATATGTGACTAAATGGACCAAATTGATATGTGATTAAATGGGCCGAATGGATATGTGATAAAATGGGCCGATTTGATATATTGCTCTAATGGGCCGATTTTGCAAAGTGTTATTGAGCCAATTTATTTGTCATAAATTTCTAAATTTTTAATTATTGTTATTACATTTGTAAATATCATGATTTGATATGTATGATGCATATACATGAATTGCATGGGATGGGATAATGATGAAGAGAAGTTTTGGTAGCTTTTCTACATAATTTTGGTGGCTCTGCCACATATTTGGTGACTCTGTCACAATCTGTCTGGTGGCTATGCCACGTAAATTCTGTTATTCTGGTGGCTTGTCCAAAAATAGTCTATTATAAATGGCTTAATGCCTACATTTGGTGTGTTGGCGGGGTGGATGACTAAAGTTCCCCACAGGTGTGTTGGTTGGTACGGGTGGTGTGTAGTGGATGGAAAACTAGGTTTGGTTTGGGAATTGCATTTCATATTCATGTTATATTCATTACATTATTATTATTGTATGTGGGCTTAGTCCCAAATAATTGCTTAATGAGATTTTGGCCCAGTGAATAATGGTAAGGGGATTTCACACTGAGTTCTTGTAACTCACCCCTTCTTTCTTAACCACATAGGTAATGCTCGTGAGGTGGACTTGAGCCATGGATGACTTCGGTGGAGGCTATACTTGAAATGGTGTTATTAAATTTTAAATTTCTATTTCCATTTATTTTATTATTTTGCTATATTGGTTTAAGTTGTAATAAGGCCTTTGGAGTATTTTGTTATTTGCTTTATGGTTGATATACTTATTATTTTGCTTAATTTGTTTTAAACGAGAATTTTCTAAAAACATAAATAAAGGTTTTCAAAATCAATTAACAAGTTAATTTCACAATAAACTTTATAAATATTTTAACAAGGAAGTTATTTTCTCGAACTATCAAACAATATTTTCAAAAGTCATGGTTTTAAAGTTCACTACCTTGATTGTTGACTCATCAATCAATCTCTCAAAAATACTTGTATTTTATCTACGTTTCATAACGATTTCAAAATACTTCTGTAACTCTCTTTCTAAACATCACTTTTTTGAAAATCGTTTATTTCAAATAGGTTTTCGCCACCAAAAAGGTTTTTTTTAAAAGATAATTACATTTTCAAGTAGTTAACATTTGCTTAAGTATTTTGGGTTTTAACAAAGAGGCTGAAATTTTCAAACGAGTTTTTTGTGACATGCGATTCAGGCCTAACTTCTAGGCCGAGTTTGGGCGTTACATTTAATGTATTAGAGCCTAGTTTCAAAACTCGGCTGTGGTTTGGGTTCAAAAATGTTTTCAAAGCTGTTTGAAATTTTAATTTATACATGTATGTTCTAAAGGAAGTATGGCACCACGGGTATCTGGCACCAAGTCAAGTAAGTTTATGTTTTCATATTATGATTATTGTGGTATGATCGTAGAAATACTGTGGAACTTTTAGCTTTAGGAGCTGAAACTATAGAGATTGAGACTATAGGATGCATTTTGCGAAAACAACTTTCCTTCTTATGCTTTATAAAACATTGTTTAGTAAATATCGAAATAGCATAAAGATTCATAAAACTCTTAATCAGATTATATCAACTTAGTAAACATGAGCGCCAGAAGACGTGGACATGCTAGAGGCCGAGGTGCTAGGACTAGATCTTCAGCATCGGGGCATGTTTCCGAAAGAGAGGTGATGGCATCGCCAGTAGCTGAGAGGGGGTCTCATGACCGAGTTGGGGTTGTCGAGCTAGCTCAGTTAGTTAAGAAAGTATTGGAGGATGTTAAAGGAATCGGTGAAGCACTTCGAGTTGGGTCTTTGGACTATAAGAAGAAATTTGATCGTAGTTCCTTTGGGTCGCAGTCTCATTCCATAAAGCATGTTAAGGCACGTCCAAACTTTCCGGCTTGCAGAATGCGTCATCCGGGAGAATGCTGGAGGAGGTTAGGAGCATGCTTGAGATGCGGCTGTAAGGAGCATAAGGCTCGGGATTATTTCATCACCATCAAGTCAGGTATGTTTTGGTTGTGTGAAAGAGGATTTAAGATTAAGTTAAAAGTACATTAGTGTTAATAAGATTAGAGTGCGCAGCGAAAGCATAGTGGCGTGATTTGAGCGGTACGTTTAGTAGTTGATTGGAAATTTTGAGAACGAAATTTCTTTAAGGAAGGTAGAATTGTAACATCCCGAAAATGGGCCTAGAAGAATTGGGCCCAATGGGCCTTGGGCGTAGGAGTGTTTAAAAATTTTTTAGAACAAGAGAATGGCATTATTTCAAGTTGGACTTATTAGGAAGGTGATTTTGGAAATTTACGAGGTCCTAGGAAGCTTCGGGTTCAAGTTTGGCTATAGTAAAAATTTTGTGTTTAAGCCTATTAAGGCAAGAGAGTAAGTGACCTTAATGCTTATGAAATAAATGAGTAAATGGTTAGCATAAGTGAGCTATTAGTAAACAAGTTATGGCGCCACATGTATTACCTTGAGGGAAGAGGTTCGAATCCCTTTGTGTGCATTGTGACTTTTATTTTTTTATTTCCTTCCTTAATGTGTCGGTCAAGGAGTATTTATGGCAAGGGTGGACTTCATTATTTTTGGTAAGGTGGCTAAAAGAATAAGGCAAGGTTGAGGTTAGGGAAAGGAATCAAAAGGAATAGGTAAGTAAGGGGGACAAGAGGCTTATTTCATGGGTGGTGTTTTGGAAAGTTTGGGTGGCCAAACTCTTATCCTAGGGGGGATGAATGTGGACGGCTTGGGGCTAGGATGATAGCCAATTTGGTGCTTGATGTTTTGGTAAAAAAAACAAAAGTGTTAGTTTTGGGTCAAAATACCAATACCATCATTGTATTTTTTTTTCCTCTCAAAACTCCCTCTCCTAGCCGAATATGGTCATTGGTAATTGGTAAGATTTTGATTGTTTTGGCCAATTCTTTATTGACAATTTGGTATCATTTTTCTTTTCTCCCCAAACTCCTTTTCTTCTTCTTGCCGAATCTACACAACTTGGAGAGTGCAAATTCTATTTCTTTCTTCTTGCCGATTGTGCCCCAAACTTTGAGACCATTTCCTTTCCACTCATCCTTCTTGAAAACCAAAACTAATCCATCTTTCACTATTTTTCTTGTTGCCGAAACATTCACATTTCTCTTTGGTTCATATCTCTTTTGGTGTTGACTGAAACACTTCAAACACCTTGATACATCTTCTCCTTTCTTTTAATCATTTCTACTCACTTGTGTTGACACTCACTTGTTTGATCAATTGAGTTATAGTGGAAGGCCAAAACTTTGACTCATCCGTAGCCATTGTACAATCGTTAGAAATCGAAACTAATATCGTTAAGGTAAGGGATTCATCATGGTTCTTTTTGGATCTTTTCGTTGACCAGTTATTTTGCTTAACGAGATAGTGGTTGTGACTAATCGATTATATTTTTAGGGACTAAATCGCTCGATCTATCCCTTGTAATAAGAGAATCGGATTGTTGGTAAGTGATATAGATTGTTAATCAATCAAAACATTTGGTTGAAGTGGTAAATTGGGTTTGGACTAATTGTTGACTGATTGTACTTTTAGGTGCCGCGAAGAGTATCGTGTTACGGATCCCGTAATAAGGTGTGTAATCCCGTACCTTCCGTATACATATTTGAAATGGTGTGTAATCTCACACTTCTCTAAAATTTTGTATGAAATATTCTGTGAATAGGTCGAAATACAGAAGAAAACCAAAATTCGGCATTCATAATCACTCGAGCGTGCGTATGATTGTAGTGGTAATTATATTTTGTAATAAAACAGTTTCGGTTAGAAACAGTGATGCGTTTTTGAAAAATCATGAAAAATAGGATAAAGGGAATTATAAAGTTAATGAGATATCAAATAAAATCTTACTGTGTCTATTTTGATAAGGAAGAAACGGAGAAGGAAAAGGAATTTTATATTCTGAGATATGTTAATTTTATTGAGACTGGTTCTGAATGATTTCATGGTTCCCTGATCTGTCTTGGAAAAATCATATAAAATTGTACAAGTGAATTATGGGATATAATTTATATGTATGGATTCCTTAGTGAACCTATTTTCAATAGAAATAAGTGGGAGTAGTATATAAAAACCTTACTGTGAGATATTTAAAATTAAGGAAGGAGAGGTTAGAATCATTGGACAATGAAACAAGGGAAATTTTAAGGAATAAACTGGACTAAATTGTTAAGCCAAAAATTCTGGAAAAATTGTAGTAAGAAGATATATGAGTCTAGTTTCAAGAAAAATTTACGTATTTAGATTTCGAGATTCCTAACTCAAGTTATAGTCAATTTAGTCAGTATGACGTAGATGGACAGTTTAAATTTTATGCCCAAATTAGTAGTTAAGTCTAGATTGCGAAATTACCAAATTACCCTTAGTGGGTAATATTACCAATTTACAAAAATGCTCCTATGGGCCGAATTACCGAAATACCCTTAGTGGGTAAGATTACCGAATTACTGAAATGCCCCTAAAGAGCCGAAATATGATATTGCTTGATGGACTGAATTGACATATTGCCTTATGGGCCGATTGGACATATTGATTAATGGGCTGATATGATATTTTGCTATATGAGCTAATTTGATATGTGACTAAATGGGCCAAATTGATATGTGATTAAATGGGCCGAATGGATATGTGATAAAATGGGCCGATTTGATATATTGCTCTAATGGGCCGATTTTGCAAAGTGTTATTGAGCCAATTTGTTTGTCATAAATTTTGAATTTTTAATTATTGTTATTATATTTGTAAATATCATGATTTGATATGTATGATGCATATACATGAATTGCATGGGATGGGATAATGATGTAGAAAGTTTTGGTAGCTTTGCTTACATAATTTTGGTGGCTCGCCACAAATTTAGTGACTTTGTCACAATCATGTCAGTGGCTATACCACGTAAATTACATTATTCGGTGGCTTGTCCACAAATAGTCTATTATAAATGGCTTAATGCCTACATTTGGTGTGTTGGTGGGGTGGGTGACTAAAGTTCCCACGGTGTGTGTTGATTAATACGGTGGTGTGTAGCGGATGGAAAACTAGGTTTGGTTTGGGAATTGCATTTCATATTCATGTTATATTCATTACATTATTATTATTGTATGTGGGCTTAGGCCCAAATAATTGCTTAATGAGATTTTGGCCTAGTGAACAACGGTAAGGGATTTCACACGAGTTCTTGTAACTCACCCCCCTTTCTTAACCACAGAGGTAATGCTCAAGTGAGGTGGACTTGGGCCATGGATGACTTGGTGGAGGCTATACTTGAAATGGTGTTATTAAATTTTAAATTTCTATTTCCATTTATTTTATTATTTTTCTATATTGGTTTAAGTTGTAATAAGGCCTCTGAAGTATTTTGTTATTTGCTTTATGGTTGATATACTTATTATTTTGCTTAATTTGTTTTAAACGAGAATTTTTCTAAAAACATAAATAAAGGTTTTCCAAAATCGATTAACAAATGAATTTCATAATAAACTTTATAAATATTTTAACACGGAAGTTATTTTCTCGAACTATCAAACAATATTTTCAAAAGTCATGGTTTTAAAGTTCACTACCTTGATTGTTGACTCATCAATCAATCTCTCAAAAATACTTGTATTTTATCTACGTTTCCGCAACGATTTCAAAATACTTCTGCAACTCTCTTTCTAAACATCACTTATTTGAAAATCGTTTATTTCAAATACGTTTTTGCCACCAAAAAGGTTTTTCTTAAAAGATAATTACATTTTCAAGTAGTTAACATTTGCTTAAGTGTTTTGGGTTTTAACAAAGAGGCTGAAATTTTCAAACGAGTTTTTTTGTGACATGCCAGATTCAGGCCTAACTTCTAGGTCGGGTTTGGGGTGTTACACCCCTGTTACACCTACTTCTCTCTTACAATCTTCCAGGCCATCTTTTGCTCGAAAACCACCTTCTTATTTAGACCACTATCATTGTTCTTTAAGCAAGGCTGCTACCAATCATCTTCGATGTCCAACATCTTTCTCCAAACTTTCTTCAACCCATTTACATTTCACTCTTGCCATTTGTGCTTCTTCTGTACCAAAAACATATTTACAAGCTAGTAAACATTCCCACTGGAGAGAAGCAATGCAGACTGAAATTTCTGCTCTTGAACAAAATAACACCTGGATCATTATGGATTTACCTCCAGGCAAGACCGCAACAGGTTGTAAATGGGTTTGTCGAATAAAACATAGAGCTAATGGTTCCAATGAATGTTACAAGGCTCGTTTGGTTGCAAAGGGGTTTACACAAATCGAGGGTGTTGATTATTTTGATACTTTTTCACCTATAGCCAAGATCACCACTATTCGCTTGTTACTTGCTATTGTTGCTTTATAGAATTGGCATTTGCACCAGCTTGATTGTAACACCCCATACCCGAGCCCGATGCTAAGATTGGATACGAGACATTACCATGCTTGAACTCACTTAAAACATGTACTTACGGGCTATAAAATTTTGTTCTGAATTAAAAACTTCTCTTCCTTAGTCAAATCAAACCTTTCATGGGCCTACGAGGCCTTAAACACGCATCTGAAAACTTTCAAACTCTACTGAAAACTTTTCCTTAAAACAGGGGTCACACGCCCATGTGACTTGGGACACGCCCGTGTACCCCTAACACATGCCCGTGTCTTCCAACCGTGGTCAACATTGACTAATTACACACAGCCTTGACATGCCCGTGGACGTAAACCGTGTGCTATACCTTGATATACTGACTTATTCACACGGCCTGGGACACACGTCCATGTTCTGACCGTGTGTCATACACGACTTAAACAAACGGCCGTGGGATTTGTCCGTGGCCTATCCTGACTTCAATTATAAAGGTGCAGGGTACGCACGGCCTAGACACACGCCCGTGTGCCTATCCGTGTGGGCATTTGAAGGTTATTTACCAAATCAATTGCCACCCTGAAATCAAGATCAATCTCATATTCAATTCAACAACTCAAGTTACTACATCTTTCATGAATAATACTACATGCTTCATTTATAACATTGAACATACATGCTTATTCAACTTTGGCCAATCACTTAGCCATATACAAAAGAATAATAAACTTAATAGCCTATACATTGGCCCTTCTTAAAGCATATACTCAAATGAAGTGTTTCCTATACATTCCATACTTAACATAAACAACTTGGCAATAGCAAAATAATGATTGATAGTGTGCTCCGAGCTCCGATGATGATGATCCACAAGATTAGCTTGGAAGGACTACATGGAAAGAAAGAATTTAAGACGTAAGCATTTAGCTTAGTAAGTTTGCATATAATAAACATAGCAACATGCTTGATTAATATAAACCATTTGACATAAGCAATGGTATCATAAATTTCAGCTATAAAGCTTACTTACTCATACTGATTCTTTCATATCTCGTTATACTTACTAGTCTCATACTTGTGAGATAATTAAGGTACCTGTATCACTTGATCACATTGATCAGTATACTTCAACATGATAATCATAATCTTTCATTCATCATTCATAACATGGCAATACTCATTTCCAACTTAACAGTAGCTTTACTTACTTAGCTTTCTTATTATCTCATTTGAGCTTTACTCGTTTGCCCGATGAATTTATGTGAATAACCGAGGATACTAGCTCTCGACCCACATATAACTTGATGCCAAAGCCATATCCTAGATACGGTATTACATGGAATTTCTCATCTTGGTGTTGAGGCCATGTCTTGACATGGACTTATACGAAGTCTTTCTTTTGGATTCTCTTGGGAACTTACCATTGCCATGTCTTGACATGGTCTTACTTGCTATCTTTGCTCATGAACTGGTCAATGCCGAGCCTTGGCTTGGACTTACATGAAATTTTCCTTGTTCTCACCAATGCCATACCTTGGCTTGGACTTACATGGAATCTTCCTTGTTCTCACCAATGCCATGCCTTGGCTAGGACTTACATGGAATCAGATCTCTTGATAGCTTTTCAATGCCAAGACTTGGCTTGGACTTACATGATAACTTTGCTTGGAGACTTACCAATGCCATGCTTTGGCTTGAGCTTATATGGGTCTTCATCTCATAATAACTCTTCAATGCCAAGACTTGTCTTGGGCTTACATGATAACTTGCTTGATTGTCGATGCCATGCCTTGGCTTGGTCTTATACGGACTTTCTCATCTCATGTGGTAGATCGAGTATCCTAGGTAATTCATCTTCAATCGGGACTTTCTCATGCTTAATTTCATTGATTTCTTTGCTTAACAAAACATTAAACATTTTCATGATACTATTATACATTACACTAAGCATTTCAATGATATAAATCATAAAGCTTAGAAATCATACAAACTTACCTCAATGTACAAAATGTACGTAGATATGCAATTTAGTCCTCGGCTTTGTTCTTGCGTCGATTTCGATCCGGGCTTCATTTTTCTTAATCTATAATAATAATTTAACTCATTTAATACTTACATTGACTAAATTGACTCTTAACTCATACTTTAGAAAAATTACTATTTTGCCCCTAAACTTTCTCATAATTACACTTTTGCCCTTAAGGCTCGTAAAGTAATTTTTATTCAACTTTTTTAAACTTCATGCTTAGCTGATTCATTTTCTCTGCTATAACAATAACAAATTCTCACTATTTCTACCATGTATGACAAATTTCACATCTATTACAAACTAGTCCTTACTAGCATTTTTCATGAAATTCATTTAGGAAAAGATGTTTATCTAACATCAAACTCTCATATTCTCTCTTAAAACATCATTTTTACAAACATTTCATACATGGGTAGATTTTTTAACATGCATCTTAGCTCATCTTATAGCTAAAAATAGCTAATTCATGTTACAAGGACTCCAAAAATACGAAGAATATTAAAAAGGGGCTAAGATGAACTTACTAGCAAGCTTGAAAAAATTGAAGAACCCTAACTATGGCTTCCTTCAATTTTCGGCACTTGGGGAAAAAGATGAGAATGATTTTTGTCATCTTTTTCCCTTATTAATCATTTAATTTATAAATGACCAAAATACCCTTCTCTTAAAATTTTCACCTTTTACTAACTCATGTCCATTTTTGTCCAAAAATATAATTTGGGCAAATTTCTATTTAAGGACTTCTAATTAATATTCTAAAGCTATTTCATACAAAAAGCTTCTAGAAACTCATATTTTGCAACTTTTGCTATTTAGTCCTAATGGACCATTCAACCTCAATTTAACAAAATTGCTTCATCAAACTTTCACACTAGCATGCAAACATGGCATAAACCTTAAAAACTCATAAATTTACCTCGGATTCATGGCCTCGCACCACTTTTCTGACTAGGCCCTAAATCGGGCTGCTACAATCCTCCTATCTTAGGGATTTTCATCCTCGAAAATCTTAGCAACAAATAGGTTTGGGTACTAGTTTCTCATGCTCTTTTCTAGTTCCCATGTAGCTTCCTCTATCCCATGCCTATGCCACAATACTTTCACTAGAGTAATACTTTTATTTCTTAGTTGCTTGACTTCCGAGCTAAAATCTTGACTGGTTCTTCACCAGAAGTCATGTCGGGATGAATCTCTATCTCTAACGGGGTAATTACATGTGAAGGGTCTGATAGGTAGCGTTGCAGCATAGACACGTGAAACACATCATGTATCTTTTCTAACTCTGATGGGAAAGCCAATCTATAAGCTACCGGCCCAACTTTCTCGGTAATCCCATATGGTCCATGAAACACCCCAAACCCGGCCCAAAAAGTCTAACCGAATTTGGTATGTTCCTCGAGTAAAACTTTAGCGGAATATCGTTTTGTTCAAGAAAACTTGATGATTTTAAGTAAAACGGATTAACTTAAAGATCGAGTTGGGCTTAGTTGAAAAATAGATTTGTATTTTCTTAAAACATATATATATATATATATATAACTGATAAAAACCTTTTTAAATTATTTATCGAAAACCATTTAGTTATTTAATTGATAATTGTTCATGGCGTAATTTAAAATAAATCTAAACACAAAATCTAAAAGTAGTTTATAGTGGCCTTATTACAAAAATAGCAAACCCAAAATAAAGTCTAAGTAATAAAATTTAAATTAATAAGTTTAAGTTGGAAATCTCCATAATACTTGATACGAGCATCGCCACCTCGAAATCCTTGTCGACCCGATTCATCGCACTATGAATTATCTGAAAAGTTTATCCCACAAAAGGGTGATTCATAAACTCAATGTATAACACATACACTAAAAGTCCATTTTATCATATGCTTTAAAGTCCAAAATTTCACATATGGCCATAGGCCCATTTAACTCATATTTAGCCCAAAGGCCCATTTAGCTCATGTTTAGCCCAAAGGCCTATTTCATAGCCCAAAGGCCCATTTCAAATAATAATCAATCAATATTACATGGTTATGTACATGAAATGAAATACAAGCCCGGCCCACCTAAATTTCCATCCGCTACACACCACCCGTACCAACCAACACACCGTAGGGATTACTAAATCAACCCTCCATCCGCTACACACCATCGAAGGCAGTTGCTGCAGTCAACATGCACATCGCCCTTATAATATTGTGGCAAAGCCACCAAAACAGATGTGACCGAAGTCACCTGACCGAAGTCCAAATTTCAAATACGTGACCGAAGTCACCAGATTCACATATGTGACCGAAGTCATCGGAGCCAAATATACGTGACCGAAGTCACCGGAGTCAAATATGTGACCGAAGTCACCGGAGTCAAATATGTGACCGAAGTCACCAGAAATGTGGTAGAACCACCAGAATACTTCCTCCTTTATCAACAATACCCATATGCCCATGCACATACATATCAAATTAGATTTTCATGCTATTTACCCCACAAAACATAATATAATCATACTCATTTCATATTTATGCATATAGCAAAATAAACAGAATATTGGGGTAAACATACCTAAATTTTGTATACCAATGATTGGTATCCACAAACAAACATATTGTCATATAATCACTTTTTAAAATATAGATCTATGGAAATTTTAATGTCAGGTTACACACCTAGTGACAGTGAGAACAATACCCTCTTGTTCGTCAACACCTAATTGATTAACACACTTGGTTAGTATAAACTATTGTTAACAAAACTATACTTATTGACGATGGATCTAAATCCTTACCCTCAGATTCTCGAGCAGCGAGTTATTTGTGGTTTTCTCCACTAGATGGATCAAAACCCACGATATTCCACCAACGTAAATTGGTTCGGTTGTACGCACTACTACAAATAATCGATCCTCGTTAGCAGAGGGTCCACAACCCGGTGGAAAGTCTCTTACTCCCGATACGGCTCTTCGTTTGTAGTTCGATGGTAAAGGAATACCTCCTCTCTTCCAAACACTCCGTACGGCTCTTTTCTTACCTATCTTGTTGATCTTAAATCGCCCCTAAAATAACGTAGATTAGTGATCCATCTAAAGAAATTGATATGATCTAAATTAATAACCTTACCTTGATGATTTCGAATGGTCACTACTTAGAAGTTGTCTTCAACAAAGATCTTTGAAAAATCTTTTCAAATGATTCGGCGTAGGAAAGAGAAATAAAAGACCATGATTCTAAATTTGCCAAAGTAAAAAGAAAAGATGAAAATGATTGACAAAACCTTACTTTGAGTTCTTCAAGGTTCGGCTTTGAATAAGAAGAAAAGAATATGATGATTCGGCCTTAACAAAAAGAGAAGAGAAATGGTGGTTTCAATATGATGGTTTCGGTTTTGAAAGAAAGAAGAAAGAGAATGAAAAGAGAAGGAAAAGAGGAAGAAAAAGAGAAAAGGAGAAGAAGATGATGATGGTGATTTCTCAAATGAAAAGAAATGTGTTTAGGAACCTTTGCACATTCGGCCAAGGAAGGAGAAATGAGGAAATTGGTTCTTTGAATTTTGTAGTTTCGGTTTCAAAAAGAAAAATGGGAGAAAGAAAATAGTATTTGGTTCAAACACAATTGAGGGCTAAATCAAAACCAAAATTGTACCAAAGTGCCTAAGGTACATTCGGCCAAAGTGGGAGTTTTGGAGAAAATTGGTCAAAAAAAAGAAAGCCAAAACAAAAGAAATTTTTACCTAAACTCAATGACAAATTCACTAGGAGAGAAACTATTGGAGAAATGAGAAAAGATGGACAAACAACAAAAAATGCAAGACTTTTGGCCAACTTTCCCCTAATGGCAAAGCAAAAATTTGGCCAATCAATGCCAACATTATCCCTTTTCCTCCTTGTTTCTTCCCCATCAACTCTTAATTTGCTATCAACAATAAACCACTTCCTTTAGCCCTTCATGCCGTCTAGGTTCATGGTCAAATGACCATGAACAAACTCCCAAAACCTTGCCCCATATCATGCCTTTTGTCCCCCTCATCTTATCATCAACTTATGATTCCATACCATAAGTTCCTAGCTTCCTTTTCACATGGTCAAATAGCCAAAAATGAATGAATGCTCATCCACTCTAGAATATTCTTGGTCGACACTTATAGGGAAGAAAGCAAAAATAAAATCCTCCCTAATGCTAGCTAGGAGATTCGAACCTCTCTCCTCAAGCACACATCCATGCATCTTAACGACCTTGCCAATTACTCAATTCATGCTAAAACCTCTTATCATTAATTCTTAAGGCCTAACTTGCTTAGCTCTCTCTCTAATTAATAGGAATTAAAAGTTTTACTAAGCATTCACTTAATTAATGAAGCTCAATTAACTTTCAAGAATACACTTAATAATAATTAAGCATGCAATATCATTCAATTAAGTAAAATATATAGCCCCTAATTATCGGGATGTTACGCTTCTACCCCTTAAAATAATTTCGTCCTCGAAATTACAGGCCGAATAAGTGAGGGTATTGTTGTCGCATCGCTTCCTCCTGCTCCCACGAAGCTTCTTCTGATCCATGATTACGCCATAATACCTTGAAGAGAGGAACCGACTTTCTCCGTAAAACCTTTACATCTCGCTCCAGAATTTGAATTGGTTCCTCTTCATATGACAAGTCTGATCTTAATTCCACCTCCTCAACTGGCACTACATGAGATGGATCTGACCGGTAACGGCATAACATTGAAACATGGAACACATCATGCATTTGCTTCAATTCAAGGCAAATCTAATCGATATGCCACGATCCGACCCGCTTCACAATCCGATAAGGTCCAATGAACACAGGACTTAGTTTCCTTTGCGTCCAAATCTCATCACCTTTTTCCAAGGTGAAACCTTTAGGAAAACTTGGTCCCCCACAGCAAACTCTATTTCTTTCCACTTAAGATCTGCGTACGATTTTTGTCTGTCAGATGCTTCTTTTAACCGAGCCCAGATTACCTTAACCTTTTCTTCATATTCAGCCACTATTTCTGGACCCAAAATCTGACGTTCCCCTAATTCTGTCCAACACGTAGGAGTGCGACACTTCCGTCCATATAGTGCTTCATATGGTGCCATCCGTATACTGGATTGGAAATTGTTGTTGTACGCAAATTCTGCCAACGGTAAGAATTCCTCCCAACTTCCCTTGAAATCTATCACACATGCCCTTAACATATCTTCTAAGATCTGGATTACTCTTTCAGACTGACCGTCCGATTGAGGATGAAATGCCGTACTGAAATCCAATCTGGTGCCCAAAGCCTGATGCAATGCTTTCCAAAATCGCGACGTAAATCTCGGATCTCTGTCCGAAATTATCGACAATGGCACTCCATGCAATCTCACAATCTCAGCCACATATAACTTCGCCAATTTCTGCAAAGAGTAATCAACCCGAACTGGGATAAAATGTGCAGATTTCGTCAATTGGTCCACTATCACCCATACAGAGTCTTTCTTAGTAGGTGTAAGAGGAAGCCCACTAACAAAGTCCATGGTGATTCTCTCCCACTTCCACTGCAGAATCTTTATCGGTTGAAGCAACCCCGATGGTACTTGATGTTCAGCCTTGACTTGCTGACACGTCAAGCACTTTCCTACAAACTCCGTAACTTCTCGCTTAAGTCCAGACCACCAAAATTGATCTCGCAAATCTCGATATAATTTACTTCCTCCAGGATGCATAGCATAGGGGCTACCATGCGATTCCTGAAGTATCTTTTGCCTCAACTCCTGATCCTTTGCCATACAGACTTTACCTTTGAAGCATAATACCCCGTCACTGTTAATACCAAAATCTTCCAATTTCCCACTCTGCACCTGTCGAAGCTTTTCACTCAGATCTTCATCTACTAACTGCCTCTCTTTCACTTGACTTAACCATGTCGGCTTAACTTGAAGTTCTGCCAACAAGCTTCCGTCATCGAAAAGACTAAGATGTGCAAACATCGCCCTTAATTCTGACACCACTTTCCGACTTAGAGCGTCTGCCACCACGTTCGCCTTGCCCGGGTGGTACTCGATAGAACAGTCGTAGTCTTTCAATAACTCTATCCACCTTCGCTGCCTCAGATTCAGTTCTTTTTGAGTCAGTAGATATTTCAGACTTTTGTGGTCCGTGTATATCACTGACTTCTCCCTGTATAAATAATGTCTCCAAACCTTAAGAGCAAAGACTACATCTACCAACTCCAAGTCATGCGTCAGGTAATTAACCTCGTGCGGTCTTAACTGTCGAGACGCATACGCAACTACCTTTTCACCTTGCATCAGAACACATCCTAATCCCGTGTGAGAAGCGTCACAATACACGATTTAAATCCTTTCCGCCTCGAGTCGGATCAAAATCGAGCTTCAATCAAAACTTTCTTGAGCTTCTCAAAGCTCTCTTGTCGCTTATCACCCACACGAAAGGTACTTCCTTTCTCAACAATTTCGTTAAAGGTGCAATTATCGAAGAAAATCCTTCAACGAATCTTCAGAGTATCCGGCTAAACCCAAGAAATGCAAACCTCGATTCACGGACTTAGGTGGTTTCCAATCTAGCACACCTCAATCTTTTGAAGATCCACCCTTATCCTTCCGCAGATACCACATGACCTAAAAATGCAACTTCTTTCACCAAAATTCACACTTATCGAATTTGGCGTGCACAATTCTTCTCCTTAAGACTCGCAACACAATCCGGAGATGCTCATCATGTTCTACTTCGGACTTAGAATACACCAGGATATCATCTATGAATACCACGACGAACTTATCCAAGTAGGGCTGGAAAATTCGGTTCATCATATCCATGAACGCAGCTGGGGCATTCGTCAATCCGAATGGCATTACTAGAAATTCATAATGCCCATATCTAGTTCGGAAAGCCGTCTTATGGATATCCACTTCTTTCACTTTAAGTTGATGATACCCCGACCTTAGATCAATCTTTGAGAATACCGTAGCTCCTTGTCGATCGAACAAGTCGTCGATCCTTGGCAAAGGATACTTGTTCTTGATGGTCACTTATTTAACTCGCCGTAATCTATACACATCCTCATCAATCCGTCCTTCTTCTTCACGAATAGGACCGGTGCTCCCCATGGAGACACACTAGGTCGGATGAATCCACGATCAAGCAACTCCTAAATCTGAGCCTTAAGCTCAACCAATTCCTTCGGTGCCATTCTATATGGAGCAATAGAAACTGGCGCCATTCCAGGCAATAAATCAATCCCAAATTCTACCTCACGATCCGGAGGCAAACCTGGAAGTTCTTCCGGAAAAACATCTACAAATTCATTCACAATCCTGACTTCATTAGCAGTTACTTCCTTAGCCTCCAAAGCACTCACCAACATCAGAAAGGCTTCACATCTCTTCTTAACCATCCTTTCTGCCTTAAGAGCGGATACTACATTAGATAAGTAGTTTCGTCTCTCGCCCATCACTACAACTTCCTTGTCATCAAAAGTTCTTAAGGACATTCTCTTAGCAGCACAATCCATATTTGCACGGTACTTCACAAGCCAGTCCATGCCTAAGATTAGGTCGAATTCTCCAAATGGCAACTCCATTAGATCAGCTGGAAACTGTATCCCTTGAACTTCTAAAGGCACTTCCTTAAAAAGTTTATCTACAACTACTGTCTGTCCTCAAGGACTAATTACAGTCATCTTCCTAGGTACAGTTTCAGAAGTCACATGCAAAGTCCCAGATACTTCACTAGCGATATAGGATTGAGTTGACCCTATATCTATTAAAGCAATAAAGGGCAACCCGAAATCGAACGCATGCAGTGATAACATCAAAAGGCCATCGTTTTCTCTCGACGAAACGCATACACCAAACCTAGTTGTCTTGCCTCAGAGTTACCACTGCCTCTGCCTGAAGTTCCGCGTCCTCTACCAGAACCATTGCCCCTTCCATTTGGGCCACGACCTCTTATCTGCTGTTGTCAATTTCTGTCAGCCTGATTAGCACCCTGACTTGCTGGACGGTTCTTCTCCGAGTTCATCGGACAATCTTTGATCATATGATCCTTTGAACCGCACTTGAAACATCCGTCGGTCTTTTTCCAAAGATTCTCTCGAGTGCATTTTCCCACATTGAGAACAAGTACGATTTTGTCCACCGTAGTAGTCTGTTGATTTCATGGACCATCACTTCTTGATTTCTTCCGAAAATTCTCGATGACCCCGAGGACCCAAAGCTTCTCTTATTCTCGCTCGGCCTCTGTCCCGCTTACGCTTCTCATCAGTTTAGCCTCTTGGCAATTCTCGCCTTTCCACTAAGATTGCAAAATCTCTTTCACGGTGTGGAGCAATCATCACTGCAATTGCCTCTAAGTCCATCTTCAAATTTGATACACCGTTCATATTCCGTAGCCACTATCCCCTCCGCATAACGGCTAAGTCGCAAAAATTCGCTTCATATTCACTATCGACTTGTTTCCTTGGACCAAATTCGAAATGTCTTCCTCTGGAGTCGATGTAGCTAGCTCCAACATATTTTCCTTCAATTTAATCTTAAAATACCCCAATCCAGATGATCCACGGGGTACTCTCCTTGATAGTGAGCCACCACCGGTAGGCTTCATCACGGAGAAGTGAAATAGCACCTTTCAATTTCTCTTCATCGGTCACGATCTATATCGTCCATGATCCTCTCAACTGCCTCCAACCAATATTCAGCTACATTTAGAGCTACTCCAGATACTCCTCTGAAAACCTCAGCTCCATTCAATCTAAGTCTCTCACCATCGACTTTGAAACCCATTTCCGAACTAGCTTCCGCTACACGTTCTAAAACTCGCAAAGACACTTGTGATATCTGCGTCACCTCCTTCATTTTGTTCTTGAAAGTCCACCCCAACAGGTAGGTGGCGAGCTTCATTCTCGGAACCTTGACCAGATCGAATCGGTTCAAACAGATCATCCTTCCTCTTCCATGTCCACGACGACCACGTCCCTAGAGCTCATGTCTACTACGTATCTTATCTGTTTTTACGAAAAAGTCTTATGTATTAGAGTCTTTTCACTTCTTATTAAAGGAAAGTTTTATGAAACAGATATTCAGTAGTTTTTCCGTAGTAGCACACAAACACCTAAGGTCCATGTCTCTAAAGTATAGTTTAAGTTTAAACTATCATACATATCACATATCGATAAAGTACATACCTGATGGATCTGGGTCGAGAACTCGAGTGCCATGCTCTTATAAAATCATTTAACTTAAGAAAACTTTCAAAAAGTCATTTGGGCCAACTTTTGAAAACGTTGTGGGCTTCAAAACCCAAGGCCGAGAGTTTAAAACTGGGCTCTGATACCAAGCTGAAACACCCCAAACCCGGCCCAAAAAGTCTAACCGGATTTGGTATGTTCCTCGAGTAAAACTTTAGCGGAATATCGTTTTGTTCAAGAAAACTTGATGATTTTAAGTAAAACGGATTAACTTAAAGATCGAGTTGGGCTTAGTTGAAAAATAGATTTGTATTTTCTTAAAACATATATATATATATATATATATTCTATAAAAACCTTTTTAAATTATTTATCGAAAACCATTTAGTTATTTAATTGATAATTGTTCATGGCGAATTTAAAATAAATCCAAACACAAAATCTAAAAGTAGTTTATAGTGGCCTTGTTACAAAAATAGCAAACCCAAAATAAAGTCTAAGTAATAAAATTTAAATTAATAAGTTTAAGTTGGGAAATCTCCATAATACTTGATACGAGCATCGCCACCTCGAAATCCTTGCGACAATTCGATCCATCGCACTATGAATTATCTCAAAAGTTTATCCCACAAAAGGGTGAGTCATAAACTCAATGTATAACACATACACTAAAAAGTCCATTTTATCATATGCTTTAAAGTCCAAAATTTCACATATGGCCATAGGCCCATTTAACTCATATTTAGCCCAAAGGCCCATTTAGCTCATGTTTAGCCCAAAGGCCTATTTCATAGCCCAAAGGCCCATCAAATAATAATCAATCAATATTACATGGTTATGTACATGAAATGAAATGCAAGCCCTACCACCTAAATTTCCATCCGCTACACACCACCCGTACCAACCAACACACCGTGGGGATTACTAAATCAACCCTCCATCCGCTACACACCATCGAAGGCAGTTGCTGCAGTCAACATGCACATCGCCCTTATAATATTGTGGCAAAGCCACCAAAACAGATGTGACCGAAGTCACCTGACCGAAGTCCAAATTTCAAATACGTGACCGAAGTCACCAAATTCACATATGTGACCGAAGTCACCGGAGCCAAATATACGTGACCGAAGTCACCGGAATCAAATATGTGACCGAAGTCACCGGAGTCAAATATGTGACCGAAGTCACCAGAAATGTGGTAAAACCACCAGAATACTTCCTCCTTTATCAACAATACCCATATGCCCATACACATACATATCAAATCAGATTTTCATGTTATTTACCCCACAAAACATAATATAATCATACTCATTTCATATTTATGCATATAGCAAAATAAATGTAATATTGGGGTAAACATACACAAATTTTGTATACCAATGATTGGTATCCACAAACAAACATATTGTCATATAATCACTTTTTAAAATATAGATCTATGGAAATTTTAATGTAAGGTTACACACCTAGTGACAGTGAGAACAATACCCTCTTGTTCGTCAACACCTAATTGATTAACACACTTGGTTAGTATAAACTATTGTTAACAAAACTATACTTATTGACGATGGATCTAAATCCTTACCCTGGATTCTCGAACAGCGTTATTTGTGGTTTTCTCCACTAGATGGATCAAAACCCACCGATATTCCACCAACGTAAATTGGTTCGGTTATGCACTACTTCAAATAATCGATCCTCGTTAGCAAAGGGTCCACAACCCGTGGAAAGTCTCTTACTCCGATCGGCTCTTCGCTTTGTAGTTCGATGGTAAAGGAATACCTCCTCTCTCCAAACACTCCGTCGGCTCTTTTCTTACCTATCTTGTTGATCTTAAATCGCCCTAAAATAACGTAGATTAGTGATCCATCTAAAGAAATTGATATGATCTAAATTAATAACCTTACCTTGATGATTTCGAATGGTCACTACTTAGAAGTTGTCTTCAACAAAGATCTTTGAAAATCCTTTCAAATGATTCGCCTAGGAAAGAGAAATAAAAGACCATGATTCTAAATTTGCCAAAGTAAAAGAAAAGATGAAAATGATTGACAAAACCTTACTTTGAGTTCTTCAAGGTTGACTTTGAATAAGAAGAAAAGAATATGATGATTCGCCTTAACAAAAAGAGAAGAGAAATGGTGGTTTCAATATGATGGTTTCGGTTTTGAAAGAAAGAAGAAAGAGAATGAAAAGAAAAGGAAAAAGAGAAGGAAGAAAAAAGAGAAAAAGGAGAAGAAGATGATGATGGTGATTTCTCAAATGAAAAGAAATGTGTTTAGGAACCTTTGCACATTCGGCCAAGGAAGGAGAAATGAGGAAATTGGTTCTTTGAACTTTGTAGTTTTGGTTTCAAAAAAAAAAAAATGGGAGAAAGAAAATAGTATTTGGTTCAAACACAATTGAGGGCTAAATCAAAAGCAAAATTGTACCAAAGTGCCTAAGGTACATTCGGCCAAAGTGGGAGTTTTTGGAGAAAATTGGTCAAAAAAAAGAAAGCCAAAACAAAAAGAAATTTTTTACCTAAACTCAATGACAAATTCATTAGGAGAGAAACTATTGGAGAAATGAGAAAAGATGGACAAACAACAAAAAATGTAAGACTTTTGGCCAACTTTCCCCTAATGGCAAAGCAAAAATTCGTCCAATCAATGCCAACATTATCCCTTTTTCCTCCTTGTTTCTTCCCCATCAACTCTTGATTTGCTATCAACAATAAACAACTCCTTTAGCCCTTCATGCCGTCTAGGTTCATGGTCAAATGACCATGAACAAACTCCCAAAACCTTGCCCCATATCATGCCTTTTGTCCCCCTCATCTTATCATCAACTTATGATTCCATACCATAAGTTCCTAGCTTCCTTTTTCACATGGTCAAATAGCCAAAATGAATGAATGCTCATCCACTCTAGAACATTCTTGGTGACACTTATAGGGAAGAAAGCAAAATAAAATCCTCCCTAATGCTAGCTAGGAGATTCGAACCTCTCTCCTCAAGCACACATCCATGCATCTTAACCACCTTGCCAATTACTCAATTCATGCTAAAACCTCTTATCATTAATTCTTAAGGCCTAACTTGCTTAGCTCTCTCTCTAATTAATAGGAATTAAAAGTTTTACTAAGCATTCACTTAATTAATGAAGCTCAATTAACTTCCAAGAATACACTTAATAATAATTAAGCATGCAATATCATTCAATTAAGTAAAATGCATAGCCCCTAATTATCAGGATGTTACAGTCCAATAAAACGTGGACTCAACTTGCCTTTCCGGTCGAATCTAAGAACTTTTCTCCATGGTGACACTTTCAAGAAAACTTTATCCCCGACTTGATACTCTATCTCTCTTCTCTTTAGGTCCGAATAGGATTTTTGTCTGTCTAATGTAGCTTTTAAATATTCTCGTATCACTTTCACCTTCTTTTCGGTTTTCTAACCAAATCAACCCTGTGAATCTAGTTTTCTTTAAGTTCAGTCTAATATAAAGGCGTTCTGCACTTATGCCCATATAGAGCCTCATAGGGTTCCATCTTCAAGCTTGATTGAAAACTATTATTGTAGGCAAATTCTACCAATGGAAGAAACTTTTCCCAACTGCCTTGAAATTCGAGAATACAACATCTGAGCATGTCCTCGAGTACTTGAATTAATCTCTCCGATTGACCATCGGTTTGGGGATGAAAAGTTGTACTAAAGCTCAACTTTGTACCCAAAGCTTCTTGTAACTTCTTCCAAAATCTGGATGTAAATCTCGGATCTCTGTCCGATATGATCGATAAAGGAACTCCGTGAAGCCTTATTATTTCAAAAACATACAAGCTTGCCAGCTTGTCGAGCGAGTAATCAACTCGAACAGGTAAGAAATGAGCTGACTTCGTGAATCTATCAACTATAGCCTATATAGCATCTTTCTTGCTTGGTGATAATGGTAATCCCATCACAAAATCCATAGTGATACGGTTCATTTCCACTCGGGTACCATAATTGGTTGAAGCAAACCTGAAGGTACTTGGTGTTCAGCCTTTACTTGCTGACAAATCAAGCATCTTGAAATGAACTCTGAAATATCTTTCTTCATCCTCGGCCACCAATACAGTTGCTTCAAGTCATTATACATTTTGGTACTACCCGGATGTACAGATAAACATCCGTTATGTGCCTCATACAAAATTCTCTGAATAAGCTCTTCCTTTCTCGGTACACAAACTCTATCTTTAAACATCAGACTTCCATTGGAGCTAATCCGAAAATTGGACTCAACATCTGGCTTGCACTGAGTTCTCTTGGCTTGCAATTCACTATCTTCTTTTTGAGCTTTAGTGATCTTTTGGAGGAACATTGGTCTAGCTGTTAACTCAGCTAGAATAAAACCATCATCAAATAAGGTTATCCGCAAATTCAATGCCCTTAATGCAAACAGGACTTTCTACTCAAGGCATCGACGACCACATTTGCCTTTCCGAGATGGTAATCAATGATTAGCTCATAGTCCTTTATCAACTCTAACCATCTCCGTTGCCTTAAATTCAACTCTTTTTGCGTCATCAAGTACTTCAGACTTTTGTGATCAGTGAAAATCTGACATCTTTCACCATATAGATGGTGTCTCCAAATCTTCAAAGCGAAGACTATGGCAGCCAACTCTAAATCATACGTCAGATAATTCCTCTCATGAGGCTTCAACTGTCTGGAGGTATAAGCAATAACCCTGCCTTCTTACATAAGTACACAGCCTAATCCGTTTAAGGATGCATTGCTGTAAATCACAATTTCTTTTCCTGTTTCAGGTTGTACTAAAACTGGAGCTTCTGTCAACATTGCTTTCAATTTCTTGAAACTTTGCTAGGCATCTTTCTGTCCACTCAAACTTCACATTTTTCTGTAGCAACTTCGTTATCGGGGTTGCAATCATGGAAAACCCCTTGACAAATCGTCTATAATAGTTGGCTAAGCCTAGAAAACTTCTAATTTCAGATAAATTCCTCGGTGGTTTCCAGTCTATTATAGCTGAGATCTTACTTGGATCCACTCGTACTCCATCTCTCGAGATAATATGTCCCAGAAATCCCACTTCCTTGAGCTAAAATTTACTTTTACTGAACTTGGCATACAACTGATTTTCTCGTAGAATCTGTAAAACTGTCCGTAAGTGCTCAACATGTTCATTCTCATCCCAGGAATAAATCAATATGTCATCAATGAAAATGACTACAAACTTGTCGAGGTGTGGTCTAAAGATGCGGTTCATTAAGTCCATGAATACCGCAGGAGCATTGGTCAAACCAAATGGCATGACTAAAAATTCATAATGTCTATACCTAGTTCAAAAAGCGGTCTTCGACACATCTGAATCTCTTACTCTCAACTGGTAGTACCCCGATCTCAAGTCTATTTTGGAGAACACAGTGGCTCCCTTTAATTGATCAAACAAATCATCGATCCTAGGCAATGGGTACTTGTTCTTCACTGTCACTTTATTAAGCTGACGGTAGTCTATGCACAATCTCATGGTGCCATCTTTCTTTTTCACAAATAAAACTGGAGCACCCCAAGAAGAACAACTCGACCTAGCAAAGCCTTTATTTGTCAACTCTTGCAACTGTATCTTCAGCTCTTTCAACTCTGTTGGAGCCATTCTGTAAGGAGTAATAGATATCAATACAGTACCAGGAGCTAGCTCAATATTGAACTCAACCTCTCTAACTGGTGGTAGTCCTGGTAATTGCTCGAGAAAAACATCCACGTACTCACATACTATCGGTACTGACTCAATCTTTAGCTCTATTTCTTTAGCATTCATCACGAAAGCCAGATACGCTCCATACCCTTTTCTTATATATCTCTGTACCACCACATAAGAAATCATTACCGGCAATCTACTCTATTCATCTGATTCTATATGAAGAGTGTCCCTATTCTCACATCTCATCTCATATATTTCTTCCCATAATTAACTATTACATCATGGGTGGTCAACCAATCCATACCAAGAATGATGTCAAACTCATCAAATGGTAGCAACATAAGATTTACTTTAAAATAATGACATCTAATTATTAATGGACAATCTTTACATACTTCATCAATTAATACACTCTTGCCTTAATCGTAAATTCTGTAGAATCTCTAGGCATATTCATACTGTATACTAGTTTCATACAAATATAAGAGTGTGTGGATCTGGGATCTATTAAAGCAATAACTTTAATATTATGAAGAGAAAAGGTACCCGTAATAACATCAGGAGAAGATGCCTCTTCGCGAGCGCGAATGGCATAAGTCCTCGCAGGTGCCCTACCCTCGGGTCTCGCAACCTGCTCTCTAGGGTTACCTCTACCGCTTGTTCCACTTCCAAGTTTCCTCTACAATCGGCCTCTGACCATACCCCTAGATCTCGGGTTCTAAGTTCTCTCTTCTTTCGTCATCTTAGGACAATATTTTATAAAGTGATCCTGGGAACCACATCTAAAACAAGCATTTTCATGCGCTCGGCATTCTTCAAGATGACGTCTGACACACTGTGGGCATTCAGGTCTATCAGATCGAACATTCCCCACACTAGCGACTGAAGTAGTCTGTACTTTATTCCCCGAATACTGCTTACTCTTATCCTTCTTTGAAAACCCAGTGGAGGTAGCCGGTCGAGTGGAAAAATCTCCTGACTTCTTAGAAGAGGGGTGAAAGGACTTATTCCACTGTCTCTTTTTCGAGTCACGAGACTTTATTTTAGATTTTTTCTTCTCTTTTACTAACTCTTCGACTTTACAAGCCCTCTCCACTAACACCACAAATTCTTTTAATTCAAGGACAGCAACAAAACAACTTGATATCATCATTTGGTCCATCTTCAAATCTCTTACTCATGATGGCTTTAGTGGACATGCATTCTCGAGCGTATTTGCTGAGTCGTACAAACTCATGCTCGTAATCAATCACTGACATCTTTCCTTGCTTCACTTCTAGGAATTCCTTTCTTTTCGGTCTACAAACCTTTGACTGATATACTTTTTCTTGAACTCTTCTTGGAAAAATTCTCATGTGACCTTTTCCCTCGGTACTACTGACACAAGGGTGTTCCACCATTGATAGGCAGCATCTCTTAAAAGAGAAACTACACACTTCATGCATTCCTCAGGTGTGCATAACATTTCCTTAAATACCCTGATTGTATTCTCTATCCAGAACTTAGCCTTTTCCAGATCATCATCTTTTCTAGCCCAGAATTCTTCTGCCCCATGTTTTCTGATCCTATCAACTGGAGGTTTGTCTCCTCTTACCACATTTACTACTTGAGGGGCTACTGGGGTAGGTTGAGGAATAAGCGAGGGTGGAAGGGGTTGTACATTCGAGATCGTACGAACGAATTTCGTGTACCACGTATTCATCATATGGAGGAAGGCTTCTCTAGCCTCTTCTCCTCCTCTTTGACTCACCGTAGTAGGTCTATTTTCATTTTCATCAGGCACCGTTCCTACATCAGGAGCTGGCGCGTTACTTTCTACATCATCTGCCTCAGCTCTTTCGGGATCCATTTACTATATGTATAAACATAATTTAAGTCATCAGGTGTCGTCACACTATCATATAAAAACATTCTTACGTATGGCATGTATAGTTAGACTAGTGCTCATGCTACTTTAGTCCTAGAACTGACTAAACCGTAGCTTTGATACCACTAAATGTAACACCCCATACCTGAGCCCGATGCTAAGATTGGATATGAGACATTACCATGCTTGAACTTACTTAAAACATGTACTTACGAGCTATAAAACTTTGTTTCAATTAAAACTTCTCTTGCTTAGTCAAATCAAACCTTTCATGGGCCTATGAGGTCTTAAACACGCATCTAAAAACTTTCGAAACTCTACTAAAAACTTTTCCTTAAAACAGGGGTCACACGCCCATGTGACTTGGGACATGCCCGTGTACCCCTAACACATGCCCGTGTCTTCCAACCGTGGTCGACACTGACTAATTACACACGGCCTTGACACACCCGTGGATGTAAACCGTGTGCTATACCTTGATATACTGACTTATTCACACGGCTTGGGACACACGCCCATGTTCTAATCGTGTGTCATACATGACTTAAACAAACAGCCGTGGGATTTTCCCGTGGCCTATCCTAACTTCAATTATAAAAGTGCAGCGGCCTAGACACACGCCGTGTGCCTATCCGTGTGGGCATTTGAAGGTTATTTACCAAATCAATTGCCACCCTGAAATCAAGATCAATCTCATATTCAATTCAACAACTCAAGTTACTGCATCTTTCATGAATAATACTACATGCTTCATTTATAACATTGAACATACATGCTTAGTCAACTTTGGCCAATCACTTAGCCATATACAAAAGAATAATAAACTTAATAGCCTATATATTGGCCCTTCTTAAAGCATATACTCAAATGAAGTGTTTCTTATACATGCCATACTTAACATAAACAACTTGGCTATACCAAAATAATGATTGATAGTGTGCTCCGAGCTCCAATGACGATGATCCACGAGATTAGCTTAGCGGGACTACATGGAAAGAAAGAATTTAAGACGTAAGCATTTAGCTTAGTAAGTTTGCATATAATACACATAGCAACATGTTTGATTAATATAAACCATTTGACATAAACAATGGTATCATAAATTTTAGCTATAAAGCTTACTTACTCATACTGATTCTTTCATATCTCATGATACTTACTAGTCTCATACTTGTGAGGTAATTAAGGAACCTGTATCACTTGATCACATTGATCAGTATACTTTAACATGATAATCATAATCTTTCATTCATCATTCATAACATGGCAATACTCATTTCCAACTTAACAGTAGCTTTACTTACTTAGCTTTCTTATTATCTCATTTGAGTTTTACTCGTTTGCCTGATGAATTTATATGAATAACCGAGGATACTAGCTCTTGACCCACATATAACTTGATGCCAAAGCCATATCCTAGATACGGTATTACATGGAATTTTTCATCTTGGTGTCGAGGCAATGTCTTGACATAGACTTATACGAAGTCTTTCTTTTAGATTCTCTTGGGAACTTACCATTTCCATGTCTTGACATGGTCTTACTTGGTATCTTTGCTCATGAACTGGTCAATGACGAGCCTTGGCTTGGACTTACATGAAATTTTCCTTATTCTCACCAATGCCATGCCTTGGCTTGGACTTACATGGAATCTTCCTTGTTCTCACCAATGCCATGCCTTGGCTTAGACTTACATGGAATCTCTATCTCTTGATATCTTTTCAATGCCAAGACTTGTCTTGGATTTACATGATAACTTTTCAATGCCAAGACTTGTCTTGGACTTACAGGATAACTTTGCTTGGAGACTCACCAATGCCATGCTTTGGCTTGGGCTTATATGGGTCTTCATCTCATAATAACTCTTCAATGCCAAGAATTGTCTTGGGCTTGCATGATAACTTGCTTGATTGTCGATGCCATGCCTTGGTCTTATACGGACTTTCTCATCTCATGTGGTAGATCGAGTATCCTAGGTAATTCATCTTCAATCGGGACTTTCTTATGCTTAATTTCATTGATTTCTTTGCTTAACATAACATTAAACATTTTCATGATACTATTATACATTACACTAAGAATTTCAATGATATAAATCATAAAGCTTAGAAATCATACAAACTTACCTCAATGTACAAAATGTAAGTAGATATGCAATTTAGTCCTCGGCTTTGTTCTTGCCTCGGTTTCAATCCGGGCTTCGTTTTTCTTGATCTATAATAATAATTTAACTCATTTAATAATCACATTGACTAAATTGACTCTTAACTCATACTTTAGAAAAATTACTATTTTGCCCCTAAACTTTCTCATAATTACACTTTTGCTCTCATGGCTCGTAAAGTAATTTTTATTCAACTTTCTTAAACTTCATGCTTAGCTGATTCATTTTCTCTACTATAACAATAACAAATTCTCACTATTTCTATCATGTATGACAAAGTTCACAACTATTACAAACTAGTTCTTACTAGAATTTTTCATGAAATTCATTTAGGAAAAGATTTTTATCTAACATCAAACTCTCATATTCTCTCTTAAAAAATCATTTTTACAAACATGTCATACATGGGTAGATTTTTTAACATGCATCTTAGCTCATCTTATAGCTAAAAATAGCTAATTCATGTTGCGAGGACTCCAAAAATACGAAGAATATTAAAAAAAGGGCTAAGATGAACTTACTAGCAAGCTTGAAAAAATTGAACCCTAACTATGGCTTCCTTCAATTTTCGGCACTTGGGGAAGAAGATGAGAATGATTTTTGTCATCTTTTTCCCTTATTAATCATTTAATTTATAAATGACCAAAATACCCTTCTCTTAAAATTTTTACCTTTTACTAACTCATGTCCATTTTTGTCCAAAAATTAAAATTTGGGAAAATTTCTATTTAAGGACTTCTAATTAATATTCTAAAGCTATTTCATACAAAAAGCTTCTAGAAACTCATATTTTGCAACTTTTGCTATTTAGTCCTAATGGACCATTCAACCTCAATTTAACAAAATTGCTTTATGAAACTTTCACACTAGCATGCAAACATGGCATAAACCTTAAAAACTCATAAATTTACTTCGAATTCGTGGCCTCGCACCACTGTTCCGACTAGGCCCTAAATCGGGTTGTTACATTGACGTTAACAATGCTTTCTTGCATGGTGATTTGAGTGAAGAGGTTTATATGCTTTTACCTCCTAGTTTTACTTCATCAGTTCCCAATAAGGTTTGCAAGTTACAGAAATCCTTATATGGTTTAAAGCAAGCAAGTCGACAATGGTTCTCTAAGCTCACATTTGCTCTTACTTCTCTTGATTATATTCAATCTAGTTCTGATTTCTCCTTGTTTGTTAAAAAGGATGTTGTTTCATTCATTGCTTTACTGGTTTATGTTGATGATGTCATCCTGGCTGGTGATAACTTGGATGAAATAGCAAGAGTTAAAGCTTTTTTGGATTCTACATTTAGAATCAAAGACTTGGGTGTTTTAAAATATTTTCTTAGACTTGAGGTTGCTCGAAGCTCTGTTGGTATTCATTTGTGTCAACGAAAATTTGCTCTAGACATATTGTCTGATTTTGGTTTCTTAGATTGCAAGCCTGTTAAAACTCCAATGACTACAAAATTTCCTCGAGATGCTTCTGCGGAATTACTTCCTGATAATACTCTTTTCCGAAAACTTATTGACCGACTTTTGTATCTAGTTTCTACTAGACCTGATATTGCTTTTGTAATTCAACAATTGAGTCAATTCTTGGACCACCTCTGATCATTCATCCGCAAGTCGCTCATCGTGTTCTTCGTTACTTGAATAGTCGCCACCTTCGGTCTCTTCTTTTTGTCTCTTCATCACCGCTCAAGGCTTTTAGTGATTCTCGACTTGGTCGGTTTGCCTTTTGACACGCCGATCTGTGGATCGGTTATTGTCTGCTTTTATCGTGACTCCTTATTAGTTAAAAAGCCAAGAACCAAACATCGTGTCCAGATTCTTCCTCGAAGCGTAATATCGAGCACTTGCCTCTACCGCTTGTGAAGTTTAGTAGCTTCGGTTTCTTTTGCGTGATTTGCACATACCTATTTCGGTCCTCTCGCTTTGTTCGTGATAACACCTCCGCTTCTTGACTTTGTCGCCAATACCACATTTCATGAACGTACTAAACACATAGAAATTGATTGTCATCTTGTTTGTGAAAAGGTGCAATCCGGTGTCATTAAATTGCTCCCTTGCTCCTCCAAGGATCAACTGGCTGATATTTTTACCAAACCTCTTGCTGCTGTTCCTTTTCAGATCTTGTTGTCCAAGTTGGGATTGCTTTCCATACACTCTCCAGCTTGAGGGGGGCTGTTAGTAATATAGACCTAAGTTAATTGATAGTTAGTTAGTTAACTGTTAGTTAGTTAGTAGAAATAGCAGTTAGTCTGTTAACTTCTATTTTTTTTCCTTTTTTCCTCTTGTACGTTGTATAAAACCATGTCTTTGCATGGTGAATTAAATAGACAATAAATGTAATTTCCTCACATTCTTTTCTACAATTGTTGATACAAACTAACTGCTTGGAGGATATTAAAGCCATCCAAATTCCGAAATCAATATCTTCAAAGTCAATGATAATCAGACGCATTGACCATCTCTCGAAGAATATTAAAAAATAGAAACTTGAATACATCCCTAGAGAGGAAAACGATGAAGCGGATTGAATAGCTAAAACAACCTTTATTAGGGGAGAAGTATTGCATGTGTTTACAGATAATCTCTTTAGTATAACTTAACTAATTGTATCTTTTCTTTTCTATAAAAAACATAAAAGACACTAACTACATTATATGGTAAACAAACCGAAAATTATTTAAATTTATATATTTAAAAATGAAAGGCTAAATTTTCAGCTGAGAATCAATAATACAATGATATTTTATCAACAACTACAGGTTTTATCAACAATAAAACTCAATCATTCTAATAAGAAATACAAAATTAGCTTTACCATATTCAAAAGTTTATCTATTTTAAAATTATTTATCTGCATCTTGACTTCAACGATTTATTAAAAATGATAGTACAAAACCAACCTTTAATTTGATTTTCTATCAAACTTACTTTTTAAAAAGAAATGTGATTTTTTTATTGAAAAATAAAAGTGGAGTTTTACAAAAATTTACAAACAGAAAAAGGAAATTTTTTAAAAAATAATACTTCAGCTTTTGAATAAAAGCGGAAGGAATGAAAATCCAGTTTAAAATTTTTTTGAAAAGCCATAGAGAAATCTGGAATTTTTCACTAGAATTTGGAAAATGAGGAAGTTATGGGTGAGAATCTGAAGATTCCGACCACCGAATTCCTTGAATTGAAAGAGAAGTGATAGATGAAAAGTTTTTTTGTAAAAAGGGAAAAAGAATAAATGAAGCTTCTAAACTAGAAAGTTTTACTAATATATTATAGTTTTAATCATTCTTTTATATTGATTCTGATACTTCTTTTTTATTTATTTGAATTTTTATATATAAATGTTTATTCATGTTTAAATTTAAATTCTCAATTATATATCATATGATTCTAATTACTTATTACATTTTCCATCAAAATTTTAAATGTTTTAAACATTTAAACACACACTTACGTTTTTCACTAAATATTTAAAAATATTTTATTGCTTAAAATTTTATTTCTGTAAACACTCGTTTAATTTCCAATAAATTATACTTTAAACAAAACAAATGTAAACATTAAAAATTTATTTAATTTTTAATACATTCTATATTAACTTTAAAATATATATAAAAATCTCATTGTTCAAACATTCATTTAACTCGTGCATCGCATAAACATAAAAAATTAATTAGTTCTCCATGATAAATTTTTATCTTAAATATTAGTAAAATTAATTCTATTCATAAGTGAAATAAAATAATAAATTTTAATCAATATATTATTTCAATAAAATGTTTAGATTTTATACAAATTTTATTAATCATATTTTAGTAAAAAAATTTCTTTAAACTCTCTAAACATTTGTTAATTTTATTAAAGATAAAATCTAAATATAAGTAATTAATATATTTTAGTGTTTTTAATTTAAAATTTTAAAAATTTAAATATTATCGAAATATCAAATACTATTATATCTATTTCAAATATTGTTATAAGTATATAACAACCACCTCTCTACTAAATTTCTACTCATAAGTTCTTGTTTGTAATAATAAAAGTTCAAAGTAACTCTTATATGGACTACGCCAGTCTCTCTACTATTAAACGTATTAATTTAATCTATGCATTATTAAAAAATTAATTAAGATAATCAAGTCTCTCTACTATTAAACGTATTAATTTAATCTCGCATTATTAAAAAATTAATTAAGATCAAACTATAATAAAATTAACGTTAAAATGGCATGAAATTTTTTTTTTCATTTGCACTTTAACTTTGATTAAAAGGTTTCATTTGCATAATCACAATAAGCTTTCAAAATATTAACTTTGTTAATGGTAAAAGATGTTTTTAAATAATAAATGTTAATTTTATTGAAATTTGGACTTCATAGATTCATTTTAATGGTACATAAACTAAAGTAATCCATTTAATAATAAAATGAGTAATTTAATTCAGTCTTTGTAATAAAAGGGACATAATACATTTACCTATAATAAAATTATTTTTTAAAATACAAAAAACCTTGACATTATACCTATGAAAAATGATTTGATAGAGTGTGACAACAAATAAAATTTAAAAGATTGAGACTAGATGTGTTCATGAGTCGTGTTAGTTTGGGCCTAAGAATGGTATTAACATATTTTTTATTTGTTCAAATCGGACTTAACTTGAAATATGAGTTTAAAGTTATGCTCAAACTCGTCTATATTTACAAAAGATTAATTCAAGTCAATTTTAGGTCTTCATGTTAATTTTTTAAAATTATATTATATTATTTTAATATTTAATAATTTTATACATTTTTTTATTTATTCAAAATTTTTATATAATTATCTTTAACATTATTTTAATTTTAGGTTCTCCCATGCCCCTCCTTCCAACACCCGACTCGGCCATATCACCCCACACTAATTCTAGAGAACTACAGATGCCTTCCCCTGCTCCAGAACTAGCCTCTGCTGTTATATACATCTTATCACTGTCTGGATTATCTCCTTGAGGTTGTGTTGGTGGTGGCTTCATTCCATGCTTGGTCCCTGTTCTTGCTTTGAACTTTCATGGGGAAACAACTTCATTGTATTCTCCAATCAAAACCCAAAATATAGGTGCCATCATCAAGGACAAGAAGTTATTGTACAACACAAAACCCCAAGTGTTCAACCCAAGGTTCGTCACCATATGCTTAATGTAAAGCACCCGGCCCGGCCCGATCCATGGACAAGTGTAGGCCAAATTCAACATAAAATTTAAGTTTCAGGAATACCCTTACTCAGGGTTTTAAATAGCGGTCCGATATCGGAATAGCGACCATTATATTATGAAGCGGCGCCATCCAAACCGCTATTGTTGAAAATAGCGTGTGTCGTGAGTCACACCGATAACGGCCAATCATGCCAAATTTAATGGTAACGCCAATTGCGGCAATAACGGACCGCTATTCCCGTTATTTTCCGTTACATTGAATTTAAAAAAAAAAATACGTAAATCAATGTAAGCGAAGTAAAATGTAAAAACAAAAGGGAATATATTCCCTACCTGCAAAATCAGAAAATTTTAATCAAAAAAGTAAGAAGAAGAGTAAATAAATGTAAAAAAGCAATCACATTCAAAAATCAAAACCTAAAAGCAATAGAAAATATGAAAATGAAAGTTTATTTCTCATTTTCGCAAAAGTGAAGAACACATACAGACAGTGGCGAGATTCTCCGATTATTTTCAAGTAAGTAGTCGATTTACATGAAATTTTTTCTTCTTGAACTCTTGATTCTTGCTTCGCTTGCTTGCATGTCTTGAATCTGCAGTAGTGACTGTAGAATCTATAGATATTTTCTTTAAACGATGAAAGCAAGGTTGGGGACTTAGGGATAAAAACTCTGGTCTGGACTCAAGTCTTGATTTCTCCCATGAGGGGAGAACTGGAGATTGGAGAAGGTAGAGAGGCAGAACGATTTTGCTTCTGCTTAGGGATTTGGGAAAAAAAAAGCTTTAGAGTTTAGCCTCTTTAGGACTTTTCTTAGAATGCACAACAGAGAGGTAGAAAACGATTCTCTTCGCCATTATTATTTTTTTAAAAACGTAATCGATTTATTAAAGGAAGTGATTTATTAAAGGAAGAGATAATAAACATTTAATTACCGCTTTGGAAATGAAAAGAGTAAAAGTATAAAATGAAAACTAATCTTATTGGCCACTCAATCGGTGGCTTAAATTTTTACATAAAACAATTTAATTAGTTCACCTCAAGTTAATATCTAAATGAATTAATATACATTTAAAATATTTAATTTTAAACAAAGTTAAATATAGTTTTTTATAAAATAAAATAAATATTTTTAATTTCTAATACTTCAATATTTATAATTAAAATAAACGAAATGAAAAATACATAGATAAATAAAACAACAAGGGTGTGATTATCCTTTTATATAAAATTTGCTTCCGGACATTCTTAAAAGGTTAAAATATATTGTTAGTCCTTATAATTTAACAAAATGGAGATTAAAAATTTAAAATTTTAAGTTATTATATTTTTATTTATTTAGAAATCATAATCCATTCATTAAAATAATACATATTTGATGTTAAAATTTGTTAATTTGAATTTTAAATAAATTATTTTCATATAAAGTGGTATATAATTTTTATAATTATAATTATAATTATTATATTTTATAATAAATTATGCGAATTTTAAAAAAATTTACTACCGCAATACCCACAGTGACCGTAATAACGTCCGTTATATCCGCAACCGCGATAAACGCGACGCGACCGAAAACACGACCGCGACCGCAATTTAAATCCATGCCCTTACTCGTCTTCAGTTCGGTCTCTAATTTTTTCTTCACTTGCGTTTTTATGCCTCTGGTTCTTTTGGGGTATAATATAATCTTAAGTTTTGGTTCTCTGTAATAGAAAATAAAAAAGAAGAGAAAATTTATTCAAAGTTATATTCTTCGACTTTCTGACAATATCTCTTGGGATTTCTCATTAAGGTGATGTGAAAGATTTGGTTTCCTTTGCTTTCTATTGTAGCATTTCTTCGCAGCAGTTTCTTCACCTCTGTGTTGTTTTTGGTGATATTATTGAGAGTTTGACAATGAGTATTTTCTTTTGAGTTATCATTGCTGAAGCTGGGAACTTTGAGGAGCTATTGCATTTGAATGAAAGTTTTAATTTTTTTTATTGTTGGTGTAATTTATAATTATGTGTGCTGGTTAAATTCATGTACTTTTTTTATCTGTAAACTGATTTTACCATGATTAATTTGTTATTCTCTTTTGTTCCCACTTTAAATTCTATATTTTGCTTTAGCTCTACAGCTTTGCTTGTAATTGTTTACTGCAGGCATTTGCTTCAGTTTAAATCTAATGTCACTCTAGTTAATTTCTGTTGCTGTAAATTTTGAGATAGCTTGTGAGATCAAATGCATTTGCACATGTGCAAGTTTCTAATTTCTTTTGATATTTACATCATAAAATTTGCTAGTTTTGGTTGTTTTTATGTTGTTCATTCATTTTCCCTTAGCTATTATATATCACTTCTACATGATACTTTATGCTGATCCATGAAATTTTAAATGCAGCATGTTGCTTCACTTCTTTATTTATACAAGATATCCTTCTTCATTGTGAATGTTCATGGGGGTTTATGAATGGTTGTTGAAATTGGTATCTCTTCATAGTAAAGATGGTGAAGACGATAGCAAGAGGATATGTTATCAACACAGCTCTACGTTTAAATGGAAATAGATTCTAAACCTTGTTGATGTCTTGATTTTCTAATGGACTAGTTGGAACTGAGGAAGCTGTGCCTGTATTTTTAGTCTGTCCTAATTTCTTTTTATGTGTTTGGATCTCTGGCTATAGACATACATAGGAGCTATCAGTGACTTCTGAATTTTATTTTTTTTCGATAAGAAATACTATTTATAGACTGTTCTCTTGACATACAAAGTAGTGCAGATGTTAACTTCACCTCAAGGACAGAAACAGAACCCCCCAAAATCAGTGCGAGAAGTCTCACCTAGTGAATCACATAAAGATTTGTGGCTTGCTGTGTGAGAAGGGTCCTTGCCTGATGTAGATTCAGCATTGACGCTATTGAAGAAGACTGCTGATACTGTAAACTGTAGGAACAGGTTTGGCCTGACTCCTCTTCACATTGCAACTTGGAGAAACCACCTTCCCATTATTCAGAGGCTTCTAGCTGCTGGTGCTGATCCTGATGCTAAGGTGTGTTATTCTTCTTATTGCTTAGTTGATCTGAATGTGACCTGGTTCGTAATAGATGCCTGTCGAGTACCTTGCTTTAGAATGTCTATTTTCTTTGTGTGAAACATTATGAAGTTATAGAGATCTATGATGGTCCAATTATGTTCAATCCTCTTTCAAATTACACTTCAGAATGTATGTTAGGATGGAGAATCCGGATGGAGTAGCCTTCATAGAGCTCTGCATTTTGGTCATCTTGCTGTAGCTAGTGTTCTCCTTCAGTCTGGTGCTTCTATTACATTGGAAGATTCAAAATGTAGATCTCCTTTCTGGGCCTGTGTTGAAGGTTTTCGAAAGTGGGCTTGATTCAGGTACCTGCTACCATCTTTACTTTGTTGGACAATAATTGATTGTTATATATAATCAAATCTGCCTTTTTAAAAGTATTACACGGTTTTCCATGTGTTTTTAGTTGCTACCAAGGTGTTTAGCTGGGGAAGTGGTGTTAACTATCAACTTGGAACAGGAAATGCCCATATACAGAAGTTACCATGCAAACTTGATTTGTTTCATGGCTCCATAATCAAGTTAATTTCTGCGGCTAAATTTCATAGTGTAGCTGTTACTGCTCATGGAAAGGTCTACACCTGGGGTTTTGGAAGGGGGGCCGACTAGGGCACCCTGACTTTGACAGTCATAGGTATAAGATTTGTTATCCCTTTGTATATGACTGAATCTTACCCACTTTAATGATTCTTCAAGCAGGAACTCTGAAGTTAAATTAAGCCATGGGATCTTTAGATGTTGAATTCTGTTAGTTTAAATTTTACGTCATGTTTTTTTTTTTTTAATTTACTTTTTTTCTGGAATTCCATATTGAAAATTTTAAAAGTTTGAAACAGTTTTGTTTATTATTTTTATTTTGGGTATAGAGGATGATGTGAGTCAACAACCATGAACGTATTATTTTATCCTTTATACTTTTAAGTGGTCAAGCTGCAGTTATCACTCCCCGCCAAGTGACTTTCGGTTTGGGGGCTCGTCGGGTGAAAGCAATTGCTGCAGCGAAACATCACACTGTAGTTGCTACGGACGTCGGGGAAGTGTTCACTTGGGGATCTAATAGAGGTAAAAACTCATTGGTTATACTAGCAAGATTTAGTGACCATAGGCGATAGTTATTTCCTGAAGTGAAAATTCGCTTGATTGTATTAATTGATTCAATATTGCATGCCTTCTACATGTTTACCGGCAAAATAATGTTCTGCATTGTTCAAACAAATCAAGGACTTATTGGCTAGAAATGCTGAAGTAGACATTATCTTGTGTTGTGCAGAGGGTCAGTTGGGCTATACGTCTGTGGATACCCAACCAACACCACGTAGAGTAAGCTCACTTAAATCAAGAATAGTTGCTGTTGCTGCTTCAAATAAGCATACTGCTGTTGTCTCCGAGTCTGGTGAAGTTTTCACTTGGGGATGCAACCGGGAGGGTCAACTTGGTTATGGCAACCTCTAATTCAGCATCAAATTACACACCAAGAATAGTTGAGTACCTCAAAGGCAAGGTCTTCAAGGGTGTTGCAACTGCAAAATATCACACAATTGTATTGGGAGCTGACGGAGAGGTGATTATACCGGCACCTTCTATAATTGATAATTACATTGATCTCTACTTGCACTATTTCTAAATCCCATGTACTTGAATTCAAAATTCACGAATGAGAGTTGCGTTTTCACTTGTTTGTGGAATGAGAGTATATTTTTTGCAATATGGGCCTAACCACAGTAAAACTTGTATGGCAGGTATATACTTGGGGTCATCGACTTGTTTCACCTAGACGAGTTGTCATTACCAGAAATCTAAAGAAGAGTGGAAGCACCCCTATGAAATTTCATCGAAAGGAGAGACTTCATGTGGTTGCAATAACTGCCGGGATGGAACATAGCATGGCTATTACTGAAGATGGAGCATTATTTTATTGGGTTTCCCCAGATCCTGATCTTAGATGCCAACAGGTTCTATTCCATTGTCTTCGTTGATTTTAACTTCCCTGGAGTGAAGCTTATTATTTACTTCATTTGGATGAATTTGTACAGCTATATTCCCTTTGTGAGAAAACAATCATAAGCATTTCTGCTGGTAAGTACTGGGCTGCAACTGCTACTGCTACAGGTGATGTTTACATGTGGGATGGCAAGAAAAGTATGGATAAACCACCTGTTGCAACTCGGTTACACGGAGTTAAGAGGGCTACTTGAGTTTCAGTTGGTGAAACTCATCTTTTGAGTATTGTTTCTCTCTACCACCCCATCTGTCCTCCCAATATGCCCCTAAGTGATCAGGTCCCGAAGTTGAAAGTCAATGATGAAGTTCAAGAATTGGATGAGGAAGTTTTGTTTAATGATCCCGATTCAAGTGGCATGACATCATCCATGCATAAAATTGGTTCCGAGAAGAAGACCATACCTAGCTTAAAGAGTCTTTGTGAGAAAGTAGCAGCAGAGTGTCTAGTGGAGCCACGAAATGCAATTCAACTACTTGAAATTGCTGATTCACTTGGAGCTGATGATCTAAGGAAGTATTGTGAGGTAATCCCCTCTGAGGTCTTAACAATTTTTGGGAGAAATTTTTTCTTATTTTCTTCAGAAGGCTTTATTTTGTGCCTAATTTGTAATGTTGGCTTGGATTCCTTCTTTATGCCTTTCCGGTAAGGTTTCTTGACATGGTGTTTGGCATGGAAATATACTTTGACTACAAAGTTGTTTTGACTTCATGAATGCAGGATATTGTCATTCGTAACTTGGAGTATATCTTAACAGTCTCATCACAAGCTTTTGCAAGCGCATCACCAGATGTTCTTGCTAGTCTTGAGAAGTCATTAGACTCGAGATCAACAGAATCATGGAGTTACTTACGGCTTCCCACTCCTACTGCTACCTTTCTGGTTGTCATCAATAGTGATGAGGAGGATAGTGAAAGTGAGGTTCTAAGGACCCGTGACAACAAGAATAAAACCTGTGTTGTGAATGAAGGAGACAGATTGGATTCTTTTCTGCAACCTAAAGATTATCTTAATCAAGGGATCTCCGAACAAGTTCAAGCTTTACAGAAGAAGTTGCAGCAGATCGAGGTGCTTGAAATGAAGCAGTTGGGTGGATACATCCTTGATGACCAGCAAATTGCAAAGCTGCAAAGAAAACCTGATCTTGAAAATTCTCTTGCTGAGCTTGGTCTACCAGTTGAAAAATCTCAGTCAAAAGGATCTTGTTCGGTTTCAGCAGATGCTAAAGGAAATAAAAAGGCTGAGGTTTCAAGAAAACAGAGGAGGAAGAGCAAACAAAGGGTAGCTCAAGTTGAGAGAGTCTCGGATTTTAGTACCAGTAACATAGAACCGAACTCTGGGAAGGACATTTCTAATATCGAAATCCCCCAAGTTTTAATGAATCAGGTTCGATTTCTTATTAAAGATGTCTTTCTAATGCCTCACTTTTTAGTGGACACTTAACTGAAGATTTGCTAGGTTGTTGTTCTAGTGCTTAATTGTTTGCAGACTCTTTGGTTGGATTCAAGTGCATTTCTTTCTTTTGCTTTCTAAATGCTGTGAGAGTGCCGCACATGAGATTTTAAGAGAAATAGGAACCCACTTAAGCCCTAGAGGGGAAAAAAGGAAGTGCTACAGTTATGTTGCACATTCTAGGAGTTTATTTAAGTTCTCAAGGGAAAAAGAATTGCTACAGTTTTGTTGCATGGTCTAGGAATCTACCTAAGTTCTTGAAGAAAAAAGAATTGCTACGCATTTGTTGCATGTTCTTTCTTCTATCCCATATTGAATAAAATCTTGTCTAGTTTATTTCATTTCCTTCGCACTCTATCATTACTCCTACCAACTCTCTTTTTCGTTGCGAGTTTCTCAAAATTTTCAACTAGTAGGTCCTAGATGCAGAACTATGAATTATGGTTCAAAAGTTTGCAATAACTTATTATAATTTCTACGCAGGAGCATAAATTAAAAATTGAACCCCATGTTTTATCAAATGATCTTGACATTCATCATAAGTAGCATCCATATGAAATTCAATATCAATTTCCTACATTATTAGGTTTGATGTTTTAAAAGACTCTTTGATATTCTAAATTCCAGATCATGAGCCAGTTTGTGCTTTGAATCAGTCTTTGACATTGTTGTAGTTCGGCAATATGCAGAGACTTATTATTTTGGTCTTTTGTGAGTTTGCTTTTTGGTATTTCTTATCCTGATAAGTCTGCTTAGGGTCTCATATTTTGCATCTCCAAGAGTAATCTTCTGTTTATTTAAATAAATTACTGAAATGAAAAAAGAGGTTAAAGCTACTTGAGCAAGTTATCTTATTTGTTGAAATCTTTGTTATTTTGACAGGAAGAAAATGCTATGGTTGAAGGAACTATAACGGACCAAGCCTTGGAAAAGTCTACTTTCTTTGTTCAAAGAAAGGACAGCTCGGTCCATGCAGAAGATAAGAGTACTTCACAAATAACAACCAAGAAGAAGAATAGGAAAGGTGGACTTTCTATGTTTCTGAGTGGTGCTCTTGATGATGCAACGAAACACATTCTACTCCCTCCACCAACACCCAGAAGTGAGGTCCCTGCGTGGGGCGGTGCAAAAGTTTTGAAGGGAAAAGCATCACTCCGTGAAATTCAGGATGAACAGAGCAAACTACGGGTGAACTGGCTAACTGGAAGCAAAAATCAGGTGGAAGATCTTCCCGAGGTTAGAAATGAAGAAGGAAAAATCCTGCTCAGTTCATTCTTGCCATCCAAACCAATTTCTGTCGGCCCAGTTCAAGCTTCACAAGTATCTGATGTAGAAAGAACCACAACTCCTTGGGCTGCTTCTGGTGGTACTCATCTTTTTCGGCCATCTCTTAGGGAAATTCAGATGCAGCAGGTACGCGAAGTTACTGCACTCCTATCTCTCCCTGTCTTTTCAGCATACATGCATCCTTAACTGGTTTCATCATTTATAGTATTTTATCCGCATTTCCTCCCTGTATTACATTTTCATCCCATTCCATTCCATGCAATGCATCTTGAACCGTGTTATGCGGCTCATTCCTGCCATTTGCAGGACTCACTTCTTTTTCTTTCTTTCAGTCTGTTCAACTAAAAGCAGGGAAAACAACTGCACAGCCTTTCTCACGGTCCAAAAACCAAAGTGAGTGGGTGTCCAACAGCTACTGGTCAAGATTCGCCATTGGATTCCCCTGCAATGAGTTGCTGGTTCAAACCCGAGGTTGAAGCAACTTCTTCTATTAGATCGATTCAGACTGAAGAGAGGGCTATGAAGGATCTCAAACGGTTCTACAGCAGTGTTAAAGTTGTCAAAAACAAGTCGTAAGCTAAGAGGGCTAACTGACAAAGATATTTACCTTTTTTCAGGTAGCACCAAGGCTTTTCAATTGTTTCCCCCTTAAGTTAAATGTAAATTTGATTGTACACATGTTATCTCTGTCTACTAACCTTTTTCCTTATTTTAGGTCAGAGTAATTTGATATATAGAGTTTCTGTTATAGTAGGAAGATGCTAAAATGTGCGTCAGCATTCAATAAAATTACGTCACTTCAATCTTTTTAGTGTTGAATAACATCAAATGTAGATAGAATTTTTTAGTATATCAACCTCAAGTTCCAATTAAAATCAATTATTAATTCAGCTCAAATTAACTTTCCAGAATAGAGTAGGATTAAACCTACATGTGATCAGATTTAGACTTGGAATTTAAACCTATGTTTTTTCTAAACTCTTTAATAACAAAACTAATATCAGCAACCAATAAAATTAGAAACAAAGGGAAATTCAAGATTAAATCTTAAAATTTAAAATTTTAACTTTAATCAGATGCAATCAACTTGAGAATATATGGTTGTACAATAATTAACAGGGATCATGCTTTCTGATCTGGGCGTTGTATATGTATATTTTGTTATGAAAATATGATACGATTATAAGATATTAATATGACATTAAAAGTATATTTGCTTAAAATGAAAATTTCAATGCAGTGACCATTATGGCTTGTCACAGCGAAAAATTGTGCAAGCAAAACAGAAATAACATAGAGATTTGTTTACGTAATTCGGTTTCCTTACGTCTGCGAAGCCTAACTCAGTAAGAAATTTCATTATCTTTTATCACAAATATACAACAAATGAATCACACTCTATCAATCCCAAAGTATAGAGATCTCATCTTTGTATCTAAAGACTAAAACCCTCACCTCCAATTTCACCAATGTTTACAATGACGGTTTGTAATCTTTTACAAAAATGTTCCTCAATGAACAAAAATTAGAATGCACTCGTAAGCTTTCATTTCTTAACCTACACAAGCCTTGAAGTATATATCAATTTCGGTTTGCTAACATAAAATTTAAATGAATACAAAGTAATTTATTGAAAATAATTAATACATCAATAATAATCAAAACAAAATCACTCAAAAATATGCTCTCCAAAGCAGCAATACTATCTCGATAAAATATTCACCTATAAGGACTTAATTAATTCACATGAATTTAATTCAATTTTCAAACTCCAAGAATTGATTTTCATAAATGGACCAAAATAATAACTAGATTCAAAGATTTTTTTTATTAAATTGTCAAACCAAATAAGGTAAGTTTTCAACCATATCAATGACTGCAGTTGGCATTGTTGAGTGCCACTCAACCATTCTCAATTCATTTTACCTCAATAAAAATAATTAAAATGCAACATCATATAATACAACATAAAAAAAGAAAATAAAAAAATATGAATATATCAAAATTTAGATAATATAATTAATACACTACACCAAAATAGACTTTTAGCGGTATTTTTTATGGCTTTTAGCGACGTTTTTAAGCGCAACTAATATCAAAAGCGCCGCAAAAAACGCCGCTAAAACACGCCATAAAAAAGTTAGCGGCGTTATTGCGAAAAAACGTCGCTATAAGTCTTGACCTTTAGCGGCTTTTCTAGAACGCCGCTAAAGACTCAGCCTTTAGGCGCTTTTCTAAGAAATGCCGCTAAAGACAGACCTTTAGCGGCGCTTTGCTAAGAAACGCCGCTAAAGTGTTGTCTTTTAGCGGCGTTTTTATAAAAGCGCCGCTAAAAAGTGTTATCTTTAGCGCGTTTTTATAAAAGCGCCGCTAAAGGTCTGGTCTTTTAGCAGCGTTTCTAATAAAAGCGCCGCTAAAGGTCCGGTCTTTCAGCGGTGTTTCTTAAAAAAGCGCCGCTAATTTGCACAAATTTGCTGTGCTATTTTTCCGCAATATCCTACCTCCCCGCATTAAAACCAACCAAAAAGCAAAGAAGAATTGCATATAATTCCAACCCAAGGAAAAAATAGCATTAAATCTAAACGATACTTCAAATTTAATAAAAGATATATGATATTTATTAATAAATGAATAATAATTCAAACAATTTTACAATAATGTTAATCAGAATAATGTTAAAAAAATCTTACAACAATAAAACAAATGTCTAAGAGGCGGCCTTTGCATTGCTCACATGAAACAATCGCATCATAGTCTATACTGTAGTGGAGTTCTTCATACTTTTGTTCTCGCTTCTCCTCTCCGCTGCCGCCTCCGCTCTAAGTTGAGCAATATGCTCCGCCTCCTCATTCTTCCTCCGCTCTAAGTCGAGAAATTTGCTCACCGTGTGCTCGCTTCCATCGAGATATCTCGTCTTTCGCCTCGAACTTCAAAGACGAGATTGACTCCTGAAGGCATGTATTGCCGGAGCCGGATCAAAATATTGAGTCGGGTAACCCCGATCCTTGACATCGAACCCGACCATACCTCGTAAGACCCAAAACATTAGTGATAATTTTATTATAAATATACTCAAGATTAACAAAACTATCAATCGAAGCATCAGACTTTTCGGGACCCAAAACATCAAGAATAATTTTGTTATCAATCTCCTCGAGATTAACAGAATCGCTGAACGAAGCAACTGCTTCATACTCGCTTCTTCTCCTTTAGTTTATCTTAATAAATCAATAAAAAGTTAGAAACGAAATATATAATAAAAGGAATGAAACATAACTTAAAATTATAAATTTACAACTACAAACGATGAATTAAACTATTGTAATTAAACATTATAAACATTTATAATAAATCAAATTTTATTAAGTAAATATACCAAAATTTCGCAGCCTCGTATGTCATCGGAGATCCATCCTTCTTCCTATATGTAATGTCAAAAAGTCAAGGCGCCCAACTTTTGACCGATTTAAACTTCCTACATTATAGCGAAAAATATAATTTAATAGTATAAAGTAACTAATATTTAAAAGAAGTAATAAATTATAATACCTCGGCCTCAACTACACGAGCAAAACTTCGAACCTACCGTAAAGCGTGAATTGTTGTTTCGTCTGCTTTGTTCCAACTCGCTCACGGCCTACATAATGGAATTTGAATTATGTATATAGTAAATACGATAAACCAAAAATTTATAAGACTTTGAAAGTACGTAATATCTCTTCTTTCTTTGAATTCCGTAATCTAACTTGATCTTCCCATTGGTACCTCAACATTCTCAAGGGACATTTCAAATTTTTCATCGAGGCTTATGTCTTTCTTAAAATATTGTTTTTTAGGCGCTTTTATTGTCTCTCCATTTTTACCCAACGCCTTCTTAACATAGTCATCTGGAGACCTCTAAAGCAAATTTACCCTAGAAAAAATTTTAAAAAGTTAATATAAATGAAGGTTAAATTAAAGTATTATAAATTACATTCACCTTTTATTACCTTAATATTATCGAGAGCCTGATTTTTGTTGGCATCGTGCACGTGCACTACAAAGAAATGCAGACTTTTAGTGGCATTTTTTGGGCATTTAGAGGCGCTTATAAGCGCCAAAAAAGTATTTATGGCAAAAAAATGCCGCTAATACTATCGCCAAAATTTTTGCTTATGCACAAAAACGCCATGAAGATCTCGACTTTTAGCGGCGTTTGTAATAAAAGCTACCATTAAAACCATGGTCTTTAGCGGCGCTTCTTTTAAAAGCGCCGCTAAAAGTCAGGGCCTTTAGCGGCGCTTATAAAAAATGCCGCTAAAAGTCAGGGGCTTTAGCGGCGCTTTCCCAAAAAACGCCGCTAAAAGTCAGGGGCTTTAGCGGCGCTTTCCCAAAAACGCCACTAAAGTCAGCTTTAGCGCGCTTTCCTAAAAAACGCTAAAAGTCGGGGCTTTAGCGGCGCTTTCATAAAAACGCCGCTAAAGTCGATTTTAGCGGCGCTTTCCCAAAAACGCCGCAAAAATTTCTTGAGATTTAGCGCTTTTTGTTCAAACGCTAATTTGTACTGATTTAAAAAATAAAATTTTTTCAATATTATACCCTCCCGCACTAAAAACCAACCAATAACAAAGATATAATTCCAACGCAAAACAAGAATTTAGCATAAAATCACACCAATACATTAATTTAAATGATACTTGAAATTTAATAAATTAAATGAATGATAATCGAAAATATTGTAACAATAATGTTAAATGTAATAATGTCAAAACTTCTTACAACGAAAAACTAAATGTCTAAGATGGCGGTTTCATGATCGCTAAAACATCTCGCATCATATGTCAAGTCGGTGCCGGAGCTCTTCAGATTTTCTCGCTCGCTCGCTAGCATCGATGTCGTCTTTGCCTCCCTCAGCCGCCGCCACGCTTCTCTTCTTTGCCTCCCTTGCTTGTGCCGCTTCAGATCCGCTTTAAGTCGTTCTTGGAGTTCTTCATATTTTCTTTGAACATCGCAATTTGTTGCCTCGCTCAACCGTGCTCTCTTGCATCCGAGCTACACAAGCAATTAATATTTGATGTAATTAATAAATTATAAATTATAATACCTCGCCGCACTACACAAGCAAAACTTCTAGAACTCATTGCAAAGTGAATTTTGTTTCGCTTGTCGCTTATTCCAACTCGCCACGGTCCTACATAATGCAATTTGAATTATATATATAGTAAATACTATAAACCAAATAATTTATACGATTTTAGATGTACGTAATACCTCTCCTTTTTTGAATTCCAAAATCTAACTTGATCTTCCCATTGGTACCTCAACATTCCCGTGGAACATTTCTTAATTTTTCATCGAGGCTTATGTCTTTCTTAAAATATTGTTTTTGAGCGTGCTTTTATTGTCTCTCCATTTTTACCCAATGTCTTCTTAACATAGTCATCGAGACCTCTAAATTAAATCTAGCCTAAAGAAAAAAGTATAAAAAGTTAATATAAATGAAAATTAAATTAAAGTATTATAAATTACATTTACGCTTTTATTACCTTAATATTTTCGAGAGCTCGATTTTTGTTGGCATCGTGCATGTGATGCCATGATTCGTAGTTAATGGGCAACATATTGGGATTTCGTACTAAAATGCCCAAATACCCTCCTAACAATGAGCTTCAGATCCAACAGTGACCATCATTGTTTCTCCTTACTTTAACACGATCGTGAGGCTCTAAGTTGTATAAATCTTTAAGTAAGGTACGCCCCCGACCTCTCAAGGCGTCCCACCACCTTTCAAATTGAAAAATGATATATTATTATATTAAAATTGAAAATGAATCAATAATAAAATTCAACATGCATGTAAAATAAACTTAACATTACTTTCAAATTCTCTAGGCTCGCCATCTATGTTCGGCAGAGTAGAAGATCCAACAACCTGCTTGATGTTCACTACTATTAGCTTCTTCGGATTTGGAGTTTCGCAGACAATATTTAAATCTCGAATCGCCTTCTAGGCATTTTTCGCAATACACATGAAAATTATATAACATGACCAACATGAAAATTATAATATTACATATAAATAATAAATCGTTAAATCTTACTACATCATATTTCAGAATATCTTCGCCCACATCCCGATTTAACCCATTGAAATTGTTGACTAGTACTAGGGATATTTTCGCTAAGTCTTGTTCGAAAAGGCAAAGTTTCGATCTTTCGACTATGTCATCTCTACTTCCACCGCCAATGTCGAAGAAGTCTCTAGGGTGTTTCAAGTACAACGTACAACCCTCATCGCTTGGATCTTCCGAGTAAAAACTTGTTTAACTTGAGAAGAAAAACATACGGCTCGTCCATCGCTTGTTCTCCGTGTGAATTAATCGAGAGAAATTCACCATTGTAAAGCCATATTGATCGCTTTTAATTCCATGAGCCGTATTCACATCAGCCCAATCACCTCGAAATAGGACAACTTTGCATTTGCCGTAATAATCCAACTCAATGATGTCGAATAAGTCCGTAATATTCCAAATTCCCTCGACGGATTCATCCCCTAGCACTAGCATAACTTGTAATCAAGAATTAACAACAATTTCGCAATTTTGGGTTCTCTTCAATCTCTTGCGATACCTTGTATGAAATCAGATCCGCTGATGAGGAAGCCACTATATCTTTTAACTATTCTGCTTTGGACCTTGTGAAAGCCATTTAACGTCATTATTTACTTCATTCCGACTCCAAACCTATTGAGTCGAAAGTAAACCGAGTAATTATGAATGTTATGAGAAAATATTATTACTTGTCAATGAAGATTTAAATTTCATACCATTTGGCTTAACCATTCATGGAATGATTCTGTGAACAACTTATTAATTTCTCGTCGATTTAATCTTCGAGATCGTGAACGAGCTCTCAATATTTGTTTGTACTCACTACGGTAAAAAGGTTTTACTTTGTTAGAAGACAAACAAATCATAATTGATGAGTATTTATCAAATTGTAGAACGTATTCAAATGGTTCCATTGAATCGTGATGAAAAGAACGATCGATGTGCTTGGACCCACGATCTATCGCCTAATTCGTAATTTTGACTCTACCGATTGGTTCTCCAAACTTTGAAATAAATAAGTTTCAGCCAAATTATGATCCGTGAGCCCAAAGATTTCTACTTGGTCTATTCATTCTTGTTTCAACATCTTCCAAATACCTCGAATGTAAAGTCATACATTCCTCCGCCAAATATCCTCTAAATTGATCCTTCCGGATAACGCTTATTGCAAGAAGATGACTTCAATTTGGAAAGGAACCTAAACACGATATACAACATTATCAAAAGTTGGAAATAAAGGCATTTAGCTAAATGAAAGAATATTTTGCAAATAAAGTAAGACCTTTTAATGGGATACATCCATCGATAGAAAACGGGTCCACCAAGAAGTGCTTCACGCGGGAGATGAATTAACAAGTGCACCATGATAGTGAAGAAGGAAGGCCTTCTCCAGATTGCATAAAGTTAATGCGGCTCGATCTTGTAGTCTCTCAAGTTCTTGAATATTCAAAACTTTACCACAAATGCCTTTCATTATATTTGATACCAATTACGGGAGCCGCCACCTTTTTCGACATACAACACCGCATAGCAACCGGCAATAAGTCTTGCATCAATATGTGATAGTCATGCGATTTTAAGCCATATAATCTTCGATCCGTAAGACTCACACATCGCGATATATTTGATGCATACGCATCCGGACCTTTATATCCTTCAACACCGTGCATGAACACTTCTTTCTCCGTCTTCGACATTGAAAAAATAGCAAGTGACAATCGATATTTCATATTCGAAGTGCTCGGGATGAAGCTCACGTCAATTCCCATGTGGACTAAATCAAGTCTACTCAAGATTATCTTTCAATTTTCCATCGACATTCAAAATAGTCCCAATGATGTACTCACGTACATTTTTCTATGTGCATGACATCAAGGTTATGGCGTAAATCGATGCTCCCAATAAGGCAACTCGAAAAAATACTTTTTTTTCCACAAGTCCGCCTCATTAGGATCATCCTCTTAATCGATTCATCATCGATTCATCCCTAGATCTTCTATTTCTATGCGGGTTTGCTTAGGTTGATTCATCTTCCCATAAATGAAATTCATATCTTTCAACATTAACAATATTTCGGATCCACCGGCCTCAAAGGAGTCGATCTCGAACTCTTCAAGACCATCAAACCGAGCACTCAAATCTAAATGTATGATTTTTCGGTAACCACCGATGATGCCCCATGTAAGAAAACTTTTTCCCATTATATAACCATTATGAACATGTTCATGCAGCGTAACACGGACAAGCATAACATCCATTGGTACTCCAACCGGATAAATTAGCATAAGCCGAAAGTCGTTAATAGTCCACATTAATGCCACGCGAAATTAAAGTTCTCTTTTCTCATTGCATCGAATGTCCAACACCAGCCCATAGTTGTTTTAACTCGTCAACAAGTGGTCGCAAATAGACGTCAATATCATTCCCTACCCTTTCTCTCCGTGTATAATCATAGACAAGATAAAAGAAGATTGTTTCATGCAAACCCATGGAGGCAAATTGTAGGAACAAGCACCACAAAGCTGGCATCAGACGTTGTGCTCATAAGTTTGTAAGGGTTAAATCCATCGGATGCTAGCCCAAGCCTCACACTCAGGATCGCTTGCAAAGCTTGGAAATTTGGAGTCAAAACATTTCAAGCTAAAGAATCTACAGATGCCTTAACAACCCATCATCGGTTCGTCCATCACGGTGCACGTTATTGATTCAATTGCCTTCGACGACATGAAAAGCCGCTGAAGCCTCGATATTAGGGAAAATACCGTAAAATTTTAACTGGTTGCTTCTTTGACGTGTACCGTGTTCGCCCTCGTTACCTTCCTCTCAGATTTCTATGAATCCAACGGATTGGCCGCATACATGACAAAGACTGTTGGTTTATGCGTCGCCTAATACAACATGCGTCATTTGGGCAATCGTGAATTTTATTGTATCCAAGGCCCAAAACTTTTATCAATTTCTTCATGTCTTTGGAAGATCGATTGATTTTTGCAAACAGAACATTTCTTGCGAAACTCTAACAAAGATTGTCAACGAAGTTTCCGGTCCACCCCCAAGCATTTCAAGTGAAAAGAGGAATACGAATGACAGCTTTGGAAAATTTTGATCCTCATACGCTTCTTCATTCATTTCACCAAGTAACGCGTAGAACCTCGCCGCTTCTTCATTTGGCTATTCATCCGGTGACACTTCTTTCCCTTCGGTGAAAGTATTTCCTCCAAAATTGTGATCATCGGTTGCACCCAAGTCGTGGAAATGACCAAACCATCATCACAAGATATTAAAAGTATCCCGCAACATGTTTTCCATGTTATCATCACTAACATTCTGATTGAAAGCGTGATGAGGATACCCCAGATTCATCGATGAAGATGCTCCCTAGATGTAGACTCGCTATGAAAAACCATATTTTGTACCCCGACAAAGCCATCAACAACTAGATGTTCGTAGACCACTTCACGATAATGCCGCTAATATTGCAACACTTCTTACACGGCAAAGAATCATATTCTCTTGGCTTGCATTTTGAATGCGAAATTCGTAAAAGTTTCTACTCCATTTCGATAGTCGTTGCTTACCTTTGACAATTTCATCCAACTCCTATCCATTTCAGAGTTGTTGAAGTCTAAAGTTGACAATAAATTATACTACTAAATTGTTAATTAATAATTTATATAAGTAATTTATGAAATTTGATCTTAAAATTAGGCAAGTTATGTATTCTTTGAGATCCATCGACGTGGCATTGTTACACCTAGGAGGATCCGTTATATCCGACAAGGAGATATAAGGCAACCCGTCAGTTTCCAAATTTATATACTTTGAATCTTTTTCTTAAAATTATACAAGTATTATGTAAGTTATGAAGTTTGATCTTAAGGAAAATTATGTACGTTATGAAATTTAATCGCTCTACTTATGTAATTTATGAAATTTGATCTTAAAATTAGGTAAGTTATGTATTCTTTGAGATCCATCGACGTGGCATTGTTACACCTAGGAGGATCCGTTATATCCGACAAAGGAGATATAAGGCAACCCGTCAAGTTTCCAAATTTATATACTTTGAATCTTTTTCTTAAAATTATACAAGTATTATGTAAGTTATGAAGTTTGATCTTAAGGAAAATTATGTAAGTTATGAAATTTAATCACAACTTATGTAATTTATGAAATTTGATCTTAAAATTAGGTAAGTTATGTATTCTTTGAGATCCATCGACGTGGCATTGTTACACCTAGGGAGGATCCGTTATATCTAATAAGTGAGATATAAGGCAACCCGTCAAAGTTTCCAAATTTATATACTTTGAATCTTTTTCTTAAAATTATACAAGTATTATGTAAGTTATGAAGTTTGATCTTAAGGAAAATTATGTAAGTTATGAAATTATGTAAGTTTAGGGTTTAGGTTAGAGTTTATGGTTTAAAGTTTAAGGTTTAGGGATTTAGGGTTAAAGTTTAGGGTTTAGAGGTTAAGGGTTTAAAGTTTAGGGTTTAGAGATTTAAGGTTTTAAAGTTTTAAAGTTTTGGGTTAGGGGTTAAGGGTTTAGAGTTTAAGGGTTAGGGGTTTAGGGTTTGGGGATTTAAGGTTTTAAGGTTTTAAAGTTTTAGGGTTTCAATGGTGTAGGTTTAAGGGTTTAATAAATTTTATATTATTTCGATATTTAATTCAAGTGTTTCATTAAGATCTATCGTGACGTGGCATTGTTACACCTAGGGAGGATCCGTTATATCTAATAATGAGATATAAGGCAACCCGTCAGTTTTCCAAATTTATATACTTTGAATCTTTTTCTTAAAATTATACAAGTATTATGTAAGTTATGAAGTTTGATCTTAAGGAAAAATTATGTGTTATGAAATTTAATCGCCTACTTATGTAATTTATGAAATTTGATCTTAAAATTAGGTAAGTTATGTATTCTTTGAGATCCATCGTGACGTGGCATTGTTACACCTAGGAGGATCCGTTATATCCGACAAGGAGATATAAGGCAACCCGTCAGTTTCCAATTTATATACTTTGAATCTTTTTCTTAAAATTATACAAGTATTATGTAAGTTATGAAGTTTGATCTTAAGGAAAAATTATGTAAGTTATGAAATTTAATCGCCTACTTATGTAATTTATGAAATTTGATCTTAAAATTAGGTAAGTTATGTATTCTTTGAGATCCATCGACGTGGCATTGCTACACCTAGGGAGGATCCGTTATATCTCGACAAGGAGATATAAGGCAACCCGTCAAGTTTCCAAATTTATATACTTTGAATCTTTTTCTTAAAATTATACAAGTATTATGTAAGTTATGAAGTTTGATCTTAAGGTAAAATTTTAGGTTAAAGGTTATAGGTTAGGGGTTAAGGGTTAGGGGTTAGGGGTTAGGGGTTTAGGGTTTAAGGTTTAGGGTTAGGGGTTAAGGGTTTAGGGTTTAGGGTTAAGGATTAGTTGTTTAGGGTTTAGGGGTTTAAAGTTTAAGGGTTAGGGGTTCAGGGTTTGGGGATTTAGGGTTTTAAAGTTTTAATGTTTTAGGGTTTCAATGGTGTAGGGTTTAAGAGTTTAATAAATGTTATATTATATCGATATTTAATTCGGTGTTTCGTTAAGATCCATCGACGTGGCATTGTTACACCTAGGGAGGATCCGTTATATCTCGATAAAGGAGATATAAGGCAACCCGTCAAAGTTTCAAATTTATATACTTTGAATCTTTTTCTTAAAATTATACAAGTTTTATGTAAGTTATGAAGTTTGATATTAACTTAAAATTTTAGGTTAAAGGTTATAGGTTAGGGGTTAAGGGTTAGGGGTTAGGGGTTAGGGGTTTAGGGTTTAAAGTTTAGGGTTAGAGGTTAGGGGTTTAGGGTTTAAGGTTTAGGGTTTAAGTTTAAGGGTTAAGGGTTTAGGGTTTAGAGGTTTAAGGTTTAAGAGTTAGAGGTTTAGGGTTTAAGGATTTAGGGTTTTAAGGTTTTAAAGTTTTAAGGTTTCAATGGTGTCGGGTTTAAGAGTTTAATAAATGTTATATTATTTTGATATTTAATTGGTGTTTCGTTAAGATCCATCGTGCGTGGCATTGTTACACCTAGGGAGGATCCGTTATATCTCGATGTTGAGATATAAGGCAACCCGTCAAAGTTTCAAATTTATATACTTTGAATCTTTTTCTTAAAATTATACAAGTTTTATGTAAGTTATGAAGTTTGATATTAACTTAAAATTTTAGGTTAAAGGTTATAGGTTAGGGGTTAAGGGTTAGGGGTTAGGGTTAATGGTTTAAGGTTTAAAGTTTAGGGTTAAGTATTAAGGGTTTATGGTTTAGGGTTTAGGGTTAAGGGTTAGGGGTTTAGGGTTTAAGGTTTAGGGTTTATGGTTAAGGTTTAGGGGTTTATGGTTTAAGGTTTAGGGTTAGGGGTTAGGGGTTTAGGGTTTAGGGGTTTAAGGTTTAGGTGTTAGGGGTTTAGGGTTTTGGGATTTAGGGTTTTAGGGTTTTAAAGTTTTAGGGTTTCAATCTTGTAGGGTTTAAGAGTTTAATAAATGTTATATTATTTCGATATTTAATTCGGTGTTTCGTTAAGATCCATCGTACGTGGCATTGTTACACTTAGGGAGGATCCGTTATATCTAACAGTGAGATATAAGGCAACCCATCAGGTTTCCAGCCTATATACTTTGAATCTTTTTCTTATAATTATACAAGTATTATGTAAGTTATGAAGTTTGATATTAACTTAAAATTTTAGGGTTTAGGGTTTAACAGTTAAGGTTTAGGGGTTAAGTTTTAAGGATTTAAGGTTTTAGGGTTTAAAAGGTTTAAGGTTTAATGGTTTAGGTTTAAAGTTTAAGGTTTAGAGGTTTAAGGTTAGGGGTTAGTGTTTAGGGGTTAAGGGTTAGTGGTTTAGGGTTTAGGGGTTTAGTGTTAGGGGTTAGGGGTTTAAGGTTTGGGGGTTTAGGGTTTAAGTGTTAGGGGTTAGGGTTTAGGGTTTAAGGGTTAAGGGTTTAGGGTTTGGGGATTTAAAGTTTAGGGGTTAAGGGTTTAGAGGTTAAGGGTTAAGGGTTTAGGGTTTAGGGTTTAGATCGAATTTAGGTAATCGGTTGCAATGTTTGATAATAGTTATATAATATATTACTATATTATTATTAAAGCTTAATTTTATATATTTTAATAATTATTATTTTTATATATTTTTATACATATATAATTATAGTATTCAAATTATTTGTATTAACTTGATGTTTTTAAAAATTATTTCACTTTATAATTTAATATAATAAAATTATTTCACTTCCAACAAAAACTTTCAAGAAAATACCTCTTAATTTGATGTTTTTAAAAATATTTCACTTTATAATTTAAGATCGAATCATTTAAAATATTAAGTTCGTAAAAATTTTTCAACAAAATCAAGAATGGGAAAAAAATTTACTTCCAAAAATATTCAAATCAAACTCAATGGCAACCGTATTTAAGATCGAATCAAGAATATACCTCTTAATGATGAAACAATTCCTCGATCAACAAGAAAACTCGATTCCTTCTCGTAAGTCGCAAAAAGGGAAACGTTGAGTAAAATTAACCCTATCGATTTAAATTGATCAATTTACAGATTTAAATTTATCAATTTGCATCAAAAAGGATATATATTCACAAAATGGTTTAACAACCTCCAAAGAAGCAACAACATGATCTACTTAACAAGCTCCAAGATTGCTAAAACAATACCTAAAATCTTATTATATTATAAAAAGAAAGTCACAATTCTAATTTTTTCGAGATTAATCAATAAAATATGAAATAGAAAAGCGATGTTTGACATATTCAAGTAGGATTAGTATTGAATTTCATAAACAACCTTAAAGGAATTAGATATTCGTAATCCAAACCATTTTTAATTTCAACGAACATTGGCACATGTTATGAATTGATTAACTTTAGCAACTCATCAGAAACGAAAATTTAAACCAATCAAATCGCTTAAACAACATATACGTACCTCTAAGAAATGTTTAGAGAACACGAAAATGCCAAATGAAGACAACCCCTAGAAATGTCGAAATGGTGCCGCCAACTTCTTGAGATCAAATACCGTAATCAAATGTAATTTCAACTATACTAGAAAAAAATAGGAAGGATGATTTAGTAAACAATATAATCATTTATCACTGAGATAAAATTCTAAACCAGAATGAATGCCCGTGAGAGAGAGAGATGAAGAGAGTGAAGCGCTTTGGTAATGTCAAAACCGATCAAGCATATTGAGTAAACTTCAAGGAAAATAAGTACATAGAAAGCAAAGAAACCTTATCTTAAAAGAACTCAGAATCCTTCTTAATCAAATATGTAAACTTAATGTGTTAACATCACTATTGAGGTAGATAAGCTTATGGAGACTAGAATCATTCATGCAAGAAGCTTTGCGCTCTCATGCCATTGAATGTGATTTATAAACTCGCTCATAGCCTATTATATTTTCGATTCCAACTGCCTTGAAATACCACATTCCAAGTGTCTTAAAATTTTATGTTCACATTGTAACATGAATGAAACCGATATTGAACAACAGTTTATAAATAGCATAACATAAAAAGCCATGACATTCAACTCTTTTCTTCCCTTCCAACAGTTTCACATATCTATTAAACAAGCTCAATTTCATTTCCAAAAGATTCCTTCATTGTAAATGTCTTCAATATTCCAAAAGAGATGTAGCATACAAATAATGTATATCATCTCAATGCATACATCTAAAAATCTAATTAGATCCCAATCATTGTCTAGGCAATCGATAAATTCTCCAACAAAGAACCACATACAAATGCACAAAATTTTATTCAAGTTCCGAGACCGAAAGTGTACAACCTAACATATAAAAGGAATAAGAAGAAATGCTAATATTACTTTAGTGGTGAAGCAAAAGAGTTTATTAGAGCATATATGAGTATGATCAAGGCTTGTATCCTCCAAGACAATGTAAGACTCTCCATTGACAATAAATATACCCCGTGCAAGAGTCCAAGATGTTTAGTGTTGAATTAATGAGCTTAAGACAAAATCCAAAGACAACATTACTCTAATCAAACCAAAGAATGTAAAGGTATCGGATCACCGGCCATTAGCCTTAAGGAGTGGTGGTGGTAAATGGAAGGAATACCACTATTCTGAAGGAATCCTCTTGGTTAAATGATTCTTATGACTATTAAATTGTTACATAGATATGTTGGACAAGATTCTAGTCTAAGAATCATGGGTTTCATTGAGGATTAAGAATGCATACGAAATACAATTGAGATAACTTGGATTTATTTCCTAAAATTTCAATTAAGCTCCTTTTCTTGAATAAATAAATAGAAATAGTTTATTCACGACCAACGTATTATGAAGAATGGGCTTAGATATATAAAGCTTTTCTCCTTTAATTTATTAAAGAAAGAAAACAAATGTTTATGATTAAAAATAATATTTAATAATGAAAACATGAAATGCTATTATCCATTCACGTAACCAAATTACAAGAGGCACTCAATCGCAATGAAAACTAAATCGAAGCATTTAGAATGACATTGATTGCGTAGCATGTCCTTTTATAAACAAGTTTAACATGCAACGACTTGGGTAGCATGTAAAAGCAAGCTAAATTAGTTTCAAGACTATAAAGGTAAAAGCGGTACCATTAGTAGATGCAAAATAATGATAGACCGCATATGATTTGAAAAGGAGCAAAAAGAAGTCATAGCTTCTTTAAAAGTTCAAAATTTAACATCCAATTAAACAAACGCAGAAGAAAGATCAATCAAAATACACGCTTAATATAATAAAAACATAACAAAAGTTCAAGTATTCACACCTTGACTTTTTCTTTCCCTCACTGCAAATCCGATCAAACATACTGATTAGGGTTTTGAATCCGCCAAAATGGATAATTTTTTATTTAAAACAGATGGGACATAGGAAGGTCAACGATGATGCGGCAAAGGAGATGAGACAGAGGAAGCAGATGGCCTTAGGGATTTAGGGTTTTCAATCAGAGGAAAAAAATAAGGTTTTTCGGGGTTAGATTGGGGATAAAACTGAACACGGACAAAAACGCGCCGCTTTTGCTCAATAATAAATACATTTTATGCATTTGCACCCTAGTGCCACTAATGTCCGAGTTTTAGCGGCGTTTATTCACTAGCACCACTAAAATTTTTCCAATTTTGACAAAACGACGTCGTCCAATAAGGGGTCTCGAATGGATAAAACAAAAACGACATCGTATAACTTTACATTTTATGGCGCTTTAGAAAAACGTCGCTAATTCCGATCTTTAGTGGCGTTTTCATAAAAACGCCGCTAATGCCACAACAAGCACATCTCAAACGACACCGCTTTGGCTAAAGTGGTGCGTTTTTTGCTAAACCTATATTGTATGATTTAGGGATACAAATAAATAGACTTTTTTATGTGAGCATTGTGTTTCATCAAAATATAGAAATGGTCTAAGATAGACCGATTGGGTTTGCTCAACAGCAAAGTGTCGGTGTTTGCTCTTTGCTCATTCAACCACTACTACTTATTTATTTATTTATTTATTTATTTGTATTCAAAGAAATTCATTTTTTTACTAACCTTAATTTATTGTTTGTTTGTCGGTACAAGATAAGTGGAGTGGACAATCAACGCCTTTTATATTTATAAGCTTCAATAGTATATTCTTTTATTTTTATAATTTATAAATCAATTTATTAAATTTATATAACAAAAAACAAAGGTCAATCTAATCAAAAAGTTGAAAATTATAAGAATGAATGCAATAAATTTGTTTATAATAAAAAGAAGGAAAGTTAAAAGTTGTGATGTAAGCTAAATTGAGTGTTTAAAATATTATTTTTTTTTGTGTAAAGTAAGTTTAGGGTTGGAATCGACGATTCAATCTCCTCCTTTTTTTTTTTTACATATTTTAAAGTTAAAAGTTTGAAAATGAACAAAATAAATTATTTATGTTAAGACTAAATGTTTTGTTTTAAAAATGACAATTATTTGTGTTATTTCATGAACATCAATGGCAACCCTTTCACCATCAACCTTGCCTTTTTCTTTTCATTCAACAAAACTAATAATTACCAAGATTTTGATACAAATTCAGCACCCTAGGCCTTTTTTTTTTACCAAACAAACATTATCCAGATCTGGTTTGCTCCATATTCAAGTTCTGTAACAAGGTAGGTGAATGGGTACCTAGCTTCCTTTTTTTTATTTTAAAATTTTCAATAAAATATGTCAAAGACCTTACCCAACTAAATAATCCAACTGAAAATATAAAATATAAAATTTTATTTGATATAATAAAATATTATAATATTTATATGTGTTTTTAATATAATAAAATCTTTATTATTTTTTAGTGCATTTAGTATTATATTTTTAAAAAATATTTTTAATTAAAAAATTAAATATGAGTGGCTCAAGCCAAACTCAAGTTTATTAATTTAAAATTAGATCGGGCTTGAGTAAAAAATAAACTTATTTTGGGCGAACCTAAACTTAAAAAATAATCTAAATATTTTATATGAATCCGAATTCGACCCAACTCAGAGGCAAAAGAAGCCAAATAGAGGCATGCCATTGCAAAGTCAACATCATAAAGGTATCCAAAATCTAGAGTTGATTTATCCTTACTTTTAAATAGATAAGAAAAATTGATGCTTAGAATTTGGCTCAATTGGGGTGCCAACAATGACTTAAAATTTTCATTTGTAAATGCAAAGAGAAAAGTAAGAGGAATGCATATGGATTTCCACTTCCCAATATCCAGCCTTATAGAACATCTCCTTGCTCCGAATTTCGCTTTTGATTCAAATTGAGAAATTTACTTTGGCCAATGGAAAATCATTTTCATAATTGAAGTTCTCGTTGTTTTATGTGGGATTACCCAAGATTGGTAAGAACAAAAAAAAAAAAACATCATTTGAGCGAGATATAGGATTGAAAAACCGTAAAGCGCTTGATGTACGGCATACGAGGTTAATAGTTCACACACGCACGCATGGTGCTGCAAATAATTTATATCCTATTCAAATGTAAAGAACAGCTTCAGCTGGTGATGTGTAAAAAGGGAACAAGGAAAAGCAAAAGTTAGCAACGCATGCTTTCACCCTTCACCTAACCAAAAATATTAAAGTAAAAGAAACAAGTTGCTCACCCTCTGCTGAGTAGAGAGATTCTTTTAGGAAGGGGTGCATTTTATTTTTTTTGAAATTATTAATAAACTCATTCAATTCATCCATTAAGGCAGTGATTGAGTTTCTGTTGAGCTACCATATATTTTGGGTAAAATATGCCACAAAATATTCATACTATAAAAATTATACCCTAAATCATACACCCTTAAACCCTAAACTATAAACTATAAACTATAAACCATGCATAGTGTCCCTAAACCCTAAACAATTGAAATAGTAACTCATAGAACTTAAAAATTAAATTATAATCCTAAACCTTAAACCATAAAACAATAACCCTAAAGATTAACCTACCCAAACCATATTCCCATAACCCTTAACCTATTCCCTAAACCCCAACACTTAAACCAGAATCCATAAGTACATGATCCAAAACCCATGATCTATAAACCTTTAAATAAATAATAAAACATAAACCCTAAACGAGAAAACACTAAACCTTAAACTAAAAACTCTAAACCCTAAACTTAATTTAGAAACCCATAAACCCTAAACTATAAAACATAAACCATTAACCCAAAATAATAAACATTATATCATAAACCCTAAAACTATAAACTACGTACATTAAACCTTAATTAAGTCCTAAATCATTAACCCTAAAATAAAATATTCTTTTTGGCATTTCTATAAAAAAAGCCACTAAAGTTCAAAAAAATTAACCTTTAACGGCGTTTTCCCAAAAGCGCCGCTAATGTTCAGACTTTTAGCGGCGTTTTCCCAAAAGCGCCGCTAATGTTCAGACTGGTAGCGGCGTTTTGACAAAAGCGCCGCTAATGTTCAGACTTTTAGCGGCGTTTCCCAAAAGCACCGCTAATGTTCAAACTTTAGCGGCGTTTGACAAAACGCCACTAATGTTCAGACTTTTCCCGCGCTTTTCAAAAGCGCCGCTAATGATCGACTTTTAGCGGCGTTTTACCAAAAGCGCCAAAATGCTCAGACATTTAGTGGCGTTTACAAATAAACGCCAATATAAATCATTTTTAGCGCGTTTTAATATTAAACGCCGCTAATGATCTTTTTTTTTCGGCGTTTTCCTTAAACGCCGCTAATGTATAATATTTGCGCGTTTTTCTTTAAACGCCACTAAAAACGCCGCTAAAAGTATGTTTTGGTGTAGTGGTGATGCCATGATTCGTAGTTAATGGGAAGCATATTTGCATTTCGTGCTACAATGCCCAAATAGCCTACCAACAATGAGCTTCGGATCCGATAGGTGGCCATGATTGTTTCTCCTTACTTGAACATGGTCGGTAGGCTCTAAGTCGATAAATCAGTAAGTAATGTACGTCCCGAGCTCTTTCGTCCCACCACCTCAAATGAAAAATGATATATTATTATATTAAAATTAAAAATGAATCAATAATAAAATTCAACATGCATGTAAAATAAACTTAACATTACTTTGGAATTGTCTGTGCTCGTCATCTATGTCCGGCAGAGTAGAAGATCCAACAATTGTATCCTGTCCATTATTTACTTTTTCTGGATTTGGAGTACTCCGGACAATATTTAAACCTCGTAATCGTCTTCTAGGCATTTTCCCTGTAATAGACATAAAATAGTTCAAAATTTTAGTAACAAATAGCAACAATAATAGGACATTTAAAAGCAGTTAAATTATGTAACATGACCAATATGAAAATTATAATATAACATATAAATAATAAATCGTTAAATCTTACTACATCATATTTCAGAAATATCTTCGTCCACATCCCGACGAACCCATTGAAATTGTTGACTAGTACTAGGATATTTTCGCTAAGTCTTGTTCGAAAAGGCAAAGTTTCGATCTTTCGACTATGTCATCTCTACTTCCACCGCCAATGTTGAACAAGTCTCTAGGGGTGTTTTGAAGAACAACGTACCAACCCTCATCAGTTGGATCTTCGAGTAAAAACTTGTTTAACTTGAGAAGAAAACACATACTGCTCGTCCATCGCTTGTTCTTCGGTGTGAATCAATCGAGAGAAATTCACCATTGTAAAGCCATATTGATCGTTTTTAATTTCATGAGCCGTATTCACATCAAGACAATCACCTCGAAATAAGACAACTTTGCAATTGCCGTAATAATCCAACTCAATGATGTCGAATAAGTCCGTAATATTCCAAATTCCCCTCGATCGGATTATTGTCCCTAGCACTAGCATAACTTGTAATCGAAGAATTAACAACAATTCCGCAATTTTGGGTTCTCCTCAATCTCTCGCGATACCTTGTATGAAATCTGTATCCGCTGATGAGGAAGCCACTATATCTTTTAACTATTCTGTTTGGACCTTGTGAAAGCCATTTAACGTCGTCATTTACTTCATTCCGACTCCAAACCTATTGAGTCGAAAGTAAATCGAGTAATTATGAATGTTATGAGAAAATATTATTACTTGTCAATGAAACTTTAAATTGCATACCATTTGGCTTAACCATTCATGGAATGATTCTGCGAACAACTTATTAATTTCTCATCGATTTAATCTTCTGGATCGTGAATGAGCTCTCAATATATGTTTGTACTCACTACGGTAAAAAAGGATTTTACTTTGTTAGAAGACAAATAAATTATAATTGATGAGAATTTATCAAATTCTAGAACTTACTTCCGAAATGGTTCCATTGAATCGTGATGAAATAGAACGTATCGATGTGCTTGGACCCACGATCTATCGTCTAATTCTGCAATTTCGACTTTGCCGATCGGTTCTCTGAAACTTTGAAATAAATAAGTTCCGGCCAAATTATGATCTAGGAGCCCAGCATTTCTACTTGGTCTGTTCATTCTTGTTTCAACATCTTCCAAATACCTCGAACAGAAAGTCATACATTCCTCTACCAAGTAGCCCTCGGCAATTGATCCTTTCGGATAACGCTTATTGCATAGATGACTTCAATTTGGAAAGGAACCTAAACACAGTATACAACATTATCAAAAGTTGCAACTATTATGAGCATTGAGCTGAATGAAGGAATATTTTGTAAATAAATTAAGAACTTTCAATGGGATACATCCATCGATAGAAAACGGGTCCACCAAGAAGTGCTTCACGCGGGAGATGAATTAATAAGTGCACCATAATAGTGAAGAAGGAAGGTGGGAATATATTCTCTAGATTGCATAAAGGCAATGCGGCTTGGTCTTGTAGTCTCTCTAATTCTTGAACATTCAAAACTTTACCACAAATGCCTTTCATAATATTCGACAGTTCAATTACAGGAGCCGTCACCTTTTTCGACATACAGCTCCGCATAGCAACTGGCAGTAAGTCTTGCATCAAGATGTAATAGTCATGCAATTTTAAGCCATATAGTCTTCGATCCTTAAGACTCACACATCGCGATATATTTGATGCATACGTATCCGGGACCTTTATATCCTTCAACACTGTACAAAACAATTCTTTCTCCATCTTCGACATTGAAAAAATAGCAGGTGACAACCGATATTTCATATTCTAAGTGCTCGGGATGAAGCTCACGTCAATTCCCATGTGGACTAAATCAAGTCGACTCAAGATTATCTTTCAATTTTCCATCGACATTCAAAATAGTCCCAATGATGTTCTCACAGACATTTTTCTCTATATGCATGACATCAAGATTATGACGTAAAATCCGATGCTCCCAATAAGGTAACTCAAAAAAAATACTTTTTTTTTCCACAAGTCCGCCTCATTAGGATCATCCTCTTCATCAGATTCATCATCACATTCATCCCTAGATCTTCTATTTCTTTGCGGGTTGGTCGGTTGATTCATCTTCCCATAAATGAAATTCATATCTTTCAACATTAAAAATATTTCGGATCCACCGGTCTGCGAAGGAGCTGGTCTGAACTCTTCAGTACCATCAAACTGAGCACTCTGAAATCTAAATGTATGATTTTTTGGTAACCACCGACGATGCCCCATGTAAGAGAACTTCTTCCCATTATATAACCATTGTGAACATGTCTGCGCAGCACAACACGGACAAGCATAACATCCCCTGGTACTCCAACCAGATAAATTAGTATAAGCCGGGAAGTCGCTAATAGTCCATATTAAAGCCGCACGTAAATTAAAGTTCTCTTTTCTCATTGCATCGTATGTCTGAACACCAGCCCATAGTTGTTTTAACTCGTCAATAAGTGGTTGCAAATATACGTCAATATCATTCCCCGGCCCTTTCTCTCCAGGTAATCATAGACAAGATAAAAGAAGATTGTTTCATGCAAATCCATGGAGGCAAATTGTAGGAACAAGCACCACGAAGGGCATCAGACGTTGTGCTCATGAGTTTGTAAGGGTTAAATCCATCGGATGCTAGCCCAAGCCTCACACTCCGAGGATCGCTTGCAAAGCTTGGAAATTTGAGTCAAACGATTTCCAAGCTAAAGAATCAGAGGATGCCTTAACAACCCATCATCTGCTCGTCCATCACGGTGCACGTCATTGATTCAAATTGCCTTCGACGACATGAAAAGCCGTTGAAGCCTTGGTATTAGCGGAAAATACCGTAAAACCTTAATCGGTCGCTTCCTTGACTGTGTATTGTGTTCATCCTCGTAACCGTCCCTTGTATTTCTATTAATCCAACGGGATTGGCCGCATACATGACAACACTGTTGATTTATCCGGTCGCCCCAATACAACATGCAGTCATTTGGGCAACTGTGAATTTTGTTGTAGCCAAGGCCCAAATATTTTATCAATTTCTTCATGTCTTTGGAAGATTGAGGGATTTTTCTAAATGGGAACATTTCTTGCAGAAACTCTAACAGCATTGTCAACGATTTTTCGGTCCACCCCCCAAACATTTCAAGTGAAAAAGACGAATACAGAATGACAGTTTGGAAAATTTTGATCCCTCATACAGTTCTTCATTCATTTCACCAAGTAATGTGTAGAACCTCGCCGCTTCTTCATTTGGCTGTTCATCCGGTACACTTCTTCTTGTTTCGGTGAAAGTATTTCCACCAAAATTATGATCATCGATTGCACCCAAGTGAGGTGGAAATGTCCCAAACCATCATCACAAGATATTAAAAGCATCCCGCAACATGCCTTCCATGTTTTCGTCTCTAACATTCTGATTGAAAGCACTATTAGGATACCCCGATTCATCGATGAAGATGCTCCACTAGATGTACACTCTCCATGAAAAACCATTTTTGTGCCCTGGACAAAGCCATTAACAACTAGATGTTCAGTAGACCACTTCACGATAATGCCGGTTAATATTGCAACACGCCTTACACGGCAAAGAATCATATTCTCTTGGCTTGCATTTTGAAATGCGAAATTCGTAAAAGTTTCTACTCCATTTCGATAGCCGTTGTTTACCCTTGACAATTTCATCCAACTCCTATCCAATTGTAGTTGTTGAAGTCTAAAGTTGACAATAAATTACACTAAAATTGTTAATTAATAATTTATGTAAGTAATGATATGATCATATATATAATCGAGTACTATGTAAGTTATGTAAATAATGTAAGTTATGAAATTTGATCTTAAAATTAGGTAAGTTTTGTATTCTTTTAGATTCATCATACGTGGCATTGTTACACCTAGGAGGATCCATTATATCTCATCTGTGAGATATAAGGCAACCCGTCAGTTTCCACCTATATACTTTGAATCATTTTTTATATACAAGTATTATGTAAGTTATAAAGTTTGATCTTAACTTAAAATTATGTAAGTTATGAAATTTGATCGTAAACTTATGTAAGTTATGAAATTTGATCTTAAAATTAGGTAAGTTTTGTATTCTTTTAGATTCATCATATGTGGCATTGTTACACCTAGGAGGATCCATTATATCTCACTGTGAGATATAAGGCAACCCGTCGTGTTTCCAAATTATATACTTTGAATCATTTTTTTCTATACAAGTATTATGTAAGTTATGAAGTTTGATCTTAACTTAAAATTATGTAAGTTATGAAATTTGATAGTAAACTTATGTAAGTTATGAAATTTGATCTTAAAATTAGGTAAGTTTTGTATTCTTTTAGATTCATCATACGTGGCATTGTTACACCTAGGAGGATCCATTATATCTCATTGTGAGATATAAGGCAACCCGTCAGTTTCCAAATATATACTTTGAATCATTTTTTTCTATACAAGTATTATGTAAGTTATGAAGTTTGATCTTAACTTAAAATTATGTAAGTTATGAAATTTGATAGTAAACTTATGTAAGTTATGAAATTTGATCTTAAAATTAGGTAAGTTTTGTATTCTTTTAGATTCATCATACGTGGCATTGTTACACCTAGGGAGGATCCATTATATCTCACTGTGAGATATAAGGCAACCCGTCAGTTTCCAAATTATATACTTTGAATCATTTTTTTCTATACAAGTATTATGTAAGTTATGAAGTTTGATCTTAACTTAAAATTATGTAAGTTATGAAATTTGATCGTAAACTTATGTAAGTTATGAAATTTGATCTTAAAATTAGGTAAGTTTTGTATTCTTTTAGATTCATCATACGTGGCATTGTTACACCTAGGAGGATCCATTATATCTCACTGTGAGATATAAGGCAACCCGTCAAAGTTTCCAAATTTATATACTTTGAATCATTTTTTTCTATACAAGTATTATGTAAGTTATGAAGTTTGATCTTAACTTAAAATTATGTAAGTTATGAAATTTGATCGTAAACTTATGTAAGTTATTAAATTTGATCTTAAAATTAGGTAAGTTTTGTATTCTTTTAGATTCATCATACGTGGCATTGTTACACCTAGGAGGATCCATTATATCTCACTGTGAGATATAAGGCAACCCGTCAGGTTTCCAGCCTATATACTTTGAATCATTTTTTTTCTATACAAGTATTATGTAAGTTATGAAGTTTGATCTTAACTTAAAATTATGTAAGTTATGAAATTTGATCGTAAACTTATATAAGTTATGAAATTTGATCTTAAAATTAGGTAAGTTTTGTATTCTTTTAGATTCATCATACGTGGCATTGTTACACCTAGGGAGGATCCATAATATCTCACTGTGAGATATAAGGCAACCCGTCGTGTTTCAACCTATATACTTTGAATCATTCTTTTTTTCTATACAAGTATTATGTAAGTTATGAAGTTTGATCTTAACTTAAAATTATGTAAGTTATGAAATTTGATCGTAAACTTATGTAAGTTATGAAATTTGATCTTAAAATTAGGTAAGTTTTGTATTCTTTTAGATTCATCATACGTGGCATTGTTACACCTAGGAAGGATCCATTATATCTCACTGTGAGATATAAGGCAACCCGTCAGGTTTCCAGCCTATATACTTTGAATCATTTATTTTTCTATACAAGTATTATGTAAGTTATGAAGTTTGATCTTAACTTAAAATTATGTAAGTTGTGAAATTTGATCGTAAACTTATGTAAGTTATGAAATTTGATCTTAAAATTAGGTAAGTTTTGTATTCTTTTAGATTCATCATACGTGGCATTGTTACACCTAGGAAGGATCCATTATATCTCACTGTGAGATATAAGGCAACCCGTCAGTTTCCAAATTTATATACTTTGAATCATTTATTTTTCTATACAAGTATTATGTAAGTTATGAAGTTTGATCTTAACTTAAAATTATGTAAGTTGTGAAATTTGATCGTAAACTTATGTAAGTTATGAAATTTGATCTTAAAATTAGGTAAGTTTTGTATTCTTTTAGATTCATCATACGTGGCATTGTTACACCTAGGGAGGATCCATTATATCTCATCAGAAGATATAAGGCAACCCGTCAGTTTCAAATTATATACTTTGAATCATTTTTTTTCTATACAAGTATTATGTAAGTTATGAAGTTTGATCTTAACTTAAAATTATGTAAGTTGTGAAATTTGATCGTAAACTTATGTAAGTTATGAAATTTGATCTTAAAATTAGGTAAGTTTTGTATTCTTTTAGATTCATCATACGTGGCATTGTTACACCTAGGAGGATCCATTATATCTCACTGTGAGATATAAGGCAACCCGTCAGGTTTCAAACCTATATACTTTGAATCATTTTTTTCTATACATATACTTTGAATATTTTTTTCTATACAAGTATTATGTAAGTTATGAAGTTTGATCTTAACTTAAAATTATGTAAGTTATGAAATTTGATCGTAAACTTATGTAAGTTATGAAATTTGATCTTAAAATTAGGTAAGTTTTGTATTCTTTTAGATTCATCATCGTGGCATTGTTACACCTAGGAGGATCCATTATATCTCATTGTGAGATATAAGGCAACCCGTCGAGTTTCCATATATACTTTGAATCATTTTTTTCTATACAAGTATTATGTAAGTTATGAAGTTTGATCTTAACTTAAAATTATGTAAGTTGTGAAATTTGATAAACTTATATACTTTGAATCATTTTTTTCTATACAAGTATTATGTAAGTTATGAAGTTTGATCTTAACTTAAAATTATGTAAGTTATGAAATTTGATCGTAAACTTATGTAAGTTATGAAATTTGATCTTAAAATTAGGTAAGTTTTGTATTCTTTTAGATTCATCATACGTGGCATTGTTACACCTAGGGAGGATCCATTATATCTCACTGAGATATAAGGCAACCCGTCAAAGTTTCCACCTATATACTTTGAATCATTTTTTTTCTATACAAGTATTATGTAAGTTATTAAGTTTGATCTTAATTTAAAATTATGTAAGTTATGAAATTTGATCGTAAACTTATGTAAGTTATGAAATTTGATCTTAAAATTAGGTAAGTTTTGTATTCTTTTAGATTCATCATACGTGGCATTGTTACACCTAGGGAGGATCCATTATATCTCACTGTGAGATATAAGGCAACCCGTCAGGTTTCCAGCCTATATACTTTGAATCATTTTTTTTTCTATACAAGTATTATGTAAGTTATGAAGTTTGATCTTAACTTAAAATTATGTAAGTTATGAAATTTGATCGTAAACTTATGTAAGTTATGAAATTTGATCTTAAAATTAGGTAAGTTTTGTATTCTTTTAGATTCATCATACGTGGCATTGTTACACCTAGGGAGGATCCATTATATCTCATCATGAGATATAAGGCAACCCGTCAAGTTTCCAAATTTCTATATACTTTGAATCATTTTTTTCTATACAAGTATTATGTAAGTTATGAAGTTTGATCTTAACTTAAAATTATGTAAGTTATGAAATTTGATCGTAAACTTATGTAAGTTATGAAATTTGATCTTAAAATTAGGTAAGTTTTGTATTCTTTTAGATTCATCATACGTGGCATTGTTACACCTAGGAGGATCCATTATATCTCACTGTGAGATATAAGGCAACCCGTCGAGTTTCCAAATTTATATACTTTGAATCATTTTTTTTCTATACAAGTATTATGTAAGTTATGAAGTTTGATCTTAACTTAAAATTATGTAAGTTATGAAATTTGATCGTAAACTTATGTAAGTTATGAAATTTGATCTTAAAATTATGTAAGTTTTGTATTCTTTTAGATTCATCATACGTGGCATTGTTACACCTAGGGTTTAGGGTTTATGGTTTAGGGTTTAGGGTTTAGGGTTTAGGGTTTAGGGTTTAGGGTTTAAGGTTTAGGGTTTTAGAGTTTTAGGGTTTTAAGGTTTATGGTTTAGGGTTTAGCATAAACCACAAATACAATTTAGCTTTGCATGTAATCAACCACCACATTCAAAAGCAATGCAAAGTTAAATAATAGATGTTTTAACTCAATTTCATATCTAATTAGACAATTCATTGTTCTCATATACTCTTCAAAATGTGGCTAAAGAATAAAAATAAAAAATTACATTTCAAATTTGATAATACTTTTATAAATATATATGTATTTATTTAGTACATACTTATTTTCGAAAAATGTTTAATAAATTAGAACTTTATAATTATTTTAAAGTTTATTAAAACTGTTATAATGTTTCAAAATTTAAGAATTATATAACATGTTTAAAATTAATTATGATCTTTTTGAAAATAGGTTAAACTTCAAACATAATAATTGTATCTTAAAACTGTTGGTTTATGGTAAACAACATTAGAAATTATAACTCATTCATGGTGTTGGTTTATGTTTGAAGGATAAAATCTAGAGATGAGCAAAGAAATCTGCAGCCTATAGATGATCATGCCTTGAAAACCAATGTAAATGTGATAAACATGCAACCTAGTCACCCATTGCTAGCACATCACATGCCCATCCAACATAATTTAGACAAATTCATCATGATATAACTCTTACTGCTCAGGATTTTGAAGTAAAACGTACCTTAATAATTTCAATAAGCTGGTCTACTCCACTCATACCAAGAAACAAAGGCTGCAATAAAAAATTAGCAACATATTTAGACCTCGATTCTGAAAGAATAAAACATTTAAATTTCCATAAATAAACAATTCAAGTTACAATTACACGAATAGGGCTTCAACAGTTTACAAAAGGAAGAAGTAACAACACCAAAATGAATTGATCCATGTTTGCAAGTTAACATAGTTAAGAGAAACAAGAAAGCATAAACCACAAATACAACTAAGCAACTAAGCAAATAATTCCTCTGCTTTGCTACTATTAGTAGTACTACTCTAGTAACTTTCATCCTACCTTCGCACTACAAGATCACTAATATCATCCATATCAAAAGTTGAATGCAAAGCTCGAATTTATACCATAAATATAGTGAAAACAAAACAAATTTCCATTCTTCAACAAAAGTAATTACTAATAAAATATTTAAAAATGTATGGTAAACAAATTAACTATTAACTTTTGAAAAAGTAATTACTATCATATATTAAAATAAAAATATAAAATTTAATCGTTCAACATATTGCAATGTACACAAACATAAATTATAAGAAGTTGATGAGACAGAGAACTTAGAAGTCGTGAATATGATTAGTAAAGAAATAGAGGAAATAGGTGATTGGGATTGGGAGGTGCTCATTCAAACACATATACAAAAAAGAAAAAGAGCAAAGAATGATATAATGGCATCCATCTGCTAAACAAACAAATCTGGTCTTCATGTTCTACACTCTCCGATCTTGCCCAATTGGGTAATCTTAGTAGATAGATTGCTTTCTATCCATTACAAAAAGTTACGAGTCCACATTCTTTTGAAAATATTAAGAATAGCATTTCTTTTCTCAAGCGAAATTGAGATTATTCTAATTAAAATTTTAACCTAATATTTTGTAAAGGCGCATTATATTTGCTCATTACTCATTATAAAGAGATTTATTTGTGTTCATCGGATTAGGCCGTTTAGCCAATAGACCCAATATCGGTCCAAAATTAAAATAAGGGAAAATTAAAACTCAGAAACCAAACCGAAAAATAAGAGGTGAAACTCATACCTGAAATCACAATCCGATGAAGAATGGGATTTCAACAATCTGTTGAATGGTATGTTATTTTGGCATGCGCTTACACAAAGTTGAAACACCCCAAACCCGGCCCACAAGCCCTGACCGGATCTGGTATGTTCCTCGAGTAAAACTTCAACAAATTCTCATTTTGTTTTATAAGAAAATATAAAAGTTTCGTATACAATGGATCTACTTAGTGGTCGCGTTGTAAATGATGTTTAAAAAGTTGGAGTCTCAATAAAACGTTATTTATAAGAAAAAGATTTTTAGTTAAAAGAAAACTAAAATTCAATGAAAAACTTATTATTATTGTAAAAACCATAGATGTTTAGGTGTCAAAATAGTTTAAGTTATTTTTCGAAATCATTTGATTATTTAGTAAATGTTTGATCGTAGCAGATTAAAAATCTAAAACATAAAATTTAAACAGTTCATAGAGGCCTTATTACAAAATAACATAACCCAAATTAAACCCTAAATAATAAATATAAACTTAGTAGGTTTAATTAAAAGACACTCCGAAATACTTTGTTGAGCATTGGCCACCACGTAGTCCTCGCTGACCCGATCCATCACGCTAAGCGTCACCTGAAAACATATCCCATAAAGGGTGAGTCACAGACTCAATGTGTAACATAACACTAAAAGCCCAATCGATCATGGCCATTAAGCCTATTTAAAACATATTTAGCCATAAGCCCATTTTATAGCAAATCAAATAAAATCAATTAAATCACATGTATATATATATATATATATATATATATATATATGAAATGCAATCCTGAGCCCACCTAATAATCCATCCGCTACACACCACCCATACCTACCAATCACACCGTGGGGATTACTAAATCGACCCTCCATCCGCTACACACCATCGAAGGTAGTTGCTGCAGTCAACATGCACATCGCCCTTATAATTTTGTGGCATGGCCACCAGATAATTGTGACCGAAGTCACCGGATTCAAATATGTGACCGAAGTCACCGGATTCATATATGTGACCGAAATCACTGGATTCATATATGTGACCGAAGTCACCGGATTCATATATATGACCGAAGTCACCGGATTATGTGGTAAAACCACCGGAACACTTCCCCTTTATCAAAATCACCCATATGCCCATGCACATACATATTATTCGGATTTTATGCAAAATACCCCAAAATCATAACAGAGTTATACTTATTTCATATTTATGCTTATAGCATTATTAACGAAGTAATGGGGTAACATACCTGAATATTGTGTACCACTGAATGGTATTCGCAACCATTATCATACATATTTTCATATAAATCATTATTATTTTAGATCTATGAGAAGTTTAGTATAATGTTACATACCTTATAACAGTGAGAACGATACCTTCACGCTCGTCGACACCTAATTATTTATCACACTTGATTAGAATACACTATTACTTATAAATTTATACTATTGATGAATAATCTAATTCCTTACCCTCGAATCTCGGACAACTGTTATATGTGATTTTTCTCCAATAGATGGATCAAAATCTGATGACAAACCACGAACAAATAGTGGCTCGGGTGTACGCACGACTTTAAATAATCGATCTTCGTTGGCAGAAGGTCCACAACCCGGTAGAAAGCCTCGAATCGCCGATACAGCCCTTCGTTTGAAATTCGAGGGTATAACAGAACCTCCCCTCTTCCAAACACTCCTTACCGCTCTTTTCGAACCTATTCTGTTAGTCCCAAAATCTTACGTTCACAGAAAATGATCGAGCGATAGAGTCCCCTATAACGAAAGCGATTAGTAATCTATCTAAAACGATATAACCAATAATATAACAATCCTTACCTTGAATGATTCCGAATGATTTCTCCTTAATCGATGGCTACAAAAAGAATCCCAAAATCCTCCTTCAGAGATTCGGCCAAGGAGAAATAAGAGGATTAGATTTCTATAATCGGCTAATCCAAAAGAAAAGAAAGAAAGACGATTGATCGATAAAGACGATTGATCGATAATCCTTACCCGTAACACGGAGATTGATTCACCCTTACTTGAACTATAAAGAAATTCAGCCTTAACAATTAAGAAGAAAAGAAAAGATAGTGGTTTCGGCTTTAACAAAAGAGAAGAGAAATGATGGTGGTTTCGGTTATGGTTATGGTGAAGGATGGTTTCGGCTAAGAGAAAGAAAGAGAAAAGAGAAAAAGAAAGAAAAAGAGAAAGAGAAAGGAAAAGAAAAAGATGAGAAATGCCCTTGGTGCTAGGATGATTTTGGCACTAGAGAGGAAGAAAAGAAAAGAGAAATGTCTTCTAAACTCTTTGGTGTTTTCGGCAATAGAGGAAAAGAAATTTGAGAGAATTGGCACTTAAACCAAAATGGTCAAAAATGATAGCCAAAACAAAACAAAACTTACACCTATTGCAAGTGACAAATTCAGCTAAGAAGCAAAATTTGGAGAAAAGGGAAAAGATGCACAAATTTTTAAGGTTTTTGGCCAACTATCCCCCTAATCCCATTACAAAATTTGGCCAATACACACATGCCAACATAATCCCATTTTTTTCTCTTCATTTCTTCCCTATCATCCCCTTAATCACTATCACAATTAAACCAACCCCCTTAGCCCTTATGCCGTCTAGGTTTATGGTCAAATGACCATAGAAAAACTTCCAAAACATCACCCACTCATCAAGCCTTTTGTCCCCTTATCCTTCCATAACCTCTTGATTCCATACCTTAACTACTAACTTGCCTTTTCCCTTTGGTCTACTATCCAAAAATAAAAGAAAATCCATCCATACTAGATAAGGCTTGACCGACACTATAGGAAAGAGAGCAAAAATTAAAATCCTTCCAATTGCTAGCTAAGGGATTTGAACCTCTCCCCTCATGCATTCACCCATGCGCCAACACCACTTTGCCAATTGTCTTGTTATGATTAAAATCTCATACCAATTTTTCTTAAAGCCTATCTTGCTTAGCTCCATCTTGGGACTTAAAAATTTAATAATTTTCTACGGCATACTAAAACTCCCAAAGCACACTCAACTACACATAGGCATGCAACCACATACAATTAAGTTAAAAATGCATAACCCCTATATTCTGGATATTATAGTTTTACCCCCTTAAAAATAATTTCGACCTCGAAATTACCTGGTTAGAACAAGTGAGGGTATTGCTGTCGCATTGTTTCCTCCGGCTCCCACGAAGTTTCTTTCGATCCATGATTATGCCATAACACTTTGACGAGAGGAACTGATTTCCTCCGTAACACCTTTACATCCCGTTCCAGAATTTGAATTGGCTCCTCTTCGTAGGACAAATCTGGTCTTAATTCCACCTCCTCAACTGGCACTACATGAGATGGATCCGATCGGTAACGACGCAATATTTAAACATGGAACACATCGTTCATTTGCTTCAATTTCGAAGGCAATTCTAACTGATATGCCACTGGTCCGACCCGCTTTAAAACCCAATAAGGTCCTATGAACCTAGGACTTAACTTCCCTTTGCGACCAAATCTCATCACCTTTTTCCAAGGTGAAACCTTTAGAAATACTTGATCCCCCATAGTAAATTCTATTTCTTTCCGCTTAAGATCTGCGTACGACTTTTGCCTGTTAGGTGCTTCCTTTAACCAAGCCCGGATTACCTTAACCTTTTCTTCAGATTCAGCCACTATTTCTGGACCCAAAACTTGACGTTCCCTTGTAATAGCCCATTTACGACCCTAAATGGAGCAATAAAACAATAGAAAGAGAGTGTTCATCTTTTTTTTTTCTTGGGGAGTGACCGAATGTAAGGAGACAAATATATATATATATATATATACACCATTTTCTTCTTCCTTATCACCGGAAACAAAAAGAACAAGGGGGTTTGAGCTCTCACCATTCGGTCATTGCATGTTCCCATAAGATCAAAAGCAAAAAAAAACCGGAGTGGAGCGGGGAAAATCTAAATTGATTGAGTAGCCGGGAAACTGAATTTTTGTCAACTTCCGAGGTAAGTTATAAGTGATCGGTTTCAAACAATTAGTACCAAATTGTTAGTATATATTTTTTTCGATTGAATTCGATGTAAGAGTATACTAATGCCGAATGCACCATGTCATTCTTAATGGTAGATGCCGAATGATATACTATTATATATGTAAGTGTTGGATTGTATAATCCCTCGAGCACCTGGAATTTGTATAAATGGTATATGCATGTAATTATCAATGTAATTATATATAGATTGCCGAATGTCAAACGGTGTGGACTTTAGATCATGAGAAAGCCGAATATGAATTGAAGCTTGTATTCAATTAATGTATTAAGATCAAATGATTTAAAGTGAATGGAGTAATAGTTAAGGTAAATCTTGAGGTATAAAAGAATGATCATGAAATGTTTAGTTATATGCATATATGAGCATAGTCGATGGAAAGAGTTGGGGTTGGAAGAAAAGTGGTTTGATTTATATAGATATATTACGTATATACAAACTTGATATGAAAGTATATGCTATGCTAAGAAAAGAAAGATTTAATCTCAGAAACCTTGTGTGTGCGAGATCGGTTGAATAACACTGTGTGCGATTTGATCACCGAAACCTTGTGTATGCGAGATCGGTTGAATGGCACTATGTGTGCAGATTTAATCACCGAGCATTGTGTGTGCGAGATCGGTTGAATGGCACTGTGTGTGCAGATTTAATCACCGAACACTGTGTGTGCGAGATCGGTTGAATAGCACTGTGTGTGCAGATTTAATCACCGAAAACACTTGTGTGCGAGATCGGTTGAATAACCTTTGTGTGTGCGGCTATCATATTTTCTTAAGAGCAAAGACACTTTGAAGGGTAAATAAAGGTGTCAGGTATGTTCTTATTGAACAAATGGGTTATTATCTCGGTATATAATTAAGTAGGATAATTCGATAAGGGTAAGTAGCATATGAAAAGTTGATTATTTTGTCTTGTGGTTGATTGAGCATGTGATTGAGGAATGCTAACCTAGAAAAATTGTTGATGTCATTAACTAATTGATATTTAGATTGTAATTGAGAAGAATATTGATGAAAGGCAATATTCGTACATTTCATATGCTTGCTTATAACTTACTAAGCTATTGAAGCTTACATGGTATGTTGTTATGTTGTTTTATAGATCCTTAAAGTCGAAGCTTGAGCTCGGGAATCCTCGTCGAAGTCAATTATACTATCACCAAAATAAATTGGGTATCTTATAAGTTTTGCTTCTTTCGAAATTAAGGCATGTATAGGCTAGGTCTCTTTTGTATTTTTGTTCGCTATAAAGTTGTATATAAACCATACGAATATGGTTGTACTTTCATGATTAGATACAATCTAGCCCTTTTGAATTTTGGTGTCGTGGTATGAATGTTGGAATTATGGAATGCATGAATTTTATATATTATGTGGTGTATAATATGATTCGGTCTTTAAACCTTCATTCTTGATATATTCGTTTGCATGTGTATGATTTGTAGGATACATAGTAAATTTTTGGTAATGTGTAAGTATGAGTTGGAATTTCTAGAAATGATTTGTTATAACATTGAGATATTTTTCTATATATATACATATGGTACATAATGTATGTTTATACACCAGGTGAGTTAGTAAGGGGCATAATTATATTGATTTTTTTTAGAAGTTCGAAATGGTGTTTATCCTTGTGCATGCTTATTGAGTTCATGGCCGAATGTGTTGGTGATTCAGGAAAAAAAAAGAGAGAATCTGGGTTAGTTCCATAATGCCATAACCCTAATTCGGTGACGGATACGGGTTAGGGTGTTACACCCTAGTTTTGTCCAACACGTAGGAGTGCGACACTTAGTCCATATAGTGCTTCATACGGTGCCATCCGAATCTTGGCTTGGTAATCTGTTGTTGTCGCAAATTCGCTAAAGGTAAGAACTCCTCCCGACTTCCTCTGAAATCTATCACACATCCCCTTAACATATCTTCTAAGACTTAGATTACTCGCTCGGGTGGCCGTCCATTTGTGGATGAAATGCCGTCTTGAAGTCCAATCGGTGCCCAAAGCCCGATGTAATGCTTTCCAAAATTGAGGCGTAAACCTCGGATCCTATCCAAATAATTGACACCAAGACTCCATGCAATCTTACAATCTCGACACATACAACCGCCAATTTACGCAAAGAGTAATCAACCCGAATGGGATAAAATGTGCGATTTCATTAATCGATCCACTATCACCCATACTGAGTCTTTCTTAGTAGGCGTTAGAGGAAGCCCACTAACAAAGTCCATGGTGATTCTCTCCCACTTCCATCTGCGGAATCTTTATCGGTGAAGCAATCCGAAGGTACTTGATGTTCACCTTGACTTGTTGACACGTTAAGCACTTCCTACAAACTCGTAACTTCCGCTTAAGACCGAGCCACCAAAGCGATCTCATAAATCTCGGTATAACTTACTTCCTCCAGGATGCATAGCATAAGGGCTACCATGCGACTCCTGAAGAATCTTTTGCCTCAACTCCTGATTCCTCGGCATCCAGACTTTACCTTTGAAACACAATACCCCATCACTTTTAATACCATAATCTTCTAATTCCCCATTTTGCACCTGCTGAAGCTTAGTACTTAGATCATCGTCTACCAACTGCCTCTCTTTTACCTGACTCAACCATGTCGGCTTTACTTGTAATTCTGCCAGCAAGCTTCTGTTGTCATAAAGACTAAGATGTGTAAACATCACCCTTAAGTCTGACACCACTTTCTGACTTAGAGCATCTGCCACCACATTCGCCTTGCTTGGGTGGTACTCTATAGAACAGTCGTCGTCTTTCAACAACTCTACCCACCTTCGCTGTCTCAAATTCAACTCTTTTTGAGTCAACAGATATTTTAGACTCTTGTGGTCTGTGTATATCATTGACTTTTCCCCATATAAATAATGCCTCTATACTTTAAGAGCAAAGACTACTGCTACCAATTCCAAATCATGCGTCGGGTAATTAACCTCGTGTCGCCTCAATTGTCGAGACGCATACGCAACTACCTTCCCATCTTGCATCAGAACACATCCTAAGCCTGTGTGAGAAGCGTCACAATACAACACAAAATCCTTCCCTACCTCAGGCTGAATCAAAACTAGAGCTTCAGTCAAAACCCTCTTAAACTTCTCAAAGCTCTCTTGCTGCTTATTTGCCCATATGAAAGGTACCTCCTTTTGCAACAATTTCGTTAAAGGTGCAGCTATCGATGAAAATCCTTCGACGAATCTTCTGTAGTAGCCTGCTAATCCCAAGAAACTGCGAATCTCAGCTACAGACTTAGGTGGTTTCCAATCTAATACTGCCTCAATCTTTCGAGGATCCACCCTTATCTCTTCTGCAGACACCACATGGCTTAAAAATGCAACTTCTTTCAACCAAAATTCACACTTGCTAAATTTGGCATAAAACTTCTTCTCCCTTAACACTTGCAACACTATCCGGAGATGCTCATCATGCTCTATTTTCGACTTAGAATACACCAGGATGTCGTCTATGAATACCACGACGAACTGATCCAAGTAGGGTTGAAAAACCCGATTCATCATATCCATGAACGCAGCTGGGACGTTCATCAATCCGAATGGCATTACCAAGAATTCATAATGCCTGTATCTTGTTTGAAAAGCTGTCTTATGGATATCCGCTTCCTTCACCTCAAGCTGATGATACCCCGACCTTAGATCTATCTTTGAGAATACCGCAGCTCCCTTAAGCTGATCGAACAAGTCATCGATCCTCGGCAAATGATACTTGTTCTTGATGGTCAGCTTATTCAACTACCGGTAATCTATACACATTCGCATCGTTTCGTCCTTCTTCTTCACGAATAGGACCGGTGCTCCCCATGGAGACACACTAGGTCGGATAAACCCACGATCAAGCAACTCCTGTATTTGAGCCTTAAGCTCACCCAACTCCTTTGGTGCCATTCTATACGGAGCGATAGATACTGGCGACGTTCCAGGCAACAAGTTAATCCCAAATTCTAACTCTCGATCCGGAGGCAATCCTGGAAGTTCTTCCGGAAAGACATCCACAAATTCACTCACAGTCCTGACCTCTTCAACAGTTGTTTCCTTAACCTCCAAGGCACTAACCAACATCAGAAAAGCTACACATCCCTTTCTAACCATCATTTCTGCCTTAAGGGTAGATACTACATTTGATAAGTAATTTCGTCTCTTGCCCATCACCACAACTTCTTTGTCATCAATAGTTTTTAATGACATTCGCTTAGCAGCACAATCCACATTTGCACGATATTTCACTAGCCAGTCCATGCCTAAGATCAGGTCAAATTCCCTGAATGGCAACTCCATTAAATCAGCCGAAAACTGCTTCCCTTGAACTTCTAAAGGCACTTTCTTAAAGAGCTTATCTACTAATACAGTCTATCCTAAAGGACTAAGTACAGTCATCTTCCTAGGTACAATTTCAGAAGTCACATGCAGAGTTCCAGATACTTCACTAGCGATGTATGAATGAGTTGACCATATATCTATCAAAGCAATAAAGGCAACCCGAAATCGAAATGTACCGTGATAACATCAAAAGCGTCACTATCTTCTCTCGCGATTTAACCGCATATACCAAACTCCGGTCATCTCATCTCGAGCTACCACTACCTCTGCACGAGTCCCGCGACCTCTACTAGAACCATTATTTCTTCCATTTGGACCACGACCCCTCATCTACATCGTCCACCTCTCGCTAGCTTTGATTAACACCTTGATCATTGGGTGGTTCTTATCTCAGATTCATCTTGCAATCCTTAATCATATGATCTTTAGACCCGCACTTGAAACATCCCCGAGTCTTTTTCCAACATTCTCCCGGGTGCATCTTCCCACATTGAGCACAAGTACGATATTGTCCACCCATAGCAACCTGCTGACCTCGCGGCCCATCAACTCTAGGTTTCTTTTGAAAATTCTGGATGACCCTGAAGACCCATAGCTCATCTTATTCTTATTCTGACCTCTGTCCGGTTACATCTCTCGGTCAAACTTAACTTCTTCAGCTATCCTTGCCCTATCTACTAAGACTACAAAGTCTCTTTCCCGATGCAGAGCAATCAACACTCGAAGCTCATCTCTCAGTCCATCCTCGAATCTGACACGCTCATAATTAGTAGTTACTATCCTTCTAGCATATCGGCTAAGTCACAAGAACTCTGCTTCATACTTAGCTATCGACTTATTTCCTTGCACTAAATTCAGAAATGCCTTTCTCTGAGAGTCGATGTAGCTCGCTCCAATGTATTTCCCTTCAAACTTAACCTTAAAATATCCCCAATCCACTCGATCCACAGGGACACTTTCCTTGACAGTGAGCCACCATTGGTAGGCCTCATCACGAAGTAGTGAAACAGTACCTTTCAGCTTTTCCTCAGCAGTGCAGTCCAAACCATCCATGATCCTCTCGACTGACTCTAACCAGTAGTCCGCTACATTCGGAGCTACTCCAGATATTCCCTAAAATCTCAAATCCATTTGATCTAAGTCTCTCATCTACTGACTTTTGAGCCCCATTTCCCATACTAGCTCACATTACTCGTTCCAAAACTCGCAGCATAGCCTGCGATCTCGCATCATCTCCTCCAGTTTGCTCTTGAAATTCCACCCCAACAATGGTGGCGAGCTTCATTTTCGAAACCTTAACCAGATCTAACGGTTCCGACATAGCCATTCTCGCTTCTCTGGCGTCCACGACGACCACATCCCCTAGAACTCATGTCTACTACGCGTCTTATCTGTTTTTACGAAAAAGTTTTATGTATTAGAGTCTTTTCAATTCTTGTTTAAAGAAAGTTTTATGTAACAAATATTTATTCAGTGGTTTTTCCATAGAAGTACACATACACCTAGGGTCCATGTCTCTAAAGTATAGTTTCCTTAGGCTTATCACTTAAAATATCATACATTCACATCAATTTATCGACAAAAGAACTTACTTGATGGACCTGGGCCGAGAACTCTGGTGCCATGCTTCTATAAAACCATTTTAACTAAAGAAAATTTTCAAAAAGTCATTTGGCTCAAATTTTGAAAAAGTTGTGGGTTCAAAACCCAAGGCCGAGAGTTTAAAACTGGGTTCTGACACCAAGTTGTAACACCCCAAACTCGACCCACAAGCCCTGACCGGATCTGGTATGTTCCTCGAGTAAAACTTCAACAAATTCTCATTTTGTTTTATAAGAAAATATAAAAGTTTCGTATACAATGGATCTACTTAGTGGTCGCGTTGTAAATGATGTTTAAAAAGTTGGTGTCTCAATAAAACGTTATTTATAATAAAAAGATTTTTAGTTAAAAAAAAACTAAAATTCAATGAAAAACTTATTATTATTGTAAAAACCATAGATGTTTAGGTGTCAAAACAGTTTAAGTTATTTTTCGAAATCATTTGATTATTTAGTAAATGTTTGATCGTAGCAGATTAAAAATCTAAAACGTAAAATTTAAACAGTTCATAGCGGCCTTATTACAAAATAACATAACCCAAATTAAACCCTAAATAATAAATATAAACTTAGTAGGTTTAATTAAAAGACACTCCGAAATACTTTCTTGAGCATTGGCCACCACGTAGTCCTCGCTGACCCGATCCATCACGCTAAGCGTCACCTGAAAACATATCCCATAAAGGGTGAGTCACAGACTCAATGTGTAACATAACACTAAAAGCCCAATCGATCATGGCCATTAAGCCCATTTAAAACATATTTAGCCATAAGCCCATTTTATAGCAAATCAAATAAAATCAATTAAATCACATGAATATATACATAATGCAATCCCGAGCCCACCAAATAATCCATCCACTACACACCACCCGCACCTACCAATCACACCGTGGGGATTACTAAATCGACCCTCCATCCGCTACACACCATCGAAGGCGCTTCTTTGCGGTCAACATGCACATCGCCCTTATAATTTTATGGCATGGCCACCAGATAATTGTGACCGAAGTCACCGGATTCAAATATGTGACCGAAGTCACCGGATTCATATATGTGACCAAAATCACCGGATTCATATATGTGATCGAAGTCACCGGATTCATATATGTGACCGAAGTCACCAGATTATGTGGTAAAACCACCGGAACACTTCCCCTTTATCAAAATCACCCATATGCCCATGCACATACATATTATTCGGATTTTATGCAAAATACCCCAAAATCATAACAGAGTTATACTTATTTCATATTTATGCTTATAGCATTATTAACGAAGTAATGGGGTAACATACCTGAATATCGTGTACCACTGAATGGTACTCGCAACCATTATCATACATATTTTCATATAAATCATTATTATTTTAGATCTATGAGAAGTTTAGTATAATGTTACACACCTTATAACAGTGAGAACGATACCTTCACGCTCGTCGACACCTAATTATTTATCACACTTGATTAGAATACACTATTACTTATAAATCTATACTATTGATGAATAATCTAATTCCTTACCCTCGAAATCACGGACAACTGTTATATGTGATTTTTCTCCAATAGATGGATCAAACTCCAACGACAAACCATGAACAAATAGTGGCTCGGGTGTACGCACGACTTTAAATAATCGATCTTCATTGGCAGAAGGTCCACAACCCGATGGAAAGTCTCTAATCGCCGATACAGCCCTTCGTTTGAAATTCAAGTGTATAACAGAACCACCCCTCTTCCAAACACTCATTATCGCTCTTTTCGAACCTATTTTGTTAGTCCCAAAATCTTACGTTTACGAAAAATGATCGAGCGATAGAGTCCCCTATAACGAAAGCGATTAGTAATCTATCTAAAATGATATAACCAATAATATAACAATCCTTACCTTGAATGATTCCGAATGATTTCTCCTTAATCGATGGCTATAAAAAGAATTCCAAAATCCTCCTTCAGAGATTCGGCCAAGGAGAAATAAGAGGATTAGATTTCTATAATCGGCTAATCCAAAAGAAAAGAAAGAAAGATGATTGATCGATAATCCTTACCCGTAACACGGAGATTGATTCACCCTTACTTGAACTATAAAGAAATTCGGCCTTAACAATTAAGAAGAAAAGAAAAGATAGTGGTTTCGGCTTTAACAAAAGAGAAGAGAAATGATGGTGGTTTCAATTATGGTTATGGTGAAGGATGGTTTTGGCTAAGAGAAAGAAAGAGAAAAGAGAAAAAGAAAGAAAAGAGAAAGAGAAAGAGAAAGGAAAAGAAAAAGATGAGAAATGCCCTTGGTGCTAGGATGATTTCGGCACTAGAGAGGAAGAAAAGAAAAGAGAAATGTCTTCTAAACTCTTTGGTGTTTTCGGCAATAGAGGAAAAGAAATTTGAAAGAATTGGCACTTAAACCAAAATGGTCAAAAATGATAGCCAAAACAAAACAAAACTTACACCTATTGTAAGTGACAAATTCAGCTAAGAAGCAAAATTTGGAGAAAAGGGAAAAGATGCACAAATTGTTAATGTTTTTGGCCAACTATCCCCCTAATCCCATTACAAAATTTGGCCAACACACACATGCCAACATAATCCCATTTTTTTCTCCTCATTTCTTCCCTATCATCCCCTTAATCACTATCACAATTAAACCAACCCCTTAGCCCTTATGTCGTCTAGGTTCATGGTCAAATGACCATAGAAAACTTCAAAACATCACCCACTTATCAAGCCTTTTGTCCCTTATCCTTCCATAACCTCTTGATTCCTTACCTTAACTACTAACTTGCCTTTTCCCTTTGGTCTACTATCCAAAAATAAAAGAAAATCCATCCATACTAGATAAGGCTTGACCGACACTATAGGAAAGTGAGCAAAAATTAAAATCCTTCCAATTGCTAGCTAAGGGATTCGAACCTTTCCCCTCATGCATTCACTCATGCGCCAACACCACTTTGCCAATTGTCTTGTTATGATTAAAATCTCATACCAATTTTTCTTAAAGCCTATCTTGCTTAGCTCCATCTTGGGACTTAAAAATTTAATAATTTTCTAGGGCATACTCTTACATACTGAAGTTCCTAAAACTCCCAAAGCACACTCAACTACACATAGGCATGCAACCACATACAATTAAGTTAAAAATGCATAACCCCTATTTTCGGATATTACAAAAGTTAAAAAAGAATAGTCAGGAAAAAAATGGAAACGAACACAGACTGAAAGGGAGGACAAGAAAATAGAAAAATAATAATAATAAAAGGTAAAAATCAGAATAAAAAGGAAACAATAGACACAAATTACAGGAGAAAGAAGCATCTCTCATCAAGAAAGAAGCTGTTTGATGTAAAAAACCAGTATCCAAAAAACACTTGAAAAAAACCATAACCATTGAATTAAACACTGAAACGGCGGGGAAGTAAATACCTGACGGGGTTAGTAATCAATTTGGGGAAGAAATTCGTACCAGAATCGAATAAGAAATTAGGGATTCGAATGGGAATTGTAAAGGGGGAAGAAAAAATTAGGGATTTCGGGAGTTAGAAAATTTGGGTAACAGCCGAAATGACTTAGGGTATCTGACTAATTAAAATGGCTGTAAAAAGAATGACGCCATTTCTGTAAAATTTATCCCTATTGTGGTGCTTTTAAATAAGCATACAAAATACATTATCGAAAACGCGTCGTTTTTTCTCAATGTTGTGGCGTTTTGGGCAAAAAACGCCACTAATAACATCAGTAAAACGAACATATTTCTGGCGTTTTATTAAAGGCACCACTAATAAGAACGAAAAATGGTGCCGTTTCATTAACATAATACATATTTGTGGCATTTTTACTAAAATGCCACTAATAACAAATCACCAAATCGACGCCGTTTTATAAACACTTGATATATATTAGCGGCGTTTTCAGGCTAAGACGCCGGCGAAACACAATCTTCTGTGGCGTTTTGCAAAAAACGTCACTAAACATTCAGCAGAAAATGACGTCGTTCAGATATTACCGGCGTTTTAATGAAAAATGCCACTAGTGCTAACTTATTAATATTATTTTTATTTATTAGATTTATTCTTTAAAAAATAAATTTCATGTTAGAAAAATTGAAAAATAGATATTAATTTACTTATAAATATTTTTTTAGTTTTGTATATAATTTTATAGAAATTAAACATTTAAATATATATAAATTTTTCAAAGTTTTTTAGGTTTTTAAATTTTGTTAGTTTGCAAATTTGCGGCCTTTTTTTTTTTCTAAAACGCCACTAAAAATATATTTTGCGGCGTTTTTTCTAAAGTGCCACTAAAGACAGGATGAAAATGACATCGTTTTTACATCCGAAGCTTATTTGCGGCGTTTATAAGCTAAAACTCCACTATAATTACACTTAAAATTACACTCTCAACCCTAAGTACAGTTGAAACTTTAATTTTAATTTTATCGACACATTTTAAAAATGAACACATCGATATATTTTTATATTGAATTAATATAAATATTTATGCATGCATATCTAAATATAATAAAATGGTGTTAACTACTTATATCAATATAAGAATTGCATGTGTTAATATTTTACAATATATGGATCAAATTAAATTAAAGTATATACAATTGCACACTAAACTAATGTTCATGTATGCCTTTGGGATTTAACCCATTAATTTTGATATATATAAATATTTTAAAACTAATAATTTATATATATTTATCTTATTTAGATTTAACCCAAACTCTAAAACCCTATAACCTTAAAACCTTAAACACTAAACCATAAACCACGAATCCTAAAATCTTAAACCTTAAACCCTAAACCCTAAAATTTTAAACTTAAACCATAAGACACTAAACTCAGAAACCTAACACATTAACCATTTATCCCTAAACCCCTAACCCTAAACCCATTAACCATAAGCTATAAAACCCTAAACCCAAAATCCTAACCAATTAACCATTTCCCCCTAAACCCTAACCACTAATTAACACTTAAACCTTAATACGACCAATAAACACTAAGATATTAGACACTATACAATAAACCCAAACAACAAACTTTAAAACACTAAACCCATACACCAAAATAACAAATTAACCCTAAACCATGAAATTAACATACTAAACATTAAACCCTAAATCAATTTTAATAGCTTAATTTGTAACTTAAATGAAAACTTCTAAATTGTTTAGTTAGCAATTTGTAACTTTTCATAATTAAGTAACTAAAATGAAACTTTCCCATTGCTTATAAGTGAATGTATCAAAATAAAATATATAATTAACCACAAGCATTGAACCCTCAACCTTAACCCCTAACCCTAACTCACAAGCATTGAACCCTTAACCCTTAAACCAATGAACCCTTAACCTAAACCTTAATTAACCCCTAACCACTACCACTTAAATTACCCTCAATATCGTTAAACACTAAGATCTTAAACCCTAAATAGTAAAACCCAAAAAATAAACTTTAAACCATAAAATTAACATCCTAATAATTAAACCCCTAAAGCCCTAAAATAAATTAATCCTAAAACTATAAACCATAAACCCTAAACTTAAAACCCTAACCCATTAACCATTTCCCCTTAAACCCCTAACTCTAAACATTAACCCCTGACCACTAACACTTACACCTTAATACCGATAAACACTAAGATATTAAACACTATACAACAAACCCAAACAATAAATTTAAAACACTAAACCCATACACCAAAATAACAAACCTTAAACCATGAAATTAACATACTAAATAATAAACCCTAAATCAATTTTAATAGCTTAATTTGTAACTTAAATGAAAATTTCTAAATTGTTTAGTTAGCAATTTGTAACTTTTCATAATTAAGTAACTAAAATGAAACTTTCTCATTGTTTATAAGTGATTTTATCAAAATAAAATTTAATTCAAAGCAAGAATAAGGAAAAAATATGAAAAATTCTTAGCGGCATTTTTTCAAAAGCGCCGCTAATGCTAAGACCTTTAGCGGCGTGTATACAAAAGCACCGCTAATGCTCAGATCTTTAGCGGCGTTTATACAAAAGTGCCGCTAATGCTCAGAGCTTTCGCGGCGTTTATACAAAAGCGCCGCTAATGCTCAGAGCTTAAGCGCCGTTTTTTCAAAAGCGCCACTAATGCTCAGACCTTTAGCGGCGTTTATACAAAAATGCCGCTAATGCTCAGACCTTTAGCGACGTTTATACAAAAGCGCCGCTAATGCTCAGACCTTTAGCGTCATTTTTACAAAAGCGCCGCTAATGTTCTTACCTTTAGCGGCGTTTTAATAAAAAATGCTGCAATTTATTATTTTTAGCGGCGTTTTGCAAATAAACGCCGCTATTGCTCTTTTTTTTTTGCGGCGTTTTCCTTAAAACGCTGCTATTGTGTAATTTTTGTGGCGTTTTTAGTTAAAACGTCACTAAAAACGCCGCTAAAAGTCTGTTTTGGTGTAGTGATATATAAAAATTTACATAAATACATAATATTATAATCACAATATTAAAACATAAAAAAGGAATTTTGTGCTCAAGATCTCATTCGAATATGTATGAATAAGAGAGTTTCAATTTCCAATTAAGAACAAATAAAGAAAATACGATAATAAACACCCAAAATTTGGCTAAGTAATTGTTCCATATTTTTCTATTGATAAACACACATATATATATATATATATATATATATATATATAAAGTAAAACGAAAAAAATATATTAATGCAAATCCCTTTTTTTTTCCAAAAAAGTAAATATATAATAATCTATGTAATATTAAGGATTAAAATATTAGAAAATTCTCGTACTGTAGTGGAGGCCCATATCGTCACCTCTGAAATCATCAGAATCTCGCATAGCGCCTTTTCTCCTCGTTATTTTCAGTGCTAAGCTCATGATCTTTGTCCACTGAGATAGCCTGTAAAAGTAGTCTACTTTTTTTAATTAATAATTTATGTATTTGTATGGTATTAATTATATTTTATAACGTGATAATCATATTTATTGCATTTAATATTTATAAGTAGTATACATTTTAAACCAGTGGTGATCTGTCTATCATGTGACCATTTATATATAGGCTGAGAAGCTTGATATATTGCAGCCTTATTTGATTGCTGAATCATGAGAGAGAGAGAGAGAGCAAGAGGGTCATTAAGAAATGGAAAAACAACGGGGTATTTGAATTGAAGTTTATATATATTTGCTTGATTTGTGTGTGCATGCTTGTTTGTCTCCTTGATTTATATATATATATATAAACAAAAGGAAGCCCTAGATTCTCTAGGTTGATTGTTAAAGAAAGAAAGAAAGAAAAAGAGAGAGGTAAAGATCATTCATGTAAGTATATATAATGAGGAAGGGAAGGGTGTATCGATAGGGGAAGGTGATAAGACTCAAAATAGGGTTAATATAGAAGAAGAAGAAGAAGAAGAAGAAGAAGAAGAAGAAGAAGAAGAAGAAGAAGAAGGTGTAAGGAATGAAGTTTGATCCAAGATCCATCCCTCCGTAATGGTCTTTCCATCATTTTATAACTTGATCGTTCATGGATGGATCTCGGACCAGGCTTCATTCCTCACGCCATGCTTTTCCTACCTCCAACGCATTGAACTCCATCTCTAATCCAGTTTCAAGTGAGAAATAGGTTGTTATACTAGTAAGCCAAGCAGGGGCTCTCTCTTTCTTTTCCTTCTCATCTTTAACTTCATAGCTTTTTCTTTCTTCACTATAAAGACTTTGGACTCACTTAAGCATTCAAGAGCATACTCCAACCCTATCTGCAGACCTAATCTATATTTATGATTAATCTTTATTTATAGGAAGAAGTTATAGGGATACTTGATGAGAGAGTATCCCAAAAAAAGAACCCTAGAAATCCACGTAACTATATATGTAGTGATACTTGATCCATTGAAGACATTGAGAGTTTAGTATAGAATGTGTTTGGTATTGTAGAGAGTAATATTTTTTATAGAAGTTAATTTATTGGAATGTAATTCCTATTTTTGTTATGCAAAATGGGTTTACTTTCCTTATTATTTACATTTCCACAAATAATGAAAATTCAGTCTTCATAATTAACAAGAATGTAACTTTCCTACATAGATGAAATAAGTAACAATGGTTGCTAAAACAAAATTAGCTTTTCTTTAATTTATGTTAGGGTATTAACTTTTTTTATTCATTTAGGGTATTAACTTATTATTCGTCATAAATAAATAAATAAAATTGTTGCTTCTTCTCTTGTCTTTCCAGCTTTTTTTCTTTAATTTATTGTTTCAAAGTAAGTAAATAATTATATTTTCTTTTGTTATAAATATTCTTTAAAATGTATTTTTTCATTAATATCAAACTTTAGTATTAAAATAATTTCTAACTATATGCACAATATATGGATATGTACAATGTAATGGAAAAAATTGCAACTTGTATATCATCAAAATCTTGGAAAATATGCGGGTATTTTTTTTTCAAATGTATTCATAATAAATTCAATCAAAATGTGAGAAAAATATATTAGATCAAATATTTATTATTAACAAATATTATTGGAAATATTATTAAATATTTAATTCAAATTTTTAATAATAAAAATTATTAAAATATTAAAATAAATTAATATTATTTTTATTTAATAAGGATAAATTTTAAAATAACCCCATAACCCCAGTGAAATTTTAAGTGTACTCAAATGTTATTTTAACTTTTTCAAGATTTTAATCATTAATTTTGATTTTAATCATTAATATCAAATATTATAAAGTAGCTTCCCTAATAACGATATTCTCATCGATTGCATTCCAAGAAATCATATCCTAACATTCCATAACAAAAGATTTCAAAAACTCTCCACATGTACGATGGAACCCACAAAGAACAAGCATTGTAATTGAAGAGTCTAATAATACAATTAGGTTTTATCACACTAGAGGTGTACATGGGCCGGGTCGGGTTGGATTTGGATCGGATTCAACTAAAAATTTAGGCCCATTTATTGGGCTCGGGCTGGGCCGGCCCAAAAATGGCCCTAAAATTTTAGTTGGACCCGACCCATATAAAATGGTAAAACTCGAGCAGCCCGCACCATACCATATTAATTTTTTATATTATTTTATATAATTTTTAAATATATATAATACATCAAAATACTAAAAAATCAAAATAAATATTTTTCAACAAATTGAAAATAAATTTTAAAAATATGTAGACTTAAATAACACTAACATAGATGCAACTTAACAAGCAAATGCCTTTAAAATAATAAAAAATTAACAAATGTCTTTAAAATAATAACAAAATTAACAATAAAATAAGTTTTATATAATATCTAAACAATAACAACAAAATAATAAAAACATAACAAGAAAAATAGTAGCAAAGTAAGGAGAAAATAATAAGAAAATAATATTAAAAAATATTTTTTTTCCTTTAATGAATTCGGGCAGTTGGTAGTAGGCACAGGCCAAAATGCCTTACAAGCCCACCCATTTTTAAACAGCCTTATTTTTTGTCCAAGCCCATTTTTCGGCCTATATTTTTGTCCAAAGCCTCCCACATTTAGGCGGGCCTTGGTAAAATTTGGTACCTACCCATGTACACCTTTATATATACACCCATGAAAAATGTATATAACAAATTAAGAAAATACTTAATAATAAATGGCTTTGGTTCAACTGGTAGATTTTAAATCATAATGTTTTGGGTTTAAATCCCTTTGCTTAAATTTTTCTAAATTTTATATGAAAAGACAAAACTACCCTAAATATAATGTCTATTGCTTATTAAAAACAAGTACTTTAAGTAAATTCATTATTAAGTTTATGATCCGATTAAGGGTAAATTCATTACTAAGTTAATGATCCGATTAAGGGTGACACTAACTCAGAGTGTGTTTGATAAATTGGAAGCTTAAATGCTAAAAAATTAAGTACTGAATTTTTACTGTTAAATTTTATAAATGTTTAATTTATATTAGAAAATTATTTGGTAAATTAGTAAATATAAGTTGTAACACCCTGTATTATTTAACTTTGTTTTTTTGTAAAATTTGGCATAATTGAGTATTTACTTCAGTGGCTAAGTGTTTTGGATGTGTGTTTGGGGTTTTGGATTCAAGTCCCACTCTTTGGAAAATTCTATTCTTTTTGGTCTTAGCTTTATCCCTTTTAGGTGGGATTATGTTATAATTTCGGTAAACTCATATTAAAATGAGCTTGTTGGTTCGAGTGATAAGGTTTTAGCTTGTTTTGAGGTCTCGTGTTTGAGTCCCTGTGTGATTGGGAATGATAATTTTACTTTGGTTGTGGTATATAAGTTCGATGTTAGTGAAATTCTGAGTTAGTTGAGTTGTTAGTAGAGTAGTGGGGGAGGTTGGAATTGTGCTAAATTCTGATTTTAATTTATTTTTTTCTCTTTCCCAAAAAAACTTCTCCCCTTCTGACATGCTTCTATTCTCCTCTTTCAAAATTTTCTTTTTTATTCCTTCTTGATTATGGCATAATCTCCTTTTCAAATCGCGGAGTTTCGGTTTTCCTATTTTTTGTACGACTTAGTAAGTAGTAGTTGAAAGGTTTTGCTCGGGTTGGGGGAGAATTCTTTTAAAGTGGTTTTTCTTTTTATTGTTGTCTTTTTCATTAGTATTGACTTTTGGGTTGTTGGCAGCAACGAATCATGAAGAATAGAGCTCTTCTCTTGTGGAAACGTAGAAATGGTATCATTCGGGACGTTGGGTAAGTAACAAACACTTGAGTTTCAGTATAGTCAATCTCTTTGTTTTGGTTCAATTGAGGATTAAGGACTTATTTTGAGGCATGTATTGTCGTTTTTAGGTTCTGGTGGTCTCGGGATTATTTTCGCATAAAAAACGAGCCAAGTGTGTAAAGAAAACATGGAAAATCGAGGTTCGGCGAAAGCCAAAAAAGTGGCCTGTCGACGCTACAGGGGCATGTGCCCAGCCGTGTCGCACGAGTGAGTGTGTGGCCGTGTGGGTCACACGGGCGTGAGAACTGTGGGCCACAAGGGCAAGGCCAATTTGGGCGTGTGGGCCCACATATGAAAATTTCCCTAAGGTCACATAAGTCGTTCCGATCGACTGTGGGCCTTCCGTAGGGTCGGTAAGGGCAAAGCAAACCCTAATGCATGATATCTTCTATTTTGATAAACTGATTTGAACATTTGGAAATTGATATGTATGATTTGACTGGTTCGTAATAACATATATGTTATTTGTATTTAAGCATGCAAGACATGTTAATTCTATTATATCTGTTATTTGTTATTTGTATCTGTGTATGGGGTGAGATTTGTATCTGTGGAGGAAGTGTTCTGTGAGGCGACATTTCGCCGATATACTGGCAGCTTGACTGTAAACTATTCTATTAAGTGTCGTATAGACACTATATGGTGTGTAGGGCTGGGTGGGTGTTTTATACCCCACATGGTGTGATGGGATGGTCGAAGATGGTGTGTAGAGGATGGGGGTAGGACTTTGCATATCTGTATGTATCTGATAATCTGATTCTGATAAGGACTTATGTTCGCATTTGTTCTGATATACTGAAATTTTGAAATTTATGCATGTATGTTACTATTGAGTTTCACATTTAGTTTATGAAAACTCACATCTGTTTGCCTGTTTCATTCAGGTAATCCTCAAACATGGGCAGGTCGGTGCGATAGAGGCTCTGCGGTGACCACTAGTTCGTGAACTATCTTAAATAATGGTTTTTATTTAAAATATGGATTATTTTGATAGTTTTGTAATTCTTGGAATCTCCGGACTATTAATTTTAATTTTGATTTTGGGATGTGTTTTTTATTTTCATACTGCAATGTTTGACAAAAACCACGATTTTGCATAAACAAATGTTTTTCTAAAACACAAACTTGATTTTCCACTTTAACAATATCCATCTTCCGCTGCAAAATAAGTTGTTTGAAAGAGCAAATTAACAATGTTTTCCTTAACGAGAATAATAATGGGTTTGATAAAATGTGGATTCTTTTAGTAACAATTTAACACAATAAGATTGATTTCAAAACTCTTCTTCGTAACACTCCCAGTTGGCCATAACATCTAGGCCGAGTTTAGGGTGTTACATAAGTATTAAATATAACTATATTGTTTGTATAGGCTGCAGTAAATTGCCTAACGCAATAGACTTATATTCTGTAACACCCCTAACCCGTATCCGTCACCGGACTAGGGTTACAAGGCATTACCGAAGAAGACACAACTCAAAGCAGGATATATATATATATATAGCATTTCATATACACTTACATAGCAAACAGATAAAAGCTAACATATATATTTGAATCATTTAAACAAAGTAAAATTTCATATTCTGTTAATGCAAATTTTATGCCTCAAGAACAAAATCAAAATCATTTATATCACATCTAACACCTATCTCAAATTTATAACATAATCAATCATTTATAATTAACATCATTAATATAATCATTCTATTAAAGTCTTAATAAATAAACATCACTTTAGATCATAAATATGATATTCAAACATTGTATCATTCAACCAAATAACCAAATAACATCAACCAATAAGTTACTCACAAAATCGCTTAAACATGATCTCATCATCTATCCAAACTGGGCATATATGCATTATATAAAATCATATTACCTAATTATTTACTAATACAAAATTCACTATTCATTTGGTCATTCATTTCATTATATTAGCGAACATAACCATGCATGATAATCAAACTAGGCTTGAAATTACAATTACTTTATTTTATTCTTTCACTTCATATATATATATATATATATATAAATATATATCTTAACATGACAATAAATTAATGACCATATATACCAATCATAATTTACACCTCAAATCAAATACATTATAAGTAATTATTTATTTCAATATCACAATATTGCGAATATATAGATACTTTGACCTTACCATTTCAACTTTAATTATCAAGACTTAATGACCAATATGAACACATACTCAATTACTTATAATCAAACATATACATATATACTTCATCAAAACCAATTTGCAACTTATTAACTTACATATTTACCAATACATAATACATATACATTTCACTTAATTTATATAAATACATATAAATATACAAAGATACATTTAATCATAATTGGTTTAATAAGCAAATCTAACTTTATGTAATATATATTAAGTAAACCATTTCATATCACCTACTCGCGTTCAACTTATCCAAGACTTTATCACTTAACATAGCCAAAATATCAACATATACATTCGGTTCAAACCCATATATCAACTAAACTAATCCATCAAACAAAGATAAGTAAAATATAAGTATCAACCACATAACCAAATTTCATTTTGTCTAGTTTTATAACATAATACAAGCATACCTATTATGAACATATACTTAACCAAATATGCATATGTATAAACCCATTCACAATAACCATTGCAAACCATCAGCAAAGATAGCAAGTCAATCAAAAGAGGATAAGCCATTTTCACATGGCTATTAATTACATACATAGGTACTCAATTCATATTCAATGTTTTACTAAGCTATACATGCCATATATTCGTAATTAACATAACCAAAATTCCAAAGTAAGCTGTCGATAGTGTGATAAGTCTTGCTGATGATCCCCAAGCTCGTAACGTATATCCAAAATCTATAAAACAAAGGCAGACGAAAAAACACAAAGTAAGCTATTTAAGCTTAGTAAGTCATAAGCAAGTTAATAATAACCAATTTAACAAGATCAATTATACAAAATTATAACAAGCACTTTAAATAATCCATATACACAAATACTTACTAAAGTTCTGTAACATCCTGAAATGGGGGCTGTTGTGTTTAAATTGTTTTTGCATGGGTATGGCTTGATTGTGGTAGTAATTAAGGTGTTTTAAGATCTAGGTATAAGCCAAGGGTAGGCCCGAGCTGTGGGAAAATTTTTGTTTTAAGTTTTAGTAAAAGGGAGCTAGGAGAGTTAGGGGTTAAAGGAAATTATTGGGAGTTTTAGACACAAGAATACCAGTGGAAAAGTGGCAAGGAGGTGCCACTAAGGTGTCTAAAGAGTGACGCCATATGCAGGGGAGGAGAACTCGAGTTCGACGGTAGAAACCTCACTTTCTGCTTATTATTTTGACGCCACAAGCAAGGAAGATGAGTGCTCAAGAGGGACTCTCTTGAATGGATGAGGATGTGATCATCAGATTTGAATTGGATAGATAAAGGTGAAGAAAGTTAGGAGCTTGAATCTTATCAAACTCATTTGGGAAGAGTTGGCGAATGGTGGACTGTGGGCAAGGGGGCTATCGATTTGTGGTGCTTTTGGTGTGGCCGAATGTCCTCTAAGTTCTTTAAATTTATTTTATTTCTTGTTTTTCCTTCTCAAAGTGCTTGGCGAATCTTCTTCTCCCCATCTCTCTCTTTTTTCTTCTTATTCTTGCTCAAAGTCAAACCATCTTAGTCCACTTCATCTTTTCCTTTTCTCAAACCCTTGTGCGAAATCTTCATCCTCTTCCCTTGCAGAATCTTCCTCTCCCATTCCATATTTTCTTTTCCATTCTCTTCTTTTCACTTTAGCCGAACCCCATTTGTTTCTCTTCTATCAACCATAGCCGAATCTCCCTTCATCACTCAACTCTTTGCCGAATTTTCCTTCTTTCCTCTAGTGTTATTTTGGCTGAATATCAACCAAGAGTAGATCTTCTTCGGGTTCTTCTCTAATCGGATTTGAAGAGGGTAAGTGTCTATGGCCAAAATCTTATTACTTCTTTTCTTTCTTCTCTCTGTCGACTCTCATGGGAGCAAAAGCCAAATTTCAGCATTTGCTGATAAGTAATGCTAATCATCTATAGGGATCGATTTCTTTTAGGACCTCCGGGGTTTTGAAGCGATGAATCTGAGCCTCTATTCTCTGACAATCGAATTCGGTAAGTCAGTGGTAAGGATCCATGTTAGTTCAGTCTTTCCATTAGATATTTGAAAAGCCGAAGGCTATTGGAAATGAGTGTTAATGATTGCCGATTGTAGGGGAAGGCTCAATCTCATATACTTTGGGTGGTGGCTAGTATTCAAAGAGCATCAAGGTAAGGTTTGGGGATCCATCGTTAACCATTCGAGATTTGTTGGTGTGGTTGAATGGCCTTATTCTTGATTTTGGGTTTGGCGAATATAGGATCAAGAAGATCCAGTGCGATGAGATCGGGTCTTGGATTTAGTGATAGCATTAGTAATGTGTGTAACGCTTACACACTTTATTAGTATAATATGCCTATTATGTTACTGTTTTAGCCAATGAAATCAGTGGTTATGCCTTGTGGATATGTGCCTGGATTCCGGGTAAGTCCCTTGTTATGTGATTTTTGATATACATCATCATGTTATTGATATACATCATCATGTTATTGATATATGCTATGCTATGCTTTATTGCATGATACATGATATTATGTCACGTATGTTATGGACATGATGATGGGATTGATGAGAGGAGGGGGAAGGAATATTTGGATTGTCACCAGTGGTTTTGACCACACGACGGGTTGGCCCCGTCTTTGATATTATATTTGTGACTAAGTCCCAGTGGTTTTGACCACCAGTGGTTTTGACCACCAGTGGTTTTGACCACATATGAATATTGTGACTCGTCTCAGTGGTTTGGTACCACAGTGGGTTGGCCCCACATGTTAATTATAGGATTGTCATCAGTGGTTTTGACCACACGATGGGTTGGCCCCATCACTTGATTTGTGACTTCAGTCATCAGTGGTTCTGACCACATCGATATATTTGTGACTACGGTCACCAGTGGTTTTGACCACTAGTGGTTTTGACCACACGGGGTAGTTAAAGGAGATTCGGTTGGTTAGGTTATGGGTTGCATGATTTGCATATTTTACTGATGATTTGTGTGAGTGCTTGCACTATCGGTTTGGGGGTTTATACACCGAGTCTTGGTGACTCACCCTTCCTTATATTTTTGCGATGATGGGCGTAGATTGCGGATATGGAGCCGGGGAGGACTCGAGGCGGCCATGCATGCTAGTTTGGGTTTTGATTTCTTTTAAGTTACTATTTCAGTTTATTTATTTACTTAAATTTGGTTTTGGTTTGTAATAAGGCCACTAAGTATTATTTTGGGTTTTTATCATTTGCTTTTATTTTGATTATATTATACCTATGTTGGATATATGGACTTGTTAAATTAACCGGTAAAAAGCAATGTTTTCAAAACCATAACTCCTTCGGGTTTTTAAACGTTGCCATCGGGTAACGTCACTTATAAGGTGATAACAAAGGTAACTTGTATGTTTTCTAAAACTTGCAACAACCAGTAGGTTTTTCAAGCATGAGTTTTGAAGCAGCAATCACACGATTTCAAAATCATCTTAAATAAGGATTTTTAAACTTTTCATACTACAAAAGGGTTTTCTAGGAAAATTATTCGACAAACTTTTGGTTTAAAAAGGTTTTCACTCCGTAGCATGCCAGATTCGGTCGTGGTGTGTTGACCGGGTTTGAGGTGTTACAAGTTCAATATCAAATCACATTTAACCAAATTTGGCTGAATACATCAAATTAGAAACATATACATATTCTACATGCTCAAACATTAAATTTTGTGCAACGAACTACACATCTAACTTACCTTACTTTTCACAGCACAGTTTATATACATACATGTGTTCTTTTAATTCAAATTATATATTGCCCTTCACTTATACATGCCCGTTGAACCATTCGAAATTAAAAGGATATGCGGATAGTCAGAAGCTCGTACAATGCCAACGTCCCAGACGTGGTCTTACATGTAATCACATATCGATACCATTGTCCCAGACAGGGTCTTACATGTAAACACAAATCGATGCCAACATCCCAGACATGGTCTTACTCGGTAACACATAACGGATATCCTATGTCATGACATATGTTTCCTATCTATTCCTAAAGTTCGTACGGGACTTACGGACGTCGAAATTCGATAGAATCAACCTCGGAATATAGCCAATCACCATAATCACATTCGGCCATAGCATAAATAATTAAAATAATTCATTTCAATTATGTAACAAATATATATTCATAAATATAACAACGTTTAAATGCTTATTGACTTACATTGGATGTCGTCGACTAGTAAATCGGCTACTCGACCACTTTCGTCTTTCCCCGATCAAATTCTGATTTCTTTAATTCTCGATCTAAACATATTCAAATTAAGCTTATTTAAACATCAATACACTCAATTTAGCCTAAAACACATAAATGGGCAAATTACAATTTTACCCCTAACATTTTACAATTTAATCCTTTTTGCACAAAACACAAATTACACAAAATTTGACCACACTTCTTTAGGGCCAAATATTCATAGCATTATTACAAGCTCTTACATTTTATTTATTTTTCATTTTATCCCCTCAAAAATTTATTTTTGTAATTTAGTCCTAATTACTCAATTTCATCAAAAATTCAAATGCAAAACTTGTTAATCTAACACATATAATTCATATTTCATCATCAAACATCAAAGGTATCATCAATGGAAAAACACAAAATCATCATCACAATCAAAAATTAAAACATGGGTTTTGTTCATTTCTAAGCAATGATCTCAAAAACGTAAAAATTATCAAAAACCAAACAAAACAGATACCTAAATTCAAGCTTTCTTCCTTTTTCTTTCTTCAACTTTCGGCCAACTTAAAAAGATGATAACTCATCTTTTGTTTTATGTTATTTTAACATATAATATAAATTATAATTGGTTTACTATTTTACCATTTTTAAATTAAATAATTTTAACATATAACTTAAGGTCATTTAAGTCCATTGCCGCCCACTATCTTTTAAAATGGGCTAATTTCCCTTTAAGGACCCCATATTAAAAAGCCACTATCAAATTGGCACTTTACACTTTAGTTTGTAACTTTTATATTTTACGCGATTAAATCTTTTTATTTAATCGGACACCTAAACGACAAAATTTCACATATAATAAACACGAAAAATAATTTTAAAATATTTTTTGACTCAAATTTGTGGTCTCAAAACTACTATTCTGATTAGGGCCAAAATCGGGCTATTACAACTCTCCCCCTTAGGGATTTTCGTCCCCGAAAATCTTACCGGTGAATAGGTTTGGATAACGCTCTTTCATTGTATCCTCTGACTCCCAAGTTGCGTCCTCAACACCATGATTTTGCCACAGTACTTTAACTAACAGAATTTTCTTATTTCTCAATTCTTTTATCTCACGAGCTAGAATACGAATTGGTTCCTCTTCATATGTCATATCAGACTAAATCTCAACCTCTGTCGGACTGATCACATGTGAAGTATCGGATCGGTATCTATGGAGCATCGACACATGGAATACATTATGGATCTTTTCTAACTCAGGTGGTAACTGCAATCTATAAGCAACTGGCTCGATACGCTCTATGATTTCATACGGTCCAATGAATCTCGGACTCAACTTGCCTTTACGACCGAATCTGAGTACTTTCTTCCACGGTGAGACTTTCAAAAACACTTGATCTCCGATCTGAAACTCAATATCTTTACGTTTCAAATCTGTATGTGACTTTTTACGATCTGATGCAGCTTTCAAGCTATCACGGATCACTGCCACTTTTTGTTCAGTTTCTTTGATCAAGTCAACCCCGTGTATTTTATTTTCACTGAGCTCGGTCCAATACAATGGTGTACGACATTTATGACCGTACAAAGCCTCGTAGGCTGCCATCTTGATACTAGATTGAAAGCTATTATTATAAGCAAATTCAATTAGATGTAAGTATTGTTCCCACGTACCTTCGAACTCAAGGATGCAACATCTCAACATTTCCTCAAGTATCTGAATGATCCGTTCGGACTGACCATCTGTCTGTGGATGAAAAGCTGTGCTAAAGTGTAGTTTCATACCTAAAGCATCTTGTAGTTTCCTCCAAAACCGCAATGTGAATCTCGGGTCTCTGTCCGAAACAACAGAAATAGGCACACTATATAATCTCACAATCTGAGAAACATATAATTCGACCAATCTATCAAGTGAATAATCAGTGCGAATCAGAACAAAATGAGCAGATTTGGTCAATCTATCTACAATAACCCAGATTACATATTTCTTGCTCGGTGTCAACGGTAGACCGGATACAAAATCCATCGTGACTTTGCCCCATTTCCACTCAAGTATCATAATCGGCTGAAGTAGCCCAGAAGGTTCCTGATGCTCGCTTTTACTTTTTGATAGACTAATCATTTTGAAACAACGTCAGATATGTCTCGTTTCATACCAGGCCACCCATAGAACTGTTTTAGATCGTTATACATTTTCATGCTACCCGGATGAATAGATAATCAGCTGCTATGAGCTTCATTCAAAATCATCTAAATCAACTCTGAATTCCTCGGAACACATATTTGATCTTTGAACTTCAAGCAATCATTCTTTCCAATTCGAAACTCTGATTCAACATTAATTTCATATTGAGCTCATTTTGCCAACAAATCTTTATCAACTTTCTGGGCATCACCAATTTGTTGAACAAACAACAGTCTTGCTTTTAATTCAGCTACTATCGAACCATTATTAGACATAACCATATGCGTTTTCATTGCACGTAGAGAAAATAATGGCTTTCGACTTAAAGCATCAGCGACAACATTAGCCTTTCCCGGATGGTAGTCAATCACTAACTCATAATCTTTTAACAGCTCTAACCATCAACGTTGTCTCATATTCAAATCTTTCTGAGTCATCAAATACTTTAGACTTTTGTGATCAGAATAGACATGGCATTTCTCACCAAACAAATAATGACGCTAAATTTTCAACACGAATTCAATAGCTGCTAGCTCCAAATCATGTGTTGGATAGTTCTTTTCATGTGGCTTTAGCTGTCTCGAGGCATAAGCTATGACTTTGCCTTCCTGCATCAAAACACAACCCAAACCATTCAATGATGCATCACTATAAATGACAAATTCTTTACCTGATTCAGGCTGAACTAATACTGGAGCTTCGATTAAAAGAGCTTTCAACTGATCAAAACTTTTCTGATACTTCTTTGACCACTCCAACTTAACATCTTTCTATAATAGCTTTGTCCACGGTGTAGCAATCATAGATAAACCCTTCACAAACCGTCTGTAGTAACAAGCAAGTCCCAAAAAAACTTTAGACCTCAGAAGCATTTCTCGGTGGTTTCCAGTCAAGTATAGCTGAAATTTTGCTCGGATCAACCCTGATACCTGATGCTGATACAACATGGCCCAAAAAACTGACTTCACGTAACCAAAATTCACACTTACTAAATTTTGCATACAACTGTTTATCTCGCGAAGTCTGTAGCACAAGTCTCAGATGCTCGACATGCTCGATTTTATCTCGAGAGTAGATCAGAATATCATCTATAAACACTACTACAAACCGATCCAAATACTGTCTGAAATCCTGATTCATCAGGTCCATGAAAATAATAGGTGCATTAGTAAGTCCGAAAGGTATAACCAGAAACTCGTAGTGTCCGTACCTCGTCCAGAAAGCAGTCTTTGGCACATCAGAGTCTTTAACTCGCAACTGATAGTATCCCGATCTCAAATCTATCTTTGAAAACATTATAACCCCTTTCAGCTGATCAAACAAGTCGCCAATTCTTGGTAACGGATACTTGTTCTTTATAGTCACTTTATTAAGCTATCTGTAATCAATACACAAACTCATGGTTCCTTCTTTCTTTTTCACAAACAGAACTGGTGCACCCCAAGGAGAGAAACTCGGTCGTGCAAATCCCCTATCTGTCAACTCTTGCAACTGTGCTTTCAATTCTTTTAATTCTTCAGGTGCCATCCTGTAAGGAGCTATAGAAATCGAGTCGTCCCTGGCACTAATTCAATCCCAAACTTAACTTTTCGAATAGGTGGCAAACCCGATAATTTTTCAGGGAACACATCTGGATACTCACATACAACAGTTACTGATTCAATCTTCTTTTCTGTCACTTTAAAATCAAGCATATAAGCAAAATAAGCTTCACAACCCTTTCTCACATATTTCTGAGCTGTCATAGAAGATATCACTGCTGGTAAACTATTCAGATCATTAGATTCAATCCGAATAATCTCATCATTTTGACATCGCAAATCAATAGTCTTCCGTTTACAGTTCACGATAGCATCATGCAGAGTTAACCAACCCATACCTAGAATTATATCAAACTCATCAAATGGAAACAACATCAAATCAGGTGGAAAACATGAATCTCGAATCATCAACGGACAATTTTTGCATATTTTATCAACCAAGACACACCGGCCTAAGGGTTTGGATACTTTAATTAAAAACTCAGTAGACTCAATAGGTAAAGTCTTACTGAACACCTAAGTCTCACACACATAGGAATGAGTTGAACCAGGGTCAATCAAAGCAATAACGGTAGTATCATAAAGAGTAAAAGTACCAATAATGACATCTGGGGATGAAGCCTCCTCACGTGCACGTATGGCATAAGCTCTGGCTGGTGCGTGAGCCTCAAATTTAACAACTGAATCTTTAGTCCCTCTTTGGCTACCACTCACAATACCGGTATTTCTAGGTGGTCTACCTCGAGCTACAGTATTACCCGATCTAGTATTCTAAGCCAGATTTTGATCAACTATCTCTAGACACTTTCGAACAAAATGATCTCTGGATCCACATTCAAAGCAGCACTATCATGCAATCTGCAACTGTCGGGATGTCATTTACCATAATGTTCACACTTGGGTTAATTTAATCTGACATTACCCACACTAGCCACAGAAGTAGCTCTCGAGCTCGTAGGTGGTCTATCTCTATCTCGTCTGAAATGGCTCGTAGTATTCTTCGAACAGCTAGTATCATCTCGGAATTTCTTTGAGGTCGACTGAAATGGCTTACTGAATGATGTTTTACGAGAATCTTTGGCTTCAGAATCAGCTTTTCTTTTCTCTTTCCCGAGCTCCTCAGCTTTGCAGGCTCGCTCAACAAGTACCACGAACTCTTTTATCTCTAATATGCCAACTAATAGTTTAATGTCTTCATTCAGCCCATCTTCAAATCCCTTGCACATAATAGCTTTAGATGAAACACACTCTCTGGCATATCTGCTGAGTCTAACAAATTTTCGCTCATTTTCTGTCACCGTCATCTGCCCCTGTTTCAGCTCAAGAAATTCTTTAGTTTCTGATCAATAAACCTCTGGCTAATATATTTCTTACGGAACTCCGTCTGAAAGAATTCCTAGGTCACTCACTCCTTTGGAATCACCGATACTAGTGTATTCCACCAGTGATATGCAGTGTCCCGTAACAGAGATATAGCACATTTCAAACACTCATCAGGGGTACAGGATAATTCATCAAATACTCAGATGGTATTATCGATCCAAAACTCAGCTTGCTCAGCATCATCATCATCAGTGGCTCTGAATTCTTCGACTCCATGTTTTCTGATTTTATCAACAGGTGGCTTTGACAATCTTATCGGATTACTCACCGAAGGTATAATAGGCACTGCAGATGGATTAATTGAGGGTAGAGGTTGTTGTGCAGCCAGATTAGTCCAGATATACTGTGTAAACCAATCATTTATCATTTGGTATAAGGCTTGTCTAGCCTCCCCTCGGATTACTCGAAGTAGGTTGAGAATCTATCGGCTCTGTCCCTTGCGCGGAAGCAGGCGCTACACTCTCGACATCATCAACTACAGCTCGATCGAGATCCATTACTATATGAAAACACATTTTCAAATGTCAGAAGTCACCACACTATTGCAATATAAAATATGGCATGTATAGCTAAACTCTTACGCGCTATGTTAGTCCTAGAATCGATTAAACTGTAGCTCTGATACCAATCAAATGTAACACCCCCCAGTAACCCAGTAGGTTTACGAGGCATCCGAAGACACACTCAAAGCATTAGGTTTATATAGGCATTTCATATACACTTACAAGAAGACACAACTCAAAAAATTTCATATCTTGTCAATGCAAATTTTATGCCTCAAGATATATATATATTTAGCATTTCATATACACTTACATAGCAAATAGATAAAAGCTAAATAAATAAACATCACTTTAGATCATAAATATGATATTCAAACATTGTATAATTCAACCAAATAACCAAATAACATCAACCAATAAGTTACTCACAAAATCAGTTAAACATGATCTCATCATCTATCCAAACTGGGCATATATGCATTATATAAAATCATATTACCTAATTATTTTCTAATACAAAATTCACTATTCATTTGGTCATTCATTTCATTACATTAACCGAACATAACCATGCATGATAATCAAACTAGGCTTGAAATTACAATTACTTTATTTTATTCTTTCTCTTCATATATATATATATATATTAACATGACAATAAATTAATGACCATTTATACCAATCATAATTTACACCTCAAATCAAATACATTATAAGTAATTATTTATTTCAATATCACAATATTGTCGAATACATAGATACTTTGACCTTACCATTTCAACTTTAATTATCAAGACTTAATGATCAATATGAACACATACTCAATTACTTATAATCAAACATATACATATATACTTCATCAAAACCAATTTACAACTTATTAACTTACGTATTTACCAATACATAATACATATACATTTCACTTAATTTATATAAATACATATAAATATACAAAGATACATTTAATCATAATTAGTTTAATAAGCAAATCAAACTTTATGCAATATATATATTAAGTAAACCATTCCATATCACCTAGTTGCGTTCAGCTTATCAAAGACTTTATCACTTAACATAGCCAAAATATCAACATATACATTCGGTTCAAACCCTTATATCAACTAGACTAATCCATCAAACAAAGATAAGCAAAATATAAGTATCAACCACATAACCAAAATTTATTTTGTCTAGTTTTAGAACATAATACAAGCATACCTATTATGAACATATACTTAACCAAATATGCATATGTATAAACCCATTCACAATAACCATTGCAAACCATCAGCAAATATAACAAGTCAATCAAAAGAGGATAAGCCATTTTCACATGGCTATTAATTACATACATAGGTACTCAATTCATATTCAACGCTTTACTAAGCTATACATGCCATATATTCGTAATTACCATAACCAAAGTACCAAAGTAAGCTATCGATAGTGTGATAAGTCTTGCTGATGATCCCCGAGCTCGTAACATATATCCAAAATCTATAAAACAGAACAAAGTAAGCTATTTAAGCTTAGTAAGTCATAAGCAAGTTAATAATAACCAATTTAACAAGATCAATTATACAAAATTATAACAAACACTTTAAATAATCCACATACACAAATACTTACTAAAGTTCAATATAAATCACATTTAACCAAATTTGGCCGAATACATCAAATTAGAAACATATATATATTTTACATGCTCAAACATTAAATTTTGTGCAACCACTACACCAAAACAGACTTTTAGCGGCGTTTTTAGTGGCATTTTAACAAAAAACACCGCAAATATTATACATTAGCGGCATTTGAAGGAAAACGCAAAAAAAAAGATCAATAGCGGCGTTTATTAGTAAAACACCGCTAAAAATGACATATGGCGGCGTTTATTTGTAAAACGCCGCTAAAGGTCTGAGCATTAGTGGCGCTTTTGGGGAAACGCCGCTAAAAGTCTGAGCATTAGAGGCGCTTTTGGGAAAACACCGCTAAAAGTCTGAACATTAGTGGCGCTTTTGTGAAAACGCCGCTAAAACTCTGAGCATTAGCGGCGTTTTGGGAAAACGCCGCTAAAAGTCTGAGCATTAGCGGCGCTTTTGGGAAAACGCTGCTAAAGGTCTGACCTTTAGCGGCGCTTTTGGGAAAACGCCGCTAAAGGTCTTAGCATTAGCGGCGCTTTTGGGGAAACGCCACAAAATTTTGAGCAAAATAACATTGTTTAATTTTTTTGAACTTTAGTGGCGTTTTTTATAGAAACGCCGCAAAAAGAATATTTTATTTTAGGGTTAATGATTTAGGACTTAATTAAGGTTTAATGTCTATAGTTTATAGTTTTAGGGTTTATGATATAATGTTCATTATTTTGGGTTAATGGTTTATGTTTTATAGTTTAGGGTTTATGGGTTTTTAAATTAAGTTTAGGGTTTAGAGTTTTTTAGTTTAGGGTTTAGTGTTTTCTCGTTTAGGGTTTATGTTTTATTATTTATTTAAAGGTTTATAGATCATGGGTTTTGGATCATGTTTATGGATTACGGTTTAATTGTTGGGGTTTAGGGAATAGGTTAAGGGTTATGGGAGTAATATGGTTTGGGGCCGGTTAATCTTTAGGAGTTATTGTTTTGTGGTTTAAGGCTTAGGAGTTATAATTTAATTTTTAAGTTCTCTGAGTTACTATTTTAATTGTTTAGGGTTTAGGGATACAATGCATGGTTTATAGTTTATAGTTTAGGGTTTAAGGGTGTATGATTTAGGTATAATTTTTAGGGTTAGGGTTATGGATTTAGGAATTAATCTTAGATTTTTAGAATATAAAAAAGATAAATATAAATTATTATTTTAAAAGAATACATATCAAAATGTGTTAAATCCTAAAAGCATACATGAACTTTAATTTGATCCAAATCTTGTAAAATATAAACATAATTATTGATATTATTAACATCATTTTTATTATTGCATACATAAAAATTTATATTTACTCAAGATAAAAATAAATTGACGTATTTTATATTTTAAAATAATGTGTATGATTAAATCAAAATTAAAATTTCAATGTATATATATTTAGGGTTTAATTAAAAATGTAAAGCCGATATTTTGACGAAAATACGTAAAAATGGCTTAGCCTCGAGAAATTACTTGTTATTATGTAATTGTATGTTTCGATAAATTGGGCCAAAATACTCTAGTTCGATAAATTGGGCCAAAATACTCTAGTTCGATAAATTGGGCCAAAATACTCTAGTTCGATAAATTGGGCCAAAAGTTTGTTAAATGGGCCAAAGCCCACTATTAAATAGACAAATTGCTAAATTATGTTTATGGGCCAAATGAAATGTTTAAGCGATAAACCCACCATGTTATGCATTATTAAGAAATTTTTATATTTTGTTATACACGCATAATTGCATGGGTGGGATATATGAAGAAGAATGGCTTTAAAATCTAGTTCGGTGGCTCTGCCAACAATAATAGCTTATTGCCTCTAGTTCGGTGGCCTTGCCACAAAAATAAATATGGCTTATTGCCTCTAGTTCGATGTGGCCAAAATAAATATATAAACTTATTGCCTCTGGTTCCATGGCCTTGCCACAAAAAAAATAAATATGGCTTATTGCCTCTGGTTCGGTGGCTTTGCCACAATTATAAAAAAGCTTAATGCCTACGATTGGTGTGTTAGCGGGGTGGGTTGACTTGATCCCCACAGTTGTGATGGTTGGTACGGGGTGTTAGCGGATGGATATTAGGTTTGGTTGGGAAATTCATTTTTACATGCATCTTTAAATTATTTTATTTTATGATATATTGTTGAATTACTAAATGGGCTCAAGCCCAGCATAATACCTGATGATCTGGCCCAATAATGGTGGTAAGTGAGTTACACGCAGAGTTCTAAGTAACTCACCCCTTTAATTTTTCCATTTAGTAATGGAAATTGGCGTGGACTTAGGCCGAGGATGACTTCGTGGAGGCCATACCGAAAAGAGGGTTATATAAACTACGAACTTTTAATAAGTAAATTTTTTTACTATTATGGATTTTTGTAATAAGGGCCTCTATAAATAACTTATGGATTTTATGTGTGTTTGGGCTTTAAACTATACTTTGGACTTTTAATTATGGGCTATGATTACATGATGTTTTTATTAAAATAAAATTGGGTTTTCAAGTATATGAAATTCTTTAATAAATATTTTGTTATTGATAACTCTTAAATAAATTACCTAAAGGTTTTTGATAATACAATGATTTTCAACTAATATTTTTCTAATATTTATCAATTCCAAATACTCTTCATATTTTACTAAATTCTCGTAATATTGTAGTTTTCAACTTATTGAAAATTTTAAATAGCTCGAGTCATGTAACAAACTAAATCTAGTCTAAATTCATAGGCCAGGTTTGGGGTGTTACATTTAGTGGTATCGAGCCAGTTTCAAAAAACTTACTGTGGTTTGGGTTATAAATAATTTTGTATGAAATCGTTCAATGATATTTTAAAGATCGTTATGGCACCACGGCATCCCAAGCAACAAGTCAAGTAAGTATTTATTGCTTAATGATTACTATGATCATAGGAACACTCTAGAACTTCTAGTTTTAGATGTGAAAAATCGTGAGATTGAGACTATAGGATATGTTGCGAAAAATAACTTTATATCTCAAATCTCATAAAATATTATTAATAAACACGAAATAAATTTTACGATTCATAAAACTTGTAATCAGATAAGCGAACAAGTTATCATGAGCACTAGAGGGCGTGGTGGGCGGTAGAGACGTGCGCGTGGTAGAGGCCGAGGTGCTCAATGAAGCACCAAATCATATGCGAAGTGGACGCTTTGCGTCAATTGAAGTGAGAGGATCACGCGCGATCACATGGAAGAAGATAATGCATTGACTAGCAATGCTGCAGGTCTTGGAAAGAATTATTTGGAACTAGGAATTGGGCCAACAACTCGTGGGTCAATTTGAGCCGACTTAAGGCAAATAATGCGAAGTTTTTAGAGGAGTCTACGTGTAGTCTCGAATGTGGCTGAATCTGGCTCAAGCGGTGGAGCAATTATGGATGATATGGAATGTACCGTTGAGCAAAAGCGGAGGGCAGTATCTTTGTTATAGATGAGGCGACGCTAGTGGCTCTTTGTTAGAGAACCTTGAATCGTCGACCTTTGATTAATTGAATTCTTTAAAGGCGCCTTCCAAGGAAAATCGTTGGAGCAGAGTTATGTGGCCTTCGAAGGAAGGAATTTTGAATCTTGTCCAGGAAGTAAGGCCAGTGGCAAGATAAAGCTGAAGTTTTTACGTGCAGAGCCGTTATGCCCTAACAATTGTAGCAACGGATCCACGAGCGTTGTATACGTTTCGAGGATGGACTTAATGATGAGCCGAGAGGTTACGATTGCTCCACAACAAGTTAGAAATTTTTCGTCTTGTTAAGAAGAGGCTAAGAATTGAGAACGGCGTAAGCGAGAAAGATTAGAAACAAGATAGAGACAATGTGATCTCGGTCCTTCTAGGAGATTCCGAAGAAACCTCGGAATGTGAATCGAGTTCAAGGTAACCCCGATAGTAGGTTAATCTTTAGGAGTTATTGTTTTGTGGTTTAAGGCTTAGGAGTTATAATTTAATTTTTAAGTTCTACGAGTTACTATTTTAATTGTTTAGGGTTTAGGGATACAATGCATGGTTTATAGTTTATAGTTTAGGTTTAAGGGTGTATGATTTAGGGTATAATTTTTAGGGTTAGGGTTATGGATTTAGGAATTAATCTTAGATTTTTAGAATATAAAAAAGATAAATATAAATTATTATTTTAAAAGAATACATATCAAAATGTGTTAAATCCTAAAAGCATACATGAACTTTAATTTGATCCAAATCTTGTAAAATATAAACATAATTATTGATATTATTAACATCATTTTTATTATTGCATACATAAAATTTATATTTACTCAAGATAAAAAATAAATTGACGTATTTTATATTTTAAAATAATGTGTATGATTAAATCAAAATTAAAATTTCAATGTATATATATTTAGGGTTTAATTAAGGATTAAGAGGTTAATGGTTTTATGGAATTTAAGAAATAATTAAAACATTAGTGGCTTTTTACAAAAAACGCCAAAAATGCACCACTTTAGCCAAAATGTTGTGGCATTAGCGCGTTTTACTCCCATAACATTAGTTGTGTTTGTTAGGCATTAGCGGCGTTTTTACTGAAAACGCCACTAAAGATCGAGAATTAGCGGCGTTTTCTAAAGCGCCGCAAAATGTAAAGTTATCCGATGTCGTTTTTGTTTTCTCCATTCCCGAGACCCCTTATTGGATGACATCGTTTTGTCAAAATTGAAAAAAATTTTAGTGGCGCTAGTGAATAAACGCCGCTAAAACTTAGACATTAGTGGCACTAGGGTGCAAACGCCGCAAAATGTATTTTTTTTAGCAAAACGGTGCGTTTTTGTCCGTGTTCAGTTTTATCCCCAATCCAACCCCGAAAAACCTTGTTGTTTTCCTCTAATTGAATACCCTAAATCCCTAACTCCCAAAATCGTTGTCCGACCATCTGCTTCGTCACTGACGACTATTCCCTTTGCCGCATCATCGTTGACCTTCCTCTGTCCCATCTCCTTCGACACTCTACTGCATCACTGGGTAACTCTTCCTATGTATGTTCGATTATTGCAAAAGAGCGATGGTTTTATAAATTTTGATGATGACTAAAATGAAATGATCCTTATTGGAATGCTTAGAATCTTGTTTTTCTTTTGAGACAGTTTTATGTCTAACCTATGAATATATACCAATGAGATTGATATAATGCGCCTTAATCTACAATCATATTTGATTTCAATTTGCAATATTAGGTTACCTTTCATTTCTTTTCGTAATCCTTGTTTTCTTCTTCACCGTGCTATTATATGTTCCTTAAATCTTTTGCAAGATTAATAATTTGTAGGCCATATTGAAATGTAAGATTCAATGTCGTAATTTCTCAATCTCAAAACTCACTTGCACTTTGAATTTCTCGACTTGGTTATCCAAACTTAAGACTGCAGAACTTGCCCATTTAGTTTGCAGAATATGCATATTATAGCTAATTGCACTAGACATCCTCAAACTAGGTCTCAGCTTCTAATTTGATACCCAAACATCAAAACATTTTAATCGTGTCTTCAAAGTATCAATATTGTATCAATCGAATATTGCTTTGGTCAACCTCGTCATTTGCTTAGTCGTTAAGTTACAACTCAACTTGCAGTAGCTTTAGTCATCATTTTCTGAATTCCAGTAGCTCATTGGTAGGTCTTCCTTCTTTCATTGGCGATATATAAATATAATGTATCTCTTTGGGTACTTTATTTGGTATATTGGCATTATAGAAGTTCCAAGTGTCCCCTATATATAAATCTTTAACCAACCCCGTTTATGGGTACTTTATTTTCTTCATTAAAATGGGATTCTTTGGGCCATCTTAATAACTTTTTAATGTTGATGTTTGAAATTTTTACTCGTTAATCTTTCTTTGATTTCCTTAAAATGCATTGGGTTTCTATTTTTTTTCCCATTGATATAGAAATGTTACTAGTAATATGTCATTAACTTCACTTTTTTTCAACCTTAATGTGATTTTATTTTGGAAGCATTGTTCGAGATGAATTAAAAATTGAAATTGAAACTTGATAACATTGACAAGAAATTGAAACGGGTTGCCTTACAACCAAATTGAATTGTAGGAGTTGTTGTTTTCTTAAAATGTAGGAGTTGTTGTTTTCTTAAAATGTAGGAGCAACCTGTATGTACTTGTAGAGATTTTAAAATGGAATTGTATGCATTTTTCCAGAATGGTTGGAAATTGAGATATTTTAGATATTGTATTACTGGTTTATTTTTCTAAAAATCCAGATTACTCATCTTTTGCTTTGGTATTGTTAATTGTGTAGAAAACGAAGGCTTCTTTTTTGAGGACGTCGGCCATTCATATCAACCCAAGGTATCTCTCTACAATCTCATGGTTTTGTTTGGAATAACAATCTTTCTGCTCCCTCTCCATTTGCTATATCTAGGAGACAATAATAAGTAGCTCCTTAATAATGCTACTAATTTGGGAATCACATTCCTTACTCTTTAAACGAATTGAGTCTAACTCAGATTGCAATTGGTCATGGTTTTTATTTAGAGTATCAACTTACACCAGAGAGCATTAAAAAAAATATTTTTATAAAATAGAAATAAACAAGATAGGAATCACGATTACCTTGGCCGCTTGTTCTTCTACTTCCAAATTAAGATAGTAAATCTGTTCTCAAGGAAGCCAATTGGCTCTCTAAAGATGATTGTTCTTGTTTAACCGCTTCTCGCTCCATAACAAGCATCTCTATTTCATTTTCATGCTCCTAAAACATGCAACAAAGAAGTCCAAGAAATGAATTAGCCAAAATAAACTAAGTCTTCATCTCAGACTCAAAATTAAACCACAACCGATTACTAAAAGAAAATAAGGGAGACTAAACCCCAAACCTTAAATTCTAAACCCCAAACTTACCTAATTATAAACAACAAATCCCAAACCCCAAACCCCAAACCTCAAACCCTAAATTCCAAACCCCAAACCCTAAACTTAAAACTTACCTAATTTTAAACCCTAAATCTCAAACCACAAATCACAAACCATAAACCATAAACCCTAAACCTTAAACCCTAAACTCTAAACCTTAAACCCTAAACCCCAAACCCTAAACTTAGCTAATTTAAACCCTAAACCCCAAACCTTAAATTTTAAACCCCAAACTAAAAACCTCAAACCCTAAACCCTAAACCACAAACCCAAACCCCAAACCCCAAACCTTAAACCCTAAATTTATCTAATTATAAACCTTAAACCCAAACCTTAAATCTTAAACACCAAACCCCAAACCTCAAACCCTAAATTTATCTAATTTTAAACCATAAACCCTAAACCATAAACCCCAAACCACAAACCACAAACCATAAACCCTAAATCCCAAACCTTAAACCCTAAACCCTAAACCCTAAAACCCAAACTTATTTAATTTTAAACCCTAAAACCCAAACCCCAAACCCTAAACCCTAAACCCTAAACCCTAAACCTTAAACCTTAAACCTTAAACCTTAAACCCCAAACTCTAAACCCTAAATCCCAAACTTACCTAATTTTAAACCCTAAACCCCAAATAACTAACCACAAACCATAAACCACAAGCTACAAACCCCAAACCCCAAACTTTAAACCCTAAACCTTAAACCCTAAATTACTTAATTTTAAACATTAAACCCTAAACCCTAAACCCCAAACCCCAAACCTCTAATTGTATAATCCAAACCCTAAACTTACCTAATTTTAAACCTTAAACCTCAAACCATAAACCATAAACCCCAAACCCCAAACTTACCTAATTTTAAGGTCAAATTTCACAACTTACATAATTTTAAGTTAAGATCAAACTTCATAATATACATAATAATTGCATAGATAAAAAAAGATTCAAAGTATATAGGTTGAAACTGACGGGTTGCCTTATATCTCATGATGAGATATAATGGATCCTCCCTAGGTGTAACAATGCCAGATGATGAATCTAAACGAAAACAAAAATTACCTAATTTTAAGATCAAATTTCATAACTTACATTATTTACCGATCAAATTTCACAACTTACATAATTTTAAGTTAAGATCAAACTTCATAACATACATAATAATTGCATAGCTAAAAAAAAGATTCAAAGTATATAGGTCGAAACTCGACGGGTTGCCTTACATCTCACAAAGGAGATATAATGGATCCTCCTAGTTGTAACAATGTCAGTATGATGGATCTTAAAAATACATAACTTACTTAATTTTAAGATCAAATTTCATAGCATTATTTACATAAATTATTAATTAACAATTTAGCAGATAATTTATTGTCAACTTTAGACATCAACAACTACTGAAATGGATAGGAGTTAGATGAAATTGTAAAGGGTAAGCAACGGCTATCGAAATGGAGTAGAAACTTTTCGAATTTCAGATTTCAAAATGCAAGCCAAGAGAATATGATTCTTTGCCGTGTAAGAAGTGTTGCAATATTAATCGGCATTATCGTGAAGTGGTCTACGAACATCTAGTTATTGATGGCTTTGTCCGGGGTACAAAATATGGTTTTTCATGGAGAGTGTACATCTAGTGGAGCATCTTCATCGATGAATCTGGGTATCCTTATAGTGCTTTCAATCGAATGTTAGTGATGATAACATAGAAAACATGTTGCGAGATGCTTTTAATATGCGTAGTGATGGTTTGGGTCATTTCCACCGACTTGGGTGCAATCGATGATCATAATTTTGGTGGAAATACTTTCATCGAAGGGAAAGAAGTGTACCAGATGAATGACCAAATGAAGAAGCGGTGAGGTTCTACACGTTACTTGGTGAAATGAATGAAGAAGCGTATGAGGGATCAAAATTTTCCAAACTGTCATTCCGTATTCGTCTTTTTCACTTGAAATGTTTGGGGGGTGGACCGAAAACTCGTTGACAATGCTGTTAGAGTTTCTGCAAGAAATGTTCTCGCTACAAAAATCCTCAATCTTCCAAAGACATGAAGAAATTGATAAAGGATTTGGGCCTTGGATATAACAAAATTCACAGCTTGCCCAAATAATCGCATGTTGTATTAGGCGACCGTATAAACCAACAAAGGTTGTCATGAATGCGGCTAATCTCGTTGGATTAATAGAAATACAGAGGATGGTAACGAGGATGAACACGATACACGCCAAAGAAGCAGCCAGTTAAGATTTTACGATATTTTTTGCTAATACCGAGGCTTCAACGATTTTTCATGTCGTCGAAGACAGCCGAATCAATGACGTGGCACCGTGATGGATGAACCGATGATGGGTTGTTAAGGCATCCTGCAGATTCTTTAGCTTGGAAATGTTTTGACTCCAAATTTCCAAGCTTTGCAAGCGATCCTCGGAGTGTGAGGCTTGGGCTAGCATCCGATGGATTTAACCCTTACAAACTTATGAGCACAACGTACAGTACTTGGCCTGTGGTGCTTGTTCCCTACAATTTGCCTCCATGGGTTTGCATGAAACAATCTTCTTTTATCTTGTCTATGATTATACCTGGAGAGAAAGGGCCGGGGAATGATATTGACGTCTATTTGCAGCCACTTGTTGACGAGTTAAAACAACTATGGGCTGGTGTTCAGACATACGATGCAATGAGAAAAGAGAACTTTAATTTACGTGCAGCATTAATGTGGACTATTAAGGACTTTTTGGCTTATGCTAATTTATCTGGTTGGAGTACCAAGGGATGTTATGCTTGTCCGTGTTGTGCTGCGCAGACATATTCGCAATGGTTATATAATGGGAAGAAGTTTTCTTACATGGGCATCATCGGTGGTTACCGTAAAATCATACATTTAGATTTCGAGTGCTCATTTAATGGTAATCAAGAGTTCGCACCAGCTCCTTCGCAACCGGTGGATCCAAAATATTGTTAATGTTGAAAGATATGAATTTCATTTATGGGAAGATGAATCAATCGGCAAACCTGCATAGAAATAGAAGATCTATAGATGAATCTGATGATGAATCTGATGACATGATCCTAATGAGGCGGACTTGTGGAAAAAAAGAAGTATTTTTTCGAGTTGCCTTATTGAGAGCATCAGATTTTACGCCATAATCTTGATGTCATGCACATAGAGAAAAATGTCTGCGAGAACATCATTGGGACTATTTTGAATGTCGATGGAAAATTGAAAGATAATCTTCAGAGTCGACTTGATTTAGTCCACATGGGAATTCGGCATGAGCTTCATCCCCGAGCACTTTCGAATATGAAATATCGGTTGTCGCCTACTATTTTTTCAATGTCGAAGAAGGAGAAAGAAGTGTTCTGTACGGTGTTGAAGGATATAAAGGTCCCGGATGCGTATGCATCAAATATATCGCAATATGTGAGTCTTAAGGATCAAGATTATATGGCTTAAAATCGCATGACTATCACATATTGATGCAAGACTTATCGCCATTGCTATGCGGTGTTGTATGTCGAAAAAGGTGACTAGCTCCTGAATTGAACCGTCAAATATAATGAAAGGCATTTGTGGTAAAGTTTTGAATGTTCAAGAACTTGAGAGACTACAAGATCGAGCCGCATTGACTTTATGCAATCTGGAGAAGATATTCCGCCTTCCTTCTTCACTATCATGGTGCACTTGTTAATTCATCTCCGCGTGAAGCACTTCTTGGTGGACCCATTTTCTATCGATGGATGTATCCTATTGAAAGGTATTATTTTATTTGCAAAATATTCCTTCATTCACTTAATGCCTTTAGTTGTAACTTTTGATAATGTTGTATATCGTGTTTAGGTTCCTTTCCAAATTGAAGTCATCTTTATGCAATAAGCGTTATCCTAAGGATCAATGGCCGAGGCTACTTGGCGAGGAATGTATGACTTTCGCTTGAGGTATTTGGAAGATGTTGAAACAAGAATGAATGACCAAGTAGAAATGTTTGGGCTCACATATCATAATTTGGCTGAAACTTATTTATTTCAAAGTTTGGAGAACCGATTAGCGAGTCAAAATTACGTAATTAGACGATAGATCGTGGGTCCAAGCACATCGATACGTTCTTTTTCATCACGATTCAATGGAACCATTTCGAAAGTACGTTCTACAATTTGATAAATACTCATCAATTATGATTTGTTTGTCTTCTAACAAAGTAAAAACTTTTTTACCGTAGTGAGTACAAACAAATATTGAGAGCTCGTTCACGATCTCGAATATTAAATCGATGAGAAATTAATAAGTTGTTCGCAGAATCATTCCATGAATGGTTAAGCCAAATGGTATGCAATTTAAATTTTCATTGACAAGAAATAATATTTTCTCATAACATTCATAATTACTCGATTTACTTTCGACTCAATAGGTTTGGAGTCGGAATGAAGTAAATGACGACATTAAATAGCTTTCACAAGGTCCAAACAGAATAGTTAAAAGATATAGTGGCTTCCTCATCAACGGATATAGATTTCATACAAGGTATCGCGAGAGATTGAGGAGAACCCAAAATTGCAGAATTGTTGTTAATTCTTCAATTACAAGTTATGCTAGTGCTAGGGACAGTAATCCGGTCGAGGGGAATTTGGAATATTACGGACTTATTACTGACATCATTGAGTTGGATTATTATGGCAAATGCAAAGTTGTCTTATTTCGAGGTGATTGGGCTGATGTGAATACGGCTCGCGGAATTAAAAACGATCAATATGGCTTTACAATGGTGAATTTCTCTCGATTAATTCACACCGGAGAACAACTGATGGACGAGCCGTATGTTTTTTCTTCTCAAGTTAAACAAGTTTTTTACTCGGAAGATCCAATTGATGAGGGTTGGTACGTTGTATTTCGAAACATCCCTAGAGACTTCTTCGACATTGGCAGTGGAAGTAGAGATGACATAGTCGAAAGATCAGAAACATTGCCTTTTCCAGAACAAAACTTAAATGAAAATATCCCTGGTACTAGTCAACAATTTCAATGGGTTCGTCAAGATGTGGACGAAGATATTTTCGAAATATGATTTAGTAATATTTTACGATTTATTATTTATATGTAATATTATAATTTTAATTTGGGCATGTTATATAATTTAACTATTTTAAATGTCCAATTATTGTTGTTATTTGTTACTAAAATTTTGAACTATTTTATGTGTATTGCAGAAAAATGCTTAGAAGACGATTACTAGATTTAAATATTGTCCATGAAACTCCAAATCCGTAAGAAGCTAATAGTAGTGAACAACAAATGCTTGTTGGATCTTCTACTCACTTTAGACATAGATGACGAGCCCGGAGAATTTCAAAGTAATGTTAAGTTTATTTTACATGCATGTTGAATTTTTTTTATTGATTCATTTTTCAATTTTAATATAATAATATATCATTTTTTAGCTGAAGGTGGTGGGACGCGCAGAGGTCGGGGACGTACATTACTTAAAGATTTATATGACTTAGAGCCTACCGATCGTGTTAAAGTAAGGAGAAACAATCATGGGCAGCCTGTTGGATCTGAAGCTCGACTTTTAGGAGGCTATTTGGGCATTTTAGCACAAAATGCCAATATGTTGCCCATTAACTACGAATCATGGCATCACATGACCGATGCCAACAAAAATCGAGCTCTCGAAAATATTAAGGTAACAAAACGTGAATGTATTTTATAATACTTTAATTTAATTTTCATTTATATTAACTTTTATACTTTTTTTCTTGAGGTAGATTTAATTTAGAGGTCTCATGACTATGACTAAGAAGACATTGGGTAAAAATGGAGAGACAATAAAAGCACGCTAAAAAACTATATTTTAAGAAAGACATAAGCCTCGATTTAAAAATTAAGAAATGTTCCACCGGAATGTTGAGGTACCAATGGGAAGATCAAGTTAGATTTTGGAATTCAAAAAAGGAGAGGTATTACATACTTCTAAAATCGTATAAATTATTTGGTTTAAGTATTTACTATATATATAATTCAAATTGCATTATGTAGGACCGTGAGCGAGTTGGAATAAGCAAAGTGACAGAAATGAAATTCACGCATTACCAGGGAGTTCTAGAAGTTTTGCTTGTGTAGTGAGGCCGAGGTATTATAATTTATTAATTCATCAAATATTAATTACTTTATACTATTAAATTATATTTTTTGCTAAAATGTAGGAAACTTCGATCGGTCAAAAAGTTGGACGCGTTGACTTTTTGACATTACGATAGAAAGAAGAATGGATCTCCGATGACATCCAAGTCAGAAATTTTGGTATATTTACTTAATAAAATTTTATTTTTATAAATATTTCTAATGTTTAATTATAATAGTTTAATTCATCGTTTATAGTTTTAAATTTATAATGTTAAATTATGTTGCATTCTTTCTTATTTATATATTTCGTTTCTAACTCTTTCATTGATTTATTAAGATAAACTAAAGGAGAAGAAGGAGAGTATGAAGCTGCCGCTTGATCGATAGTTCTGTTAATCTTGAGGAGATTGATAATGTAATTATTACGTATATTTTGGGTCCCGAAAGGTACGATCGCTTGATCGATAGTTCATTAATCTTTAGTATATTTTAATAGAATTATCACCGATGTTTTTGGTCTTGAAAGGTATGGTAGGGTTCTATTTAAAGGATCCGTGTTACCCCGACCCAATATTTTGGATCCGCTCCCAGCAGACATGCCTTCCGGGGTCAATCTCATCAAGTTCGAGGCTACAAAACCAGATAGCTCGGATGCAAGAGAGCACGGTTGAGCAGAGGAAGAAATTGTCGATGTTCAAAGAAAATATAAAAAACTCCAAAGAATACTTAGAGCGAATGCGAAGCGGCGGAGGAGGCAAAGAATAAGAATGAGAGAAAGCAACAGCAACTACGAGGGAGGCAGAGGCAAGATCGATGCTAGCGAGCGTAATGAAAGTACGAAGAGCTCCAGCACCAGCTTCAGCATATGATGCAGATGTTTCAGCAGTCGCAGAAACCGCCATCTTAGACATTTAGTTTCTCGTTGTAAAGAAGTTTTGACATTATTACATTTAACATTATTGTTACAATATTTTCAGTTATCATTCATTTAATTTATTAAATTTCAAGTATCATTTACAATTAATGTATTTGGTGTGATTTTTGTGCTAAATTTATTGTTTTGGGTTGGAATTATATACTGTTATTGGTTGGTTTTAGTGCAGGAGGGGTATAATATTGAAAAATTGCACTTCAAAATCTGTACAAATTAGCGGCGTTTGTAAAAAAGCGCCGCTAAAGACCATGAACTTTAGCGGCGTTTTTGGGGAAAGCGCCGCTAAAAACCACGACCTTTAGCGGCGTTTTTGGGAAAAGCGCCGCTAAAAACCACGACCTTTAGCGGCATTTTTGGGGAAAGCGCCGCTAAAAACCACAACCTTTAGCGGCATTTTTGTGGAAAGCGCCGCTAAAGACCACGACATTTAGTGGCATTTTTTTGGAAAAGCCCGCTAAAGGCCATGACTTTTAGCGGCGTTTTTCGAAAAAGCGCCGCTAAAAGTCGTGGTTTTTAGCGGCGCTTATCCAAAAAACGCCGCTAAAGGTCGTGGTTTTTAGCGGCGCTTTCCCCAAAAACGCCGCTAAAGGCCATGACTTTTAGCGGCGTTTGTAAATGAAGCGCCGCTAAAGGCCATGGTCTTTAGCGGCGCTTTTCTCACAAACGCCGCTAAAAGTCATGGTCTTTAGCGGCGTTTTTTCCCATAAACGCCGCAAAAATTTTTGGCGGTTGTATTGGCGGCATTTTTTGTGGCACTTAGAAAAGCGCCGCAAACACTTTTAGTGGCGCTTATAAACGCCGCTAAATGCAAAAAAAACGCCGCTAAAAGTCTGTTTTGCTGTAGTGAACGAACTACACATCTAACTTTCCTTACTTTTCACAGCACAGTTTATATACATACATGTGTTCTTTTAATTCGAACTATATATTGCCCTTCACTTACACATGCTAGTTGAACCATTCGAAATTAAAAAGGATACACGGATAGTCGGAAGCTCGTACAATGCCAACGTCCTAGACGTGGTTTTACATTTAATCACATATCGATGCCACTGTCCCAGACAGGGTCTTACACGTAAACACAAATCGATGCCAACGTCCCAGACGTGGTCTTACTCAGTAACACATAACGGATATCCTATGTCATGACATATGTTTCCTATCTATTCCTAAGGTTCGTATGGGACTTACGGATATCGAAATTCGATAGAATCAAGCTCGAATATAGCCAATCACCATAATCACATTCGGCCATAGCATAAATAATTCAAATAATTCATTTCAATTATGTAACAAATATCTATTCATAAATATAACAACGTTTAAATGCTTATTGACTTACCTCAGATGTCATCGACTAGTAAATCGGCTACTCGACCACTTTCGTCTTTCCCCGATCAAATTCTAATTTCTTTAATTCTCGATCTAAACATATTCAAATTAAACTTATTTAAACACCAATACACTCAATTTATCCTAAAAACACATAAATGGGCAAATTACAATTTTGCCTCTAACATTTTACACTTTTTACAATTTAGTCAGTTTTGCACAAAACACAAATTACACAAAATTTGACCACACTTCTTTAGGGCCGAATATTCATAGCATTATTACAAGCTCATATATTTCATTTATTTTATATTTTAGTCCCTCAAAAATTTATTTTTGCAATTTAGTCCTAATTACTCAATTTCATCAAAAATTCAAGGACAAAACTTGTTAATCTAACACATATAATTCATATTTCATCATCAAACATAAAAAACCACAAGGTATCATCAATGGCAAAACACAAAATCATCATCACAATAAAAAATTAAGACATGGGTTTTGTTCATTTCTAAGCAACGATCTCAAAAACGTAAAAATTATCAAAAACCGAACAAAACACATACCTAAATTCAAGCTCCAAGGTACCGAAATAAGCTAGGTTTTCTTCCTTTTTCTTTCTTCAACTTTCGGCCAACTTAAAAAGATGATAACTCATCTTTTTTTTATGTTATTTTAACATATAATATAAATTATAATTGGTTTACTATTTTACCCTTTTTAAATTAAATAATTTTAACATATAACTTAAGGCCATTTAAGTCCATTGCCGCCCACTATCATTTAAAATGGGCTAATTGCCCTTTAAGGACCCCATATTAAAAAGCCAATATCAAATTGACACTTTACACTTTAGTTTGTAACTTTTATATTTTACGTGATTAAGTCCTTTTATTTAATCGGGCACTTAAAAGACAAAATTAAGTCACGAAAATTTAACACAAACAAATTCAAATATAATAAACACTAAAAATAATTTTAAAATATTTTTCAGGCTCGAATTTGTAATCTCAAAATTACTATCTATTTCGATTAGGGTCAAAATCGGGCTGTTACATATTCACCTCCATGATCAACACGAAGAATTTTGATCACACTACCATTCTATTTTTCAGCAAGACTTTTGAACTACTTGAAAATTTCAAAGGCTTTTGATTTTTCCTATAAGAGGTACATCCACACTTTTTAACTGAAATCATCCATAAATGTAATTAGATTTGACCACAGAGATCCGAATGGACTAAATCTAGTTGTTTCTTAACTCTCTATGCCTTACCTTATGGAAACTGAGCTCGATGTTGTTTGTTAACAACACAATATTCACATATTTCTTAAGGAATTGTGATTGGAGGAAGTCCTTCCATCATCTTCTTTCAGTGTAGTGTTCGCAAGCCTCCAAAATTGAGATGACCATATCTAAAATGCCAAATCCATAAATTTGATGAAGACATCTTTTTTTCATGACATGTCATTAGAAGTGTCTCTTCTTCTTGCTTCTCTTCTTCATTTGTTGCTACAAAATTTGTTGCCTCCAAATGTCGATCGAGATTGGTCTGGCACACAGACTTGTAGTGCTCGTACTTATGGCATTTAAAACATTCAACTTTTGATTTCTTGCTTGCCTTGGCTTGTACCCAGTCGAATATTAACCTCGACCCTTACTTCGTGTAGAATCTGAGGAAGAACCTTCAATTTTTTTTATTGTTGAAACTGCTGTGATGGTGAAATCCTCTTCCTCTCCCTCTACTATGATCATGACCTTTTGAATTGGTGGTTGCATTCAATGCTTGTTCTTCTTTATCTTGGTGTTGAATTTTTAGTTCATGAACCAATAAAGAACCCTACAACTCATCAGTTGATAATTCTTCAACATTGTTAGCTTCTACTATGATGCAACAACAAAATTGAATTTTGGTGTCAAAGGTCAAAGAATTTTTTTAAACAATAGCACCATTTTCGTCTTGTCACCATGAATTTGCATCTCATTCGCACTTGCCATAGTTCTTGAAAAATAATCAGGAACCAACTTCATTGGTTTCATTAGTAGTGTTTCGAACTTCGTACGAAGAGCCTGGTGTTGCTGCCTCTTTGCTTTATTTGAACCTTGATACTTCTTTTTCATAGAATCCTATATCTGCTTGTAAGCATCCTTGTTAAGAATCGTCTCCATAATGGACCTGTTTATTGCTTGAAACAGGTAGTTCTTCGCTTTGAGATCTTTCAACTTTGTCACTTTATGAGTTGTTTGTTGTGCTGTTGCCAGAGTTGTTCATTATTTAGGTTCAATTATTTCAGAAGAAACAAAATTCTAGTATTCCTTGGACTGTAGAAAATTTTCCATTAACATGCTCCAATGGTCATAATGACCATTCTCCTCTTTTTTCTTACTATGAAATCCCCAACTGAAATCTTCTCTTTCTCACATCTGAAATCCCCAACTGATAGCTTTTCTTTTTTTTTCATTCTTCTTCCCTCCACCACTGTAAACTTCATCTCTTCTTCATTTAATTTAAACTGTTCTTTTTAATCTCATTTCCTCCTAACCCTATCTACGCCACACACCAAAACTCTTTTTCTCTTTAATATATTTACAAAATTGAAAATTCCTGATAGCTTAATCCATTGAAAAAAATAAGTGAAGTGTTTTTCGTGTCGTCTCGCAGAATTTAAGATCTGATAAGTTTTAATTCGATTTTTCAATGTTTCTTTACGTGTTCTTCAATTAATATATGTTTTTCAATGTTTCTTTTTCGATTGTAAAAGCAAATGTAACCCCCCACCCCTAGAAAAAGTTAAAACTATTAAGAAATGAATGCTAAAACCCCATGGATGAACCTGAAATCTATACTCATACTCTAACCAAAAAAGAAAACCTCATAAATATATACTATATTTTTTTTACCAACAGTTGCTTACCTATAGAATTGCAACATACCAATTCTTAAATATGGCCATTTGCAAAGTGACAAAGAAGATTAAAAGACACTGCAATAAAGCCTTATTCTGCAGTTGTACCCCACAAAGCAAAAAAAGAAGAAGAAGAAGAAGCTAATAACAAGATTGATTTGCTTACAGATAATCCAAAAGTAGAGGTGATAATTAATTTTTTATCAGACCTATATACACCAGATCTTGATCCATCGAAAAAAGAAAGCGTTTTGGTTTATAGATATAATATGCCAATTCTTATTTTGTTCAATACTCTTTTATCAAATTGTATGCTTTTTGCATTAATATAAATATTTTATTTCGTGAATCAAATAGAAGATTTTGTTGTATTTGTGAAAATTCTGTGGTTTTCTTTGTTGTTTATTTGTTTATGATGCATTGTTTTTTTTTTTTTAATTTCTTCAATACCAGTTTAATATCATAGGGTTTTTTTTTTTTGTTGGCTTTTCCATCAACTCTCCCACGATGGGGTTTTTGCTAAGCTACCTATGGTTTATGTTTGAGTTTTTGATGACTCCTTTTTCTCGAGCTGGTGATTTCATCTTTTGCTAACATTTGATGGGCTATTAAGTTATATATGATTGTAAAAGGAGATATTTCTTATTTAGTAATGTAACGCTCCAAAATTTCTATTTTTATCTCAGTGTGATCTTGACTCAACTATGTATCTGCTTCATCAGTGGTTAAGTGCTTTAGGTGTGTGTGAGAGGTCCCAAGTTCAAGCCTTAACTTTAGTAATTTTTGGAATTAAGCCCTATCTTTGTTCAGTGGGCTTATATTTAATTGCTTGAAATTTCATATCAGAATGGACTTGTTGGTCTGGTGGTTAGGAGTAGTGTAGGTTTGCTGAAGGTATTGTGTTCGAATCCCTATGCAAGCATGAGTATTAATTTTTGTTCAGTTTTGCGCAAGAGTCTCAGTGGAGTTGGGTTTCTGAGGTGGTTGAGATATGGGGTTAGTGGGGAGTTAGGATTTTATCAAATTATTTTAGTTTTATTTTGTTTTTTGTTGAAAATCTTTCTCTCTCTTCCAGAAAAGCTCATGTCGTTTTCCTCTTCTTCTTTTTTCGATTCTGTTACTTTTCCTTGTTGCGCAATTCATCGTGTCTCGAATTTTCGGTACTCTTTTTCGTTCTAGTAAGTGGTTTTGCTTATGTTTCGTGTTAATTTTTGGGTTTTAAAACGTTTGAGAGAGTTTTGTTGTAACCATTTAGCGTTGGGTTATTGATGTTTTGTGGTCGTCCTGTAGAAGAAGGCTGTGGGAGAGGTGGTTTCACTCCAACAAACTGGTCGACGAAGGTAGTGGTTTATCATTGGTGGTAAGTCAGCTTCGTGGTTGAATTTTTATTGGCAAATTGTTAGTCAATCTTCTAAAATCGGTATTTGGGTTACTATTTTTAGGTTTCGGAGGGCTCGGAGTTGCTGTAGCGTCTAAAATGAACTAGGTTTGTACACAAAACGCAGAAAAATGAGATTCAATAAAGCGAAAAACCCCACTATCGACATCACACAGTCATGTGGTAGGCCGTGTGTGACGACACGGTCATGTGATCAACGAAGGTAGGCCATGGTCAAGACACGGTCGTGTGATGGCTAGAGTGTGGCCATGTGGGCCACACGGGCTAAATCAGACTGGGCTTGTAGGCCACAAGAGCATGTGGGCACACACGGGTGTGTCACACGGGCATGTGAACTTTGGGCCAGGCTGTGTGATCCACACGGGCAAGGCCAATCTGGGCGTGTTGCCCACACGGGTGGGCCCATTATACTAAAATTATTTGTAGGGTCGCACGGGTCGTCCTAATCGATTGTGGACCTACCGTAGAGTCGATAAAGATTTACCAAACCCTAAAACTATGTGTTCTATTAGACTGGCGTACTGTTATGAGCTTGCCTATGTCTGTTATCTGTTATCTGTTTTGGAATGCATGTTAAGCATGATTTATCTGTTAAGTCTGTATGCATGTTCTGCTATTGTGATTGGGTGGGATGATGCTTATTGGAGGAAGTGTTCTGAAAGGCTTTTATGCCAATTATCTGGCAGCATGGCTACATTATATCTGTTATGTGCCGCATCGGTACAGTATGGTGTGTAGGGCTGGGTAGGTGTTTTAAACCCCACATGGTGTGTAGGGATGGACGGAGATGGTGTGTAGATGATGGGGGTAGGATTCTGATTTCTGATATTTGATTTGTACATCTGTAACTATGTCTACATCTTAATGGGCTCAGGCCCGAATTCGTATCTGTATCTAACATGGGCCTAGGCCAAATATGAATCTGTTTGATTTGTGACATTCTGTGTGTGTGATCGTGTCAAACAGTCGAGTTTTAATATTTATAAATAATGATCGAACCTGTAGACTAACTATGACAACGATTGAGGCAAGTGCACCTATGAACAATAGTATACTTTAGGCAAGATTATTTTATCGAACCCAAAGGAACCTAAAAGTACTACTACTCACTTTCTTTCTATTATTTAGCCTAAAATATGGAGTGATTGGTTTATTAAACTAATGAAAAAACTAAACTAGATCCAAAGACAAAAGAATGAAACTTCGGGAAAAGACTGTGGAAAAACTCAGTTGATTTTAGACGATACCTTCAGGAAGAATCCACCTATGACTTCTCTTGTTATCTAACTTTTAATTCATATGACTTCTTTACTAAGCTCGATCTGTAAGACTCCTTAACCTATATTAAACCCTATCTCGAGGTGAATAACGTCTAACCTTACGTTAATTAGTGGAACTCTCGTTCTCTTGTAATAACCCCCTAAGGAAGCAGTAAATCGATCAATGGATTCCCATATTAGGTTTCACCCTAATCCGGCAAAATCTCGTCACCCTATCTCTAGGCGTGTGATCAACTCCGCTTAATTATGCTAGATCTACTCTTAGGTAGAGTCGATTCCTCCTCCACCTAAGCACATCAGATTAAATTAAGCAACATAATTAAGAACAAACTAAGTACTTATCATATAATTTAGAAATCAAATAAAAAATCCATCATAGGTTTCATCCCTTCGGTATTTGAAGGGTTTAGTTCATAACAAAATAAGAAAACATCTCAAGAGAAAAGATAAAACAAAACATAAAAATCCTAAAACCCTCAAGGAATTGAAGAGGAGATCCTCATCTTGAGTAGAACTCGCTTCTTGAGATAGATCAACTGGCTATCTTGAGTAATTTCACGAATAAAAGCTCGCGTAAAACTCGCCTAAAACTTCCTCCCCTGCTTTGATTCTACCAACTCCCTTTTAGTTGCTACCTTGGGTGTTTATATAGGCTTTGAGATACTTTACTTGGCTCCTAAGTATCCTAAATCAAGTAGAATTCCTCCTAGGATGTTTAAGTAGACTTAGGAATGTGTTTCTTTGCCTTCAAGCATCCAAATCAGAGTGAGATTTCTCTTTCCCGCTGCAGGGGCACGACCATAGTACACGCTCGTGTAAATCGTCTTCAGGTCGTGTCTCGATTCTGTCGATTGAGGCACGGCCATGTAAATCGTGGCATGGCCGTGTGAAGTAATTTGACGATGCACGACCGTGTGGCTTGAAGTCCAGGCCGTGTCGAATTCCTCTTTGGCCCAAATTGGCTCGTTTTAAGCCCGTTTCTCGTTCTTTTCATCCTCGGTGCTTTCCTAAGTATAAACATGAAAAGAAGGGATTAACATCACCTTTTTACATAAATCAAGGGCTAAATCATCCAAAAGCATACTAAATATGGGGTTAAAATATGTTACTTTTACGGTTTATCAAATACCCCCACACTTAAGATTTTGCTTGTCCTCAAGCAAAATTCTCAACTTACAATTAAAACGAACTTTCCATAATTCATAATTCCTATCGACAATGTCTCATCATAATTCATAGATAATTTATACATGGATAATTTAACTCAAAGAACCCTAAAGATTCAATCAAGATAAGTCATACCTTTGTAGTACGAAAACATATGTGTCTCCCTTTATCTAAGTAATTACCTTTAATTCAAAATCGACAAGGATTGACATCCTCACAAAAGATTCACTCAAATCATTCGAAGTGTTTAAGGTTCAAGAATAAGCACTCATAAGGCGAACCTGAAAAGTTAATCCCATAAGCTTGCCTGAAAATCAAATCCCCACCACTGTATATGAGATGATACACAAATCAAAAGGTCTTTAATCAGAGTTGTAACGAGGCTTGGGTTAAAAGGTGTGGATACAGGCTGATTTAGAGAGTTAGAATCGAGACTGACTTGACAAATTACCTAACTAGAAACAATGAACTAAATATGAATATTTACATCGAATGAAAACTAATAATACCACTATTGATAATTACTCTATAATAAAGAGTATTTTCATCACTTAAAAATTGATAATACTTTAATACGATCTTTTTTTTTCAACAATTGGAATTTAAATACTCTAAGCTCTTTTATATACTACTAATATTGAATTACTTGGATTTTTTAAGAACAAACTAAAATATTACATTAGAAATGATAAATGTAACTCTTGAACTAATATAATTGGTAACTTAATCAAATCAAACCTCGATTAAAGGGTAGTCAAAAGAATGGTGATAACAAATACAAAGGGATTTTGGGTTAATATTAGTGGGTGAGTCAATAAAAGGTTGTTAGGATTCAACGGGGTTCACTAGGGGTTAATTTGTGAAGGTAGGCTTTTATGGAGTAAGTGGGTTAAATCCTAGGTGCCTTTATCATCTCTCAGATATCAAATCAAAAGTGTGGTCTCAACATGTATAAACAAGGCAAGTTCTAGAATAACAGTTCAAAGTTGACACACTCATAATCAATAAAGTGAGCATGAAAAGAATATATGCTCTATAAGGCTCAAAATCTCACAAAATTATGGGTGTTTTGACATCAATCCTTATAAATTCCAAATTTCAAGGTGATGCTCAAATTAAGTTCAACGACCCATCAATTTTAATTTTTAGAAAGTAGACTTACCATGCCTGATTCTCTAGTATTCTTCAAATTTAATCATCAATGCACAATTAACTATGACTTACTCTAAAACATATCAATAAAAATCATAAATCATTAGAAATTTCATCCTAATTAATAAAATGAGAAAAATACTTTCGAATCAAGACTAAATTCAGGATTTGAGAATAATGCAAAACTCAGGTACTTTTACCCCCTCCCCACTTAAGATGTACATTGCCCTCAATGTACAAAGATAGATAAACAATTATGTCATAGTAAAATCAAAAGAGAAGGGGAGAAGTAACACTTCCTGAATTTTTGGATGAAGTCTATGAAAAGAAACCGGATAAGATTGGAGGTGAACGTGGGGAAGCGTCTTGAACTGTTTGAAATTGAATCCTCGAAGTAGCCAGCTTGGTTTTATTGTATCCTAAGATAAATCTAAATGCCATTGAGAAAAAGAAGAAAATAAAAAAGGAAGTAAAAATAAAAATAAAAATAAAAATAAAAATAAAAATAAAAATAAAAATATGAATAAAAGTAAATAATTGAATAGAGATAAGGTCCACGCTCATGTGCCTAGTCATGGTGTCTACACGGCCACAACCACGGCCATGTGCAAGGCCATGTGGGTATGGAAACCTATGCCTAAATACGAAAAGAAATAAAACCAAACTAATTAGTACGATTAGTACTTGGGTTGCCTTCCGAGAAGCGCTCGTTTAAAGTCTTGAGCTAGACTTACTTGTTGTATGCACAATCATGGTGGTTTGAGGAGGTGGAAATCCTTTCTCATGCGATCAACTCGGTTATGGATATAAAGTTTAAGTCGAGTAATGTTTACCTCAAAAGTGTTGAATTTAGGATTGCTTACCTCGACTGTGCCGTATAGGAAGACATTAAGTACCTCAAAAGTGATTTCTTCATTTGCCTTGAGTTCTGAATTGGTGATTTGAGGGTCTTCCTTATTCAACAATACCTGATCTCCTAATTTGAAGTGATTCGTTGTTCCTATCAGCTCGTCTGGAGGTTCCTTCAGTTTCACTTCATGCGATTCCTGTTCCTCTTTGATTTGTGTTTCCTGCTCTTTTAGTTTGTCAACCCTAAGGCTTTGTTCCTTATGTATTTCTTCTTTGTTGGCTCGAGGTCTAAGATCTAGCTAAGCTAAGTGATTTCGTGATGCCTCCCGTAAAGAAGGTTGAACCAAATGATTATTAACGTTTGTACCTTTATTTCTCGATGTCCTAGCTGAGTTAAGAGCTTGAAGAGTGATTGTTTCATCATCTACACGAAGTGTAAGTTCACCGAATTCTTCCTTTGTGTGGCCTTTCTTTATTGCATCAGGATATGCCACATGAGTTTGGTATCATGTAATTGCCGATTTTGGTAAATCACGACACACCTCAACCTTACCTTTTCTTACCACAGGTTCTTCCCTTGGGTTTGGCTCCACTAACAATTCACTGTTATGAGCTTGTACGGCTTGGGGCCCATGTTTCAGCTCAAGTTTGTAGCCTTGTGGCGTTTCTTGTGGTGAAAGTTGAACAATTTGATTATAAACTGAATTTACTTTCTCACCTTCATCACTTGATGTCCTGGCCGAGTCAAAAGCTTGTAGACTGATTGATTTGTCACCTACATGAAGAGTGAGTTCTCCTGTACCAACATCAATTTTAGTCCCGGTAGTTGCTAGAAAGGGTTTTCCTAAAACTAAAGGAATCGTGTTGTCCTCATCCATGTCTAAAACAACAAAATCTACTGGGAAAACAAATTTATCGATTTTTACAAGAACATCTTCAATAATGCCCCTAGGAATTCTAACAGTTTTATCAGCTAGTTGAATACTCATCCTAGTTTGTTTGGGCTTCCCTAGACCTAGTCGTTTGAACAATGAATAAGGCATGACATTTATACTTGCCCCTAGATCCGCTAACGCATTATCAATAGTTAAACTACCAACTAAACATGGAACCGTAAAACAACCTGGATCTTTTTGTTTCTGCGGTAGTCTATTTTGTAACATTACCGAGCATGTTGCGTTTAGTTCCACGTAGTGCTCTTCGTCTATTTTTCTTTTGTTTGTCAATAGTTGTCTTAAAAATTTCCCCGAGTCTGGCATCTGGAAAAGAGCTTCAATAAGGGGTAAGTTAATATGTAATTTCTTTAAAAGTTTAAGAAACTTACCGAACTGTTCCTCTGAATCATCTCCTTTCAATGCTTCGGGATAAGGTATGCGAGGTTTGTATTCTTTGATTATTGGTTTTGGCTTTTCGTGTGCTACCTCTATTTTACCTTTTTCTTCCTTGGTTTCTTGTGCCGTTGTAGGCTCCTCTACCTTTGTACCCTCTTGAGCTGTGATGGCTTGGATCTGTTCTTTTGGGTTTATTTCTGTGTTGCTTGGTAGACGTCCTTGTTGACATTCAGAAATCAGCTTTTTGAGATGTCCCACTTACCTAGAAAGTTCTCCAACTTTATTCTCGATCCCTTTGATCGATTTTTGTTGTTCATCAAGTGCTGCTTCAGTCTTTTGGAAACGAGAATCTGTGGCTGCCATGAATTTCGTCAGCATCTTTTCGAGGTTTGATTGCTTCTCTTGTGGATATGGCTAATTTTGATAATTTGGAGGAGGTTGCTGCCTTTGATTTCCTTGATTTCCTTGTCCTCCCCACGAAAAAATTTGGGTGGTTCTTCCAACCTGTGTTATAAGTATTACTATAAGGATTATTATTGGATCTGAAATTGTTACCTATATAGTTTGTCTGCTCATGTTCTGCTCCTGGTTGGTAGGGTGGGTACTCAAAATTCGCCACATTCCCACTCGCTTCGCATTGCATTACCGGGTGTACTTGTGAAGAACATAAATTATCAAGCTTTTTATTCATCATCTCCACCTGTGTTGACAGCATTGTTACTGCGTCTATGTTAAAAACTCTAGCTGATTTTGTCGGTTTGGCCCTTGTAATTTGCCATTGATAGGTATTCAACGACATCTCTTCAATAAAGTCGTAAGCCGCTTCAGGAGTTTTGTTATTCAAAGTTTCACCGGCTGATGAGTCAATCATTTGCCTCGTTGAAGAATTCACACCGTTGTAAAAAGTTTGGACTTGAAGCCACAAAGGTAATCCGTGGTGTGGACATCTTCTCAAGAGATCCTTATATCTTTCCCATGCATCATATAATGTTTCTGCGTCATTCTACATAAAAGAAGATATGTCATTCCTAAATTTGGCCGTTTTGGCTGGTGGAAAGTATTTTAAAAGAAATTTTTCTGTCATTTGATCCTATGTGGTGATTGATCCTCGTGGTAACGAGTTCAACCACTACTTGGCTTTATTCCTTAATGAAAAGGGAAATAACCGAAGACGTATGGCATCGTTAGAAACACCATTTATTTTGAAGGTATCTCAGAACTCTAAAAAAATAAGCTATATGAGTATTTGGGTCTTCGTCCTACAAACCATCAAATTGAACAAACTATTGAATCATTTGTATTGTATTAGCTTTAATTCAAAATTGTTAGCAGCTATAGCAGGCCTAACAATACTAGATTCTGCTCCTATCAAATTAGGTTTAGCATAATCATACATAGTACGTGGAGCATTCTATTCTTTCACATTTGGAAGTGGATTGTTTTTGTCCATCCCTTCAGTAGGATTGGATCTGTCTTGTTCTTCTTCTCTTTGGTAGTCTAGAGCTCGTCTAGTTTCTCTCGATTTCTGCCAGCGGTAGCTTCAATGTCACTTTCGTACGCTAAAGGTCCTCTCGGGTTCCTTCTAGTCATAAACTAGAGGTACCTGCTAAGAGAAGAAAGAAAGAAATTTAGTGTAAATAAAAACTTAACCTAAACTAAAAATAAAAGTAAATTGCAAAAATAATAAAATAATGGCTAAAGTAATAGAAATAGAGCTTTTTAATATTTTAGTGTTCCCAAGAATGGCGCCAAAAACTTGATCGTGTCAAACAATGAGTTTTAATATTTATAAAGAATGATCGAACACAGAGACTAACTATGACAACGATTGAGGCAAGTGCACCTATCAAACAATAGTATAGTTTAGGCAAGATTATTTTATCGAACCTAAAGGAACCTAAAAGTACTACTACTCATTTTCTTTCTATTATTTAGCCTAAAATATGGAGTGATTGGTTTATTAAACTAATGAAAAAACTAAACTAGATGCAAAGGCAAAAGAATGAAACTTTGGGAAAAGACTGTGGAAAAACTCAGTTGATTTTAGATGATACCCTCAAGAAGAATCCACCTATGACTTCTCTTTTTATCTAACTTTTAATTCATATGACTTCTTTACTCAGCTCGATCCGTGAGACTCCCTAACCTATATTAAACCCTCTTTCGAGGCGACTAACGTCTAACCTTAGGTTAATTAGTGGAACTCTCGTTCTCTTATAATAACCCCCTAAGGAAGCAGTAAATCGATCAATGGATTCCCATATTAGGTTTCACTCTAATCTGACAAAATCTCGTCACCCTATCTCTAGGTGTGCGATCAACTCCGCTTAATTATGCTAGATCTACTCTTAGGCAGGGTCTATTCCTCCTCCACCTAAGCACATCAAATTAAATTAAGCAACATAATTAAGAACAAACTAAGTACTTATCATATAATTTAGAAATCAAATAACAAAATCCATCTTAGGTTTCATCCCCTTCAAGTATCTTAAGGGTTTAGTTCATAACAAAATAAGAAAACATCTCAAGAGAAAAGATAAAACAAAACATAAGAAATCCCTAAATCCACCTAAAGGAATTGAAGAGGAGATCCTTTGTCTTGAGTAGAACTCTGGCTTCTTGAGACGGATCAACTGGCTATCTTCGAGTAATTCCCTGAATAAAAGCTCTGGCAGAAAACTCTGCCTAAAACTTCCTCCCTGCTTTGACCTCCGAACTCCCCTTTTTAGTTGCTACCTTGGGTGTTTATATAGGCTTTGAGATGCTTTACTTGGCTCCTAAATATCCTAATTCAAGTAGAATTCCTCCTAGGATGTTTAAGTAGACTTAGGAATGTGTTTCTTTGCCTCCAAGCATCCAAATCCGAGTGAGATTATTCTTTCCCACGGCAGGGGCACGACCATGGTACATGCCCATGTAAATCATCTTCAGGTCGTGTCTCGATTCTATCGATTAGGGGCACGGCCGTGTAAATCATGGCATGGCCGTGTGAAGTAATTTGACGAGGCAAGGCAGTGTAGCTTGAAGTCCAGGCCGTGTCGATTTTCTCTTTGGCCCAAATTGGCTCATTTTAAGCCCGTTTCTCGTTCTTTTCATCCTCGGGTGCTTTCCTGAGTATAAACATGAAAAAAAGGGATTAACATCACCTTTTTACACAAATCAAGGGCTAAATCATCCAAAAGAATACTAAATATGGGGTTAAAATATTTTACTTTTACGGTTTATCAAATACCCCCACACTTAAGCTTTTGCTTGTCCTCAAGCAAAATTCTCAACTTAAAATTAAAACGAACTTTCCATAATTCATAATTCCTATCGACAATGTCTCATCATAATTCATAGATAATTTATACATGGATAATTTAACTCAAAGAACCCTAAAGATTCAATCAAGATAAGTCATACCTTTGTAGTACAAAAACATAGGTGTCTCCCCTTATCTAAGTAATTACCTTTAATTCAAAACCGACAAGGATTGACATCCTCACAAAAGATTCACTCAAATCACTCGAAGTGTTTAAGGTTCAAGAATAAGCACTCATAAGTCGAACCTAAAAAGTTAATCTCATAGGCTTGCTTGAAAATCAAATCTCCACTACTGTATATGAGATGATACACAAATCAAAAGGTCCTTAATCAGGGTTGTAACGGGGCTTGGGTTAAAAGGAGTGGATAAGGCTAATTTAGAGGGTTAGAATCGAGACTGACTTGACAAATTACCTAACTAGAAATAATGAACTAAATATGAATATTTACATCGAATGAAAACTAATAATATCACTATTGATAATTACTCTATAATAAAGAGTATTTTCATCACTTAAAATTTGATAATACTTTAATACGAGCTTTTTTTCAACAATTGGAATTTAAATACTCTAAGCTCTTTTATATACTACTAATATTGAATATACTTGGATTTTTTAAGAACAAACTAAAATATTACATCATAAATGATAAATGTAACTCTTGAACTAATATAATTCAAGAACTTAATCAAATTAAACCTCGATTAAAGGGTAGTCAAAAGAATGGTGATAACAAATACAAAGGGATTTTGGGTTAATATTAGTGGGTGAGTCAATAAAAGGTTGTTAGGATTCAACGGGGTTCACTAGGGGTTAATTTGTGAAGGTAGGCTTTTTATGGAGTAAGTGAGTTAAATCTTAGGTGCCTTTATCATCTCTGTATATCAAATCAAAAGTGTGGTCTCGACATGCATAAACAAGGCAAGTTCTAGAATAACAGTTCAAAGTTGACACAATCATAATCAATAAAGTGAGCATGAAAAAGAATATATGCTCTATAAGGCTCAAAATCTCACAAAAATTATGGGTGTTTTTGACATCAATCCTTATAAATTCCAAATTTCAAGGTGATACTCAAATTCAGTTCAACGACCCATCAATTTTAATTTTTAGAAAGTAGACTTACCATGCCTGATTCTCTAGTATTCTTCAAATTTAATCATCAATGCACAATTAACTATGACTTACTCTAAAACATATCAATAAAAATCATAAATCATTAGAAATTTCATCTAATTAATAATATGAGAAAAATAGTTTCGAATCAAGATTAAATTAAGGATTTGAGAATAATGCAAAAGTTAGGTACTTTTACCCCCGCAACACTTAAGATGTACATTGCCCTCAATGTACAAAGATAGATAAACAATTATGTAATCATAAAATCAAAAGAGAAGGGGAGAAGTAACACTTCCTGAATTTTTGGATGAAGGCTATGAAAAGAAATCGGATAAGATTGGAGGTGAACGTGGGGAAGAGTCTCGAACCATTTGAAATTGAATCCTCGAAGTAGCCGGCTTGGTTTTATTGTATCCTAAGCTAAATCTAAAGGCCATTGAGAAAAAGAAAAAAATAATAAAGGAAGTAAAAATAAAAATAAAAAGATGAATAAAAGTAAATAATTGAATAGAGATAAGGTCCACGCTCATGTGCCTAGTCGTGGTGTCCACACGGCCATGGCCACGGCCGTGTGCAAGGCCGTGTGGGTATGGAAACCTATGCCTAAATATGAAAAGAAATAAAACCAAACTAATTAGTACGGTTAGTACTTGGGTTGCCTCCCGAGAAGCGCTTTAAAGTCTTGAGCTAGACTTACCTGTTGTAACACAATCATGGTGGTTTGAGAAGGTGGAAATCCTTTCTCATGCGATCAACTTCGGTTATGGATATAAAGTTTAAGTCGAGTAATGTTTACCTCAAAAGTGTTGAATTTAGGATTGCTTACCTCGATCGTCTCCGTATAGGAAGACATTAAGTACCTCAAAAGTGATTTCTTCATTTGCCTTGAGTTTTGAATTGGTGATTCGAGGGTCTTCCTTATTCAACAATACCTGATCTCCTAATTTGAAGTGATTCGTTGTTCCTATCAGCTCGTCTGGGGGTTCCTTGAGTTTTACTTCATGTGGTTCCTGTTCCTCTTTGATTTGTGTTTCCTGCTCTTTTAGTTTGTCAACCCTAAGGCTTTGTTCCTTATGTATTTCTTCTTTGTTGGCTCGAGGTCTAAGATCTAGCTCAGCTAAGTGATTTTGTGATGCTTCCTGTAAAGAAGGTTGAACCAAATGATTATTAACGTTCGTACCTTTATTACTCGATGTCCTAGCTGAGTTAAGAGCTTGAAGAGTGATTGTTTCGTCATCTACATGAAGTGTGAGTTCACCGAGTTCTTCCTCTGTGTGGTCTTTCTTTATTGCATCGGGATATGGCACACGAGGTTGGTACTCTGTAATTGTCGATTTTGGTAAACCATGGCACACCTCAACCTTACCTTTTCTTACCACAGGTTCTTCCCTTGGGTTTGGTTCCACTAACAAGTCACTGTTATGAGCTTGTACGGCTTGGGGCCCATGATTCGGCTCAAGTTTGTAGTCTTGTGGTGTTTCTTGTGGTGAAAGTTGAACAATTTGATTATCAACTGAATTTACTTTCTCACCTTCATCACTTGATGTCCTGGCCGAGTCAAAAGCTTGTAGACTGATTGATTCGTCACCTACACGAAGAATGAGTTCTCCCGTACCAACATCAAATTTAGTCCCGACAGTTGCTAGAAAGGGTTTTCCTAAAACTAAAGGAATCGTGTTGTCCTCATCCATGTCTAAAACAACAAAATCTACTGGGAAAACAAATTTATCGATTTTTACAAGAACATCTTTAATAATGCCCCTAGGAATTCTAACAATTTTATCAGCTAGTTGAATACTCATCCTAGTTTGTTTGGGCTTCCCTAGACCTAGTCATTTAAACAATGCATAAGGCATGACATTTATACTTGCCCTTAGATCAGCTAGCGCATTATCAATAGTTAAACTACCAACTAAGCATGGAACCGTAAAACTCCATGGATCTTTTTGTTTCCGCGGTAGTCTATTTTGTAACATTGCCGAGCATGTTACGTTTAGTTCCACGTAGTGGTCTTCGCCTATTTTGCGTTTGTTTGTCAATAGTTGTCTTAAAAATTTCCTCGTGTCTGGCATCTGGAAAAGAGCTTCAAGAAGGGGTAAGTTAATATGTATTTTCTTTAAAAGTTTAAGAAACTTATCGAACTGTTCCACTGAATCATCTCCTTTCAATGCTTCGGATAAGGTATGCGAGGTTTGTGTTCTTTGATTATTGGTTTTGGCTTTTCGTGTGCTACCTCTATTTTACCTTTTTCTTCCTTGGTTTCTTGTGTCGTTGTGGGCTCGTCTACCTTTGTACCCTCTTGGACTGTGATGGCTTGGATCTGTTCTTTTGGGTTTATTTATGTGTTGCTTGGTAGACGTCCTTGTTGACGTTCAGAAATCAGCTTTGTGAGATATCCCACTGACCTAGTAAGTTCTCTAAATTTATTCTCGATCCCTTTGATCAATTTTTGTTGTTCATCAAATGCTGCTTCAATCTTTTGGAAACGAGAATCTGTGGCTGCCATGAATTTCGTCAGCATCTCTTTGAGGTTTGATTGCTTCTCTTGTGGATATGGCTGATTTTGATAATTTGGAGGAGGTTACTGCCTTTGATTTCTTTGATTTCATTGTCGTCCCCACGAAAAATTTGGGTGGTTCCTCCAACCTGTGTTATAAGTGTTACTATAAGGATTATTATTGGATCTGAAATTGTTACCTACATAGTTTGTCTGCTCATGTTTTGCTCCTGGTTGGTAGGGTGGGTACTCAAAATTTGCCACATTCTCACTCGCTTCGCATTGCATTACCGGGTGTACGTGTGAAGAACATAAATTATCAAGCTTTTTATTCATCATCTCCACCTGTGTTGACAGCATTGTTACTGCGTCTATCTTAAAAACTCTGGCTGATTTTGTCAGTTTGGCCCTTATAATTTGCCATTGATAGGTATTCAACGACATCTCTTCAATAAAGTCGTAGGCCGCTTCAGGAGTTTTGTTATTCTAAGTTCCACCGGCTGATGAGTCAATCATTTGCCTTGTTGAAGAATTCACACCGTTGTAAAAAGTTTGGACTTGAAGCCACAAAGGTAATCCGTGGTGTGGACATCTTCTCAGGAGATACTTATATCTTTCCCCTGCATCATACAATGTTTCTACGTCATTCTGCACAAAAGAAGATATGTCATTCCTAAATTTGGCTGTTTTGGCTGGTGGAAAGTATTTTAAAAGAAATTTAAAAGAAATTTTTCTGTCATTTGATCCCATGTGGTGATTGATCCTCGTAGTAACGAGTTCAACCACTGCTTGGCTTTATTCCTTAATGAAAAGGGAAATAACCGAAGACGTATGGCATCGTCAGAAACGTCATTTATTTTGAAGGTATCACAGAACTCTAAAAAATTAGCTATATGAGTATTTGGGTCTTTGTCCTAAAAACCATCAAATTGAACAAACTGTTGAATCATTTGTATTGTATTAGGCTTTAATTCAAAATTGTTAGCAACTATTGCAGGCCTAACAATACTAGATTCTGCTCCTGTCAAATTAGGTTTAGCATAATCATACATAGTATGCGGAGCATTCTATTCTTACACATTTGGCGGTGGATTGTTTTCGTCCATCCCTTCAGTAGGATTGGATATGTCTTGTTGTTCTTCTCTTTGGTAGTCTAGAACTCGTCTAGTTTCTCTACGATTTCTGCCAGCGGTAGCTTCAATGTCACTTTCGTACGCTAAAGGTCCTCTCGGGTTCCTTCTAGTCATAAACTAGAGGTACCTACTAGGAGAAGAAAGAAAGAAATTTAGTGTAAATAAAAATTTAACCTAAACTAAAAATAAAAGTAAATTGCAAAAAAAATAATAAAATAATGGCTAAAGTAATAGAAATAGAGCTTTCTTAATATTTTAGTATTCCCCGGGAACGGCGCCAAAAACTTGATCGTGTCAAATAGTCGAGTTTTAATATTTATAAAGAATGATCAAACCTGTAGACTAACTATGACAACGATTGAGGAAAGTGCACCTATCAAACAATAGTATAGTTTAGGCAATATTATCTTATCAAACCCAAAGGAACCTAAAAGTACTACTACTCACTTTCTTTCTATTATTTAGCCTAAGATATGGAGTGATTGGCTTATTAAACTAATGAAAAAACTAAACTAGATGCAAAGACAAAAGAATGAAACTTTAGGAAAAGACTGTGGAAAAACTCAGTTGATTTTAGACGATACCCTCAGGAAGAATCCACCTATGACTTCTCTTGTTATCTAACTTTTAATTCATATGACTTCTTTACTTAGCTCAATCCGTGAGACTCCTTAACCTATATTAAACCCTCTCTCGAGGCGAATAACGTCTAACCTTACGTTAATTAGTGGAACTCTCGTTCTCTTATAATAACCCCCTAAGAAAGCGAAGAATCGATCAATGGATTCCCATATTAGGTTTCACCCTAATCCGGCAAAATCTCATCACCCTATCTCTAGGCGTGCGATCAACTCGCTTAATTATGCTAGATCTACTCTTGGCGTAGTCTATTCCTCCTCCACCTAAGCACATTAGATTAAATTAAGCAACATAATTAAGAACAAACTAAGTACTTATCATATAATTTAGAAATCAAATAACAAAATCCATCATAGGTTTCATCCCTTCGTATCTCAAGGGTTTAGTTCATAATAAAATAGGAAAACATCTCAAGAGAAAAGATAAAACAAAACATAAGAAATCCTTAAAACCCCTAAAGGAATTGAAGTGGAGATCCTCTGTCTTGAGTAGAACTTGACTTCTTGAGATGGATCAACTGGCTATCTTGAGTAATTCCACAATAAAAGCTCGCGTAAAACTCGCTTAAAACTTCCTCCCTATTTGACCTCGCGAACTCCCTTTAGTTGCTATCTTGGGTGTTTATATAGGCTTTGAGATGCTTTACTTGGCTCCTAAGTATCCTAATTCAAGTAGAATTCCTCCTAGGATGTTTAAGTAGACTTAGGAATGTGTTTCTTTACCTCCAAGCATCCAAATCCGAGTGAGATTGCTCTTTCCTGCGACAGTAGGGGCACGGCCATGGTACACGCCCGTGTAAATCGTCTTCAGGCCATGTCTCGATTCTGTTGATTGGGGCATGGCCATGTAAATCGTGGCATGATCGTGTGAAGTAATTTAACGAGGCATGGCCGTGTGGCTTGAAGTACAGGTCGTGTCGATTTCCTCTTTGGCCCAAATTGGCCCGTTTTAAGCCCGTTCTCGTTCTTTTCTTCCTCAGGTGCTTTCCTGAGTATAAACATGAAAAGAAGGGATTAACAGCACATTTTTACATAAATCAAAGCTAAATCATCCAAAAGCATACTAAATATGGGGTTAAAATATGTTACTTTTACGGTTTATTAGTGTGTACATGCTTAATTCTGTTGGGTTACACACTGAGTTTACGTAAACTCACCCCTTCTCTATTTTTTCTGTACAGATAACCCACAGACTTAGGCGGATTGGTGTAGCAAGGACTCGTTGGTGAACACCTTTCCAGATCACTGATTAAGTTTTTGAATTATGGTTTTATTTTATATTTTGAAAGTTTGTATTTTCTGGGACTCTAGACTATTTAAAATCGTTTGGGCTTTTGGATTTAACCTGTTTAGTCAATGAAGGTTTTACTTAAAGACTTATTTTTCTAAAAACGGGAATTGTTTTCTTAAACATGATGTTTTTCTAAGCTTTCCCTAAATTGAAATATGTATGAAAGTAAATGAAAGCAATATAAGTTTAAGGTTTATAGAGTTAGCTCTATTTTCAAAAACCCTTCCATGTGACATCGCCTGATTCGGCTATAACGTCTAGGTTGAGTTTAGAGTATGAATTTTAGTGGTATCAGAGCCAGGTTACAAAACTCGACGTAAATTTTGGGTTCCAAAATATGTTTTAAAGAACTGGTTTACAAATGGTTTAAAATATTCTAATTGAGAATATGGTTCACCGAGTTTCTAGCGTCGATCCTGTAAGTATCTTTGATTTCTGATAGAAAATTCTAAAAACATTATTGATAGTTTACTTGAAAACACTATAGTTAGTAAACTCTGAAACTGTAGTGAAACTGATTAAGACTAAAACTTTCAAAAATAACTCTGAATTTTTTATTCTCTATGCATAAAACATCTATTAATAAATATCAAACCGATGCATAAAATTTCTAATGTAGATAAAACTTCTAAGTCACAATGATCGCAAGAGGTATCCGTGGATGTGGTATTCGAGGCTGAGGTAGAGGTCGTAGGGGGCTCGAGTTGAGTCCTCATTTTGGACAGCATGCCGAATTTGGATACTAGTGAAACACTTGTGTCATCTGCTAGTGAGACTAGGTCTAAGAGTTGACCGGCTGAGGATGATGCACTGTCCCAAGCCATGCTGAGGATATTGAGAGGGCCGTTGGACCCAATTCTGGATCTGGGGTCGAGGGTCGGTAACTGAGCGACTTTGGTCTAATGGAGATGAGTTATTTAAGGGTGTCACAAGAGTTGCCTCTAATGTGGCTGAGTACTGGTTGGAGGCCACCGAGAGAATTACAAGGGTGAAGTCTCATTGCTTCGCGATGAGGCTTACCAGTGGTGGTTGACTATTAAGGAGGGCACTCAGCCTGACCGACTGACTTGGGAGTTCTTTAAGACTATGTTTCAGAACAAATATGTAGGAGCCAACTATGTTGATGCTCAGAGATGTGAGTTCCTGAATCTCACGTAAGGAGATCGATTTATGGCCGAGTATGAGGCTAAATTTTTTAGGCTGAGCTGCTATGCTCGAGGTATGGTGTCATCGAAGTATGATAAATGTGTTAGGTTTGAAGATGGCCTAAGGGATAATCGAGGGTTTTGATAGCTCCATAGAGGGAGCGTGAGTTCGCGATTCTAGTAGAGAAGGAAAAGATTGCGGAGGATGTTAAGTGCGTGAGTGTCAGAACAGAGGCCGTGATAGAGGTAAGAACAAGAGGGATTCAGAGCCCTCGAGTTCTGTGCAGAGGCCTAAGAAAAAGGCCAGATATGATGTGCCAATTAGAGTAGGGGCCCCTATTTCTTCTATTGGGATACTACCTTGTGGAGATTATGGGAGGCGCCATCCGGGAGAGTGTTGGAGGAGGATTGGGAGGTGCCATCTGGGCAAGTGTTGGAGAAGAATTGGGGCTTGTTTGAGGTGTGGGTCTCTTGAGCACCTCATTCGGGAGTGTCCACTAAGGGCTGATCAAGTGCAAGCTTTGGCATCAGGTCCCGTGCACCATAGAGAGTAGTTCAGCACCCACCTAGGGGTCGTGGTTAGGCTAGGGGTGGTAATGGTATAGGTCGAGGACAGAGATCACTAGGCAGAGGTGCTGGTCAGACTGAGGCAAGGCAGTCTACTTTAGTTTATGCTGCACGACGCATAAAGGACAGAGATGCTCTTGACGTCATGGCCGGTATGTTCTTTATATTTAATGTACCTTACTTTGCTCCGATAGACATAGGATCCACTCATTCCTATATAACCTATTCTGTTTCTGAAGATCTAGGGTTATCGGTTGAGAGTACTTCTAGTGAGGTTACTGTGATAAGTCCGTTGAGGTAGTCCGTTCAGGTTAGTAAACTATATAAGGATGTCCCGTTAGAGGTGCAAGGGAGATATTTCTGGCTAATTTGATAGAGCTTTCGTTTGGGGAGTTCGATCTGATTCTGGGTATGGACTGGTTGGTAGAGCACCGAGTCAGCTTGGACTGCGCATCTAAGAGGGTTGTTCTGAGGACCAAGGATTACGCGGAGGTGGTTATGATTGGTGAGTGTCGAGACTATTTGTCACATGTCATCTCTGCTCTAGTAGCTGATAAACTAGTCCGGAAAGGATGTGAGGCAAACTTGGCCTATGTAAATGTTTCATATTCTAGGGACTCTTCTGTTGGGAACATCAGAACAGTAAATAACTTTTTAGACATCTATCTTGAGGAGTTACCGAGATTACCACTGAATCAAGAAGTGGAATTTGAGATTGAGCTTCTTCCGGGTACAGCTCTAGTGTCTATCGCTCCCTATTGAATGACACCGAAAGAGCTTACAGAGCTTAAGGCTCAATTGCAAGAGTTGTTGGACCGTGGTTTCATTTATCCCAGTGTGTCTCTGTGGGGAGCACTAGTTCATTCGTTAAGAAGAAGGATGGGACCATGAGGATGTGTATCGATTACTGGTAGTTGAATAAGTTGACTGTGAAGAATAAGTATCCATTTCCCAAGATTGACAACTTGTTTGATCAGTTTAGAGGGGCTTCTATTTTTAAAGATCAATCTGCGTTTTGGGTATCATTGGTTAAGGTTTAAGGAAGCTGATGTCCATAAGACTGCATTTAGGACTCGGTATGGGCATTACGAGTTCCTAGTTATGCCTTTTGGGTTGATGAATACACCAACCGCATTCATTGGTTTGATAAACTGAGTGTTTCAACCCTATTTAGATCAGTTCGTCGTAGTCTTCATTGACGACATTATGGTTTACTCTAAGACTAAGGATGAGCATGATGAGCATCTTAGAATAGTGCTTCAGATTCTGCGTGAGAAGTAACTTTATGCCAAGCTAAGCAAGTGTGAGTTCTGACTTTGTGAAGTGACTTTTCTGAGGCACGTAGTTTCTGCTGAGGGGATCGACTCGATTCTAAGAAGATTGAGGCTATGTTGGATTGGAAATAGCCTAAGAATGTTTTTGAGATCCGTAGCTTTCTGAGTTTGACGGGATACTATCGGCGCTTCGTTGAGGGGTTCTCTTTGATTGCTGCGCCATTGACTAAGCTTCTGCATAAGGCTGTGCAGTTTGTTTGGTCTTATGTGCAGCAATCGAGCTTTGAGAAGCTTAAATTTGTTCTGACTCAGGCTCCTATTCTGATACAGCCTAAATCTGGAAAGGAGTTTGTAGTATACAGTGATGTGTTGCACGTTGTTTTAGGTTACGTTCTGATGTAGGATGGTAAGGTTGTGGCTTATGCATCCCGTCAGTTTAAGACACACGAGGGGAACTATCCGATGCATGATCTCGAGTTGGCTACAGTGTTCTTTGTGTTGAAAATCTGGAGACATTATCTGTATGGTGAGAGGTGCATCATCTACACCGATCATAAGAGTCTCAAGTATCTCCTTACTCAGAAGAAGTTGAACCTTAGACAGCGTAGATGGATTGAGCTGCTCAAGGATTATGATTGCACCATCGAGTATCATCCTGGTAAGGCCAATGTGGCGTTCTTTATACTAAGCACTTTCATATATATATAAACATACATCCTTAAACACTCAAAAATCAATCCCTAATAAGAAACAAAGCTATTTTTGCATGGCTCATACATATATATACATATAACCATCAATTTGGTCAACTCAAAACGATTTAGTCTATACATTATTTCGGCTATTGCATTATACATGGTTACATGAGTAGTGGCTTGCTTAATGAATGTAAGTAGATATCCGTAAAATGAATAAATATTATGTATGATATGCATGATGGGGATTTGGGATAGGATGGAAAATACAGTTTATTCAAAATAGTAGCAGTGGAATGTACTTTATCAATGCATTTGCGTCTGAAATAATTTTGACTTGTGTCGGGTTCAGTAATGCCCGTAACCCTAATCTGGCGAGGGATACGGGTTAGGGGTGTTACATTTTATTGGTATCGGTCGACGCTCTAAGTCGAAGAGTGATGTCTGATTTGGGGAAGATGTTTGTTCACCTTAGTCTATTTGATGATAGGAGTTTGTTGGTCGAGTTACAAGTTAAGCCGACTTGTATTGAGCATATTTGAGATAAGCAGTTGGGGGATGAGTCTCTGAGTTTACGGTTCCGTCAGGTTGAGAGTGGCAGCACTTCAAATTTTGGACTGAATAATGATAGGTACTCTATTTTCGTGGTCGAATTTGTGTACCAAACGATGTAGATCTGAGGTAGTCGATTCTGAGGGGCGCGCATAGTAGCCCTTATGCTATACATCCCGGCGGTAATAAGATGTATCGCAACCTTCATGAGTTATACTGGTGGCCGGGTTTGAAGCGTGAGGTTACTGACTTTGTGGCTCGATGTCCGATGTGCCATCAAGTTAAGGCTGGGCACCAGTTGCCTTCGAGTTTATTACAGCTAGTCAAGATTCCCTTGTGGAAATGGGAACAGTGACTATGGATTTCATTAGTAGGTTGCCCTTGACACCCACTAGGAAGGATTCTGTTTGAGTCATCATGGATCGATTGGCCAAGTCTGCTCACTTCATTTCGATTCGAATTGATTATTCTCCATAGAAGCTAGCGAAGTTGTATATCTTCGATATAGTTAGACTACATAGGTTTCAGTGTCGATTATTTTTGACAGAGATCCTCATTTCACTTCTTGGTTCTGGAAGAAATTGCACGAGGCTCTAGGTTCAAGGTTGGAATTTAGTACTGCATTCCATCCTCAAATCGATGGTCAATCCGAGAGGGTGATTCAGATACTGGAGGATATGCTTAGGAGTTGCATGATTGATTTTCGAGGTAGTTGGGAGGATTATCTGTCGCTAGCCGAATTTGCTTACAATAATAGTTTCCAGTCTAGTATTCAGATGGCACCTTACAAGGCTCTGTATGGTCGTAAGTGTTGTACTCTATTATGTTGGACTGAATTAGGCGAACGATGAGTTATGGGTCCTGAGTTGGTTTCTAAAACTGAGGTTAAGGTTTGACTAATTCGAGATCGTCTGAAAAATATTTCAAACAGACAGAAGTCTTATGCAGATCTGAAGAGACATGAGATTAAGTACTTTGTGGGGGACTTTGTGTTTCTTAAGGTCTCTCTATGAAAGAAAGTTCTGATGTTCGGTTGGAAGGGCAAGTTGAGCCCTAGGTTTATTTGACTGTACCGAATTCTGAAGCGTATGGGACCAGTTGCTTATCAGTTGGAGCTACCCTTGAGCTGGACCGTATTCATGATGTGTTTCACGACTCGATGTTGAGGCGGTACTGTTTTGACCGATCCCATGTCGTCTCGGTTCAGGAGATTGAGGTTAGACCGGACTTGACTTTTGAAGAGGAGTCGATTTAGATTCTGGATCGCGATGTTAAGGTTCTGCAGAAAAAGTTTATTCCATTAGTGAAGGTGTTGTGGCAGAATCATAGCACTGAGGAGGCCACGTGAGAACCTGAGGATTTGATGTGTCAGCAGTATCCTCATCTATTCTGATCAGGTAAATTTTGAGGTCAAAATTTCTTTTAGGGTGGAGTTGTAACACCCCAGAATTTTATTTTATCTCAATGTGATCTTGACACAACTATGTATCTGCTTCAGTGGTTAAGTGTTATGGGTGTGTGTGTGTGGTCCCAAGTTCATGCCTTAGCTGTAGCAATTTTTGTTATTTTTGGAATCAAACCATATCTTTATTCAGTGGGCTTATATTTAATTGCCTGCAATTTCATATCAGAATGGGTCTGCTGGTTGGTGGTTAGGAGGAGTGTGGGTTTGCTGGAGGTTTTGTGTTCGAATCCCCGCGCAAGCATGGGTATTTATTTTTGTTCGGTTCTGCACAAAAGTCTTAGTAGAGTTGGGTTTTGAAGTGGTTGAGATAAGAAGGGGAATTAGGATTTTATCAAATTATTTTAGTTATATTTTGTTTTTTATTGAAAATCTTTCTCTCTCTTCCAGAAAAGCTCCTGTTGATTTCCTCTTCTTTTTCTAATTCTGTTACTTTTACTTGTTGCGCAATTCATCGTGTCTCAAATTTTTGGTACTCCTTTTCGTTATGGTAAATGGTGTTGCTTATGTTTCGTGTTAATTTTTGGGTTTTAAAACATTTGAGGGAGTTTTTTATAACCCTTTAGCATTGGGTTGTTGATGTTTTGTAGTCGTCTTGTAAAAGAAGGTTGTGGGAGAGGTGGTTTTGCTCCAACGAACTGATTGGCAAAGGTAGTGGTTTCTCATTGGTGGTAAGTCAACTTTGTGGTTGAATTTTTTCTGGCAAATCGTTAGTCAATCTTCTAAAATCGGTATTTGGGTTACTATTTTTAGGTTTTGGGGGGCTCGGGGTTGCTGTAGCGTCTAAAACGAACCAGGTGTGTACCCGAAATGCAGAAAAATGAGATTTGGCGAAAGCCAAAAAACCCCACTATTGATGCCACACGGTCATGTGGTAGGCCGTGTATGACGACACGGCCGTGTGATCCACGAATGCCGGGCTGTGTGCAAAGCACTGCCGTGTGATGGCAAGAGTGTGGCCGCATGGGCCACACGGGCTAAATCAGACTGGGCGTGTGGGTCCACATGAGTGTGTCACATGGGCGTATGAACTTTGGGCTAGGCCGTATGATCCACACAGGCAAGGCCAATCATAGCATGTGGGCCACACGAGCTTTCGGTACAGTATAGTGTGTAGGGCTAGATGGGTGTTTTAAACCCTACATAGTGTTTAGGGATGTACGGAGATGGTGTGTAGACGATGGGGGGTAGGATTTTGATTTCTGATATCTGATTTGTATATCTGTAACTATGTCTGCATCTGAAATGGGCTCAGGCCCGAATCTGTATCTGTTTCTGACATGGCCCAGGCCCGAATATGAATCTGTTTGATTTGTGATATTCTATGTGTGTACATGCTTAATTCTGTTGGGTTACACACTGAGTTCACGTAAACCCACCCCCTTCTCTGTTTATTCTGTACAGGTAACCTATAGACTCAGGCGGATCGGTGCAGTAGGGACTCAATGGTGACCACCTTTCCAGATCACTGTTTAAGTTTTTGATTTATGATTTTATTTTATATTTTGAGAGTTTGTATTTTCTGGGACTCTAGACTCTTTAAAACTATTCGGGTTTTTGGATTTAACCTGTTTAATCAATGATGTTTTTACTTAAAGACATGTTTTTCTAAAAACGGGAATTGTTTTCTTAAACATGGTGATTTTCCTAAGCTTCCGGTAAATTGAATATATGTATAAAAGTAAATGAAAGCAATATAAGTTTAAGGTTTTTATCGAGTTAGCTCCGGTTTTGAAAACCCTTCCATGTGACATCGCCAGATTCAGCCATAACGTCTAGGCTGGGTTTGGGGCGTGACAAGTAACTAGGCGATTCAAATTTCGATTGTTATGTGGTTGGTATATCTCGTTGGCTGACTTTGTTTACGCTTCACTTAATTAAGCTTTGTCTTCAAAGATGCTAGTAAAAAAAAGTTAGATGTTTCAAAGCAAGGAGGATAAAACTATATGGTTTCATCTCTAACATAAGCTTTATCCTATAAGATATTACCATAACAAGTACACTGCACAAAATAAATTTTCAATCCATGTTAAGAAACCATGCTTCATAGTGTTTTGCATCAATGTGTTAAAGATGTCATCGAATGAATTTTTTTTATTCAGGTTGATGGTTGGAATATAGATATATTTATCTTGGAATTTGGCATGAAGTGCAAATTTACAGTTTTTAGTTACTTTTCAAGTTTTCATAACATACTAGTTTTTTGTTTCTTTCTTTCACAGGGCTTCTCAGTTTTCTGCAAGGATTAAGTTATTATGTATGTTTGTCTCGTCTAAGACTAAACCTAAGACTAAACAAGTCCTTTTTTTATCTTTAGATGTTTGTCGAATCTAAGATTAAAACGATCGAACAATTAACGTTATATTCCCGTGCATTTTTTACCACAAATTTATGTTTAATGTTTAAAGCTTACACCATGTTTAATGTTTCCTATACTAGCAACTATTGTCAAATCTTAGCTCAAACTTCTCTACTCTCTTTCTTTCTTAGCTCAAATCATTTGCCCTTATCTCTATTTCACTTAAAAAAGTTCATGTACTACTAATATTTCGATCTACCTCATTTATTAGCATTATGGATGAATTTACTGTTTTACCTTAACTGCCTCGCTAAAATAGTTGTTTCATGTTCAGATATAAATCATATATCCTTGTCCTGCTCTATATGGTCCCTAATATATTTATATTCTTCATATATATAATTAGTTTCTTTTTTATTTGATTTGCAGAGCGGTGGTGGGAGAAATAGGCAGTAAAAATTTAGTTTTGTAAACAATTCCATCAAAGTGCAAGTAAGCCTTAATGTGAGCCAAGAAACAACTGAACATTTTTTACAAATGTTGGAAATTGACACCATTATCATCCCTTGTACCAATCTTAACACCGGCCATGGAGTGTGATCAACAAATTCATGTTTCTACCATTTATGGGTGTGAGAGTTTGAATTTGTATTGTAATAAAAATGTAATCTAAGTATATTAGAGTAAAGTGGTTCAAGAATTGACCCTTGTCAAATTTGAATATAAAAAGTAATGGAATATTGAGTAAATTTCATTGGTAGTCATTTATCTAATAGGAACTTTTCTTTTAATCTATTAATTTTAAAAAGTTATAAAATAGTTATTCAATTATTCAATTATTTTGTTTATGGTCACTAGCCGTTAAGTAACTAACGGAAAATTGATGTGGTAGCTTTTAAAATTGGTATAATAACAACTTTAACCCTTAACGTTTATAGTTATGCCAATTTAATCTTTAATTCTAAAAAATTAACTCTCAATGCTTACATATTGTGTAATTTTATCCTTTTACACTTTTGCTTTTCTTTGTGACCTTTTTCGACATTATCCTTCCATTTGATTCAATGGAAAAGTGAACAATGACAAGAAATAGAGTGACCCAAATTTGAAGAAAAAATAGTTATCTACCTAAAATAATAATAATAATTATATTAAGAATCCTATTAAATTAAATTTTATTTTATTAAATTGTATTTAATAATTATGTTAAAATATGATTAAATCATTTATTATGATTTTATTAATTCATATTTTAATAATAATTATATTAAGAATATTATTTAATTATTTATTATTTTATTAAATTATATTTAATAATAATATTAAAATATAATTAAATTATTTATTTTTATTTTTATTAAATTATATTTAATAATAATTGTAATAGCCCAATTCTGTCTGGCCCAGACAAACAGACAAAATAAAACCAAAAATAAAAAAGTTCAAGTCCATTTACAAAATAGATTGATTCAAATAAAAAAAATAGCCTAATAGCTCAATCTATCTGCTAAACCTAATACCCAATAACCCAAAGCCCAATAGTCCACAACCTAAACTTTTTTCAGAAAATCAAAAACCCTAGAACCCCTATGTGCTGCAGCTCCTGGCCACGTCAATGGATGCGTCGCTCAAGGACTACCTCCCTACCATCGTTTCACCGAAATGGCAAGGGTGTGACTCCCATCGTCGTTGACTACAATCGCGACCTGCAAAGAAGAAAGAAAAACCACAGAAACAGAAAGCATAAACAGAAAAGAAAAAATGAAAAAATGTAATGTCTATAAAAAGCCAAATGATTGTAAGATTCAAACACGAAAAAAATTGAATACGAAGAACAAAAAACATTAAAAGAAAAAAGGTGATTCATTTTGTTTTTTACATATTCGAAAAAGCATAAAAAATAAAAAACTTTTTTACCTGTTTATCGTCACTACGGAGGTTGTCATGCTTAATGAAAGGTGACTACTTTTTTGACGAAAAGGTTTTCTAAGCCTTCGGGGTTCATTGGGACTCCGTCATAAAGGAAAATACAAGGGTGACATTCAAATAAACTTGGAAACCGAAGGGTTCTATGGGATTTTTATAATCTTTGGCGGGTTTTCAGAGGTATTTGGCCTCAGATTTGCGCTAAGGGGGCCTTTTCGTTAACTCCGGCCATGGAGGCAGTGGTCCCCGTCGCCAGTGACTGGTGGCTGCAACGGAGGTTCGCTGGACCCAATGGCCGACCTAAGGGCCTTCTTCAGAGAAAAAGAGAAAAATATATATTTTTTTGGAATAAGGGAGAAATGATTTTTTTCTTGAAAATTTTGGCTTATATAGGGCCTTGGTACGTCATTTTAGCCTGGCTTCAGAAGCCCCAAAACGACGTCATTTTGAAGTACGACCTGAATGCCTGACCCGAAATCCTTCAAGATTTGCGTGTTTTTTTAAGAAAAGGGATATTTTCAATTTTTATTCCTACTGCTTTTTTTGTTCTTTTTAATTTCGTCCTAATTCATTGTTATTTGTTTTATTTTTACCCATAGTATTTTTTTGTGCAATTTAGTCCCTCGACCCACTGTGGACCCATTGAGTGAATGACACGTGTAAATATGGGTGGGATAATTTCCTTTTAAGTCCCTATACATTTTATCCCATTTTAATTTAATCATTTTATGTCATGTTCCTTTATGATTTAAACTTTTAATTTTGTTATACTTTCAATTTAGCCTTTCATTCCATTTATTTATTTACTTATTACAATACATACCTTAAATGTCGTTTAAATTTCAATTTAATCCTCATTTATTTAAGTTGCCGCTTTATTTACTATATCTTTTATTAACATTTAAAATTTATGTTATTTATATTTTTTATGTATTTTTTGTTTTTTATTATTATTATTATTATTATTATTATTATTATTATTATTATTATTATTATTATTATTATAACATGATTATCGCTATTATTACTATAAATTAACATTTTTACTATCATTATAGTTGCATTATTATTACTCACTAGCATAGCATTTTGTTTTATCTTTTATTTATTTATTTATTTATTTATTTGTTCATTTATTTATTTACCTCTCATTTTAATATCATCATTTCATTTTTTTCTTTTTACCCGCTACTATGTCACTTTATTTTTCTAATATTCATGTCGTGTATTGTGTTAAAACAAATTCATCCCTTTTATTACTAGGCCTAGACAAATTAAATGTATATCATTTTAAACATTACATTCGCTTTATCTAACGTATAGAAAATATCTAAAACCGAGGCAATGTTCATTACTTTTGGGACTTGAGGAAGTCGTGCTCCTAACTTATAGAGTATGACATCTTCCTAAAACCGAAGTAATAGAATATCCTATTTAAAATAATGAAAAAACAAGATTTAGGTAATGATCAAATGACGATTATTCTGGTTTTTGAGAATTCGAGGCATCATGTCCTAACTTACGAGGCATGATCTTTTCTTCTCGATTAACTCACAATAAGGCATTTTCCATAAAATTAATTTAGTTAAGCGATATTTTAATAATAATAAAAACATCATGCAAAGATGGATCGTATTTTATAGTTTCTTCTAATTTTATTTTTCGACATCAAAACATCAAGTAACCAACCAGGTACTAATTTTGGGCGTTATGAGGCTGCTAATCCTTCCTCATACATAACTAACTCCCGAACCCATATTCTTAGATTTTGTAGGCTAAAAATTATCATTTTAGTAAAATCTAATATTTTATTAAGATGATTAAATTTTGAGGTGACCCGATTACACCTAATAAAAAGGATCATTGACGACTCCATTTTTGTTTTTAAAATAAAATTCAATTTCAAAAAAGGGATTCGATAGCTTGGCAACTCCACTAGGGACTAAATAAGATAGTCAAGCAGCGAGTTGATTACTTTTTAGTTTTTTTGTCGAGAATTGATAATTCAATTTAAATTGACGATCATCTCATTGTATTTCATTCTTCATATTTTATTTCGGTGGTAAATAATATCTTTATTATCTTGGGTTACATAATGATTCAATATGTCTACTTTATTAGTTTGAGTTTCTCTCGGTATATTTTTGCACATTGCATGGCATAATCATTCCATTATGCCCTTTTTAAGTGGGAGTGAGAAGCTATTCCTTTATGAGGTCTTCACCTCTGTACAGCCATAGGGAAATATATTCCCCTGAACTGAACTCAGTCCGTATAAGCCTATAATGGGTAAGGATTTAGGAATCTGCTGGTTCAAGTACCCTTACTTTAGAACCGAACCGCATATAATGAACCCTAAGAACCTACCCTAGGTAGAACCATATCAAACCTTTAGTGGTCACCCGAATAGATGTTCTATTTTTTATTTCTTACTTTCTATTCTAGCTCTGTATCAAATGTACTGACTTGTTTTGTTTTGTTTTGGCTATGTTTGCATTTCATTTTCATCATAGAAAAGGGTTTTGATTCGCGTTTAGTTGCTAAATAGAGAGCTTGTTATGGAAAAGGGATTTCTTGATAAAGTGAAAGACAATGCAACCATACGAATATGGTGCGAGAAGACACAACAAGAGAAGGGTTATAGCTGACGGAGAGGTACATGCTGGAATTATGGAATTTCACCTGCATTAGTGTGACTCAGAATAATCTTCAAGAGTTGAAAAAAATATGGGACCAATGGGATGATGAAACCAAGCAGTTATTCTCCCGTGAATATGGTGATTTGCCTTATTTACTCGATGTCAAGGTAGATAAGCACCTACTCCGAGCTCTTGCCCAGTATTGGAATTCCACCTATAGCTGCTTCACTTTTGGGAAAGTCGACTTGGTGCCCACCGTAGAAGAGTACACAACTCTGCTCTATTACCCAAGGATCCAAATCGACAAAGCTTATTCTAGAGCCCCAACATCCCGACTTTCTTAAAATGACTAATTAAAATAACTGGGATGAGCGAGCAATGGGTCGCGGCTCAGATTAAACAAAAAGGGATTAGTAAATGCATTCCTTGGAAAAGTCTGCGACATTTGATCTTGGTACATTTGGATGCGAGGAAAAGAGTCGATGTTTTCGCCTTGAGTATTTATGAGTTAGTCATCTTCCCCAAAGCATTGGGGCACGTTGATGATATAGCTTCAGATCTTTTGACCGGCTTGGCAAAATGATCACGCCCGTCCTAGCAATTTTGGCAAAACTTTCAGATCTTTAAGTGCATGCTGGAGAGCGGGTGAAGGAAGATTTATCGGATGTGCACAACTCTTGGTAGCCTGGTTCCATAGCCACTTTTGGAAGGTAGAAAAAGTTTCTTATCGAGTGTTCTCCAAGTACTACTATCCGTTGAAAGAATTTGTGGCTATCCCAAGAAAAGACAACATTTTTGAAGAAAAGTGGATGGCAATTCTCCAGAGTTTCCAAGACGAAGATGTTGAATGGAGGGCCCCTTGGATGATCCCTGATGACATTTTGTATCAATGTGGAGACTTTGACTGGGTCCCTCTACTCGGGATATGGGGAGCTGTTAGATATGCCTCACTACTTGTATCAAGACAATATAGGTTGAGGCAGTTTATACCAGCAATGCAAGGGTTGGCTCAATGTGAATTTGCATACAAATGTGATAATTAGAAAAAGAAGGTTCGTGAAATATCAAACTCTTGGAACCAAACCCAAAAAATGAAAAGATTTTCCGTAAATCCCATGACAACCCTTAAATATGATTGGTGGTGGGGTAAACGAATCAATGGCAATGTCCCTTCAAGTCAAGAAAACACCCAGCCGATAGAAGAACACTTGCAAGTGATATCGTCGGAGTCAGAGATCATAAAGTAAGACTTCGAAAAGAAGAGTTCAAAGATGGGGAAACGGATAGAAAAGTTGGAGGAGGAAAAATTCAGCTAGGATTAGACGTCGACGTCCAAAAGTTAGAAGCTGAGAAAATGAGGAAAGGAAAACACAAGGCTAAAGAAGACTTGGACAGTTTAAAAATAGATTATAAGAAACTGCGTTTGTCAATGAAGATTGCAGGGTTGGGTAAAACATCAAAACAATGGCAGCAAGAAATCCAAAAAGAAAAGATTAGAGCTAATCAGTGTGAAAAGAAATTCCAAGATGCTCGAGTCTAAGAAGATGCTCTAAAAAGTGATTTGTTAGAAAGTCAAAATGAAAAGGTTAGGTTGAGAGCCGAGGTAACAGAATTAGAAAGGCCACTGCATCAATATCATAGTCGCAACTCTGTGATTGAGTTGAAAGCAAGTCTAACTAAAACTGAAGAGTTGAAGGGAAAGATAGAAGAGCTTGAGGCCACACTGTAAAATTGTTAACTTTGAGTTGAGCTTCTTGAAACGAACAATGAACATTGGAAAGAGCAATTACGATGCTCTTAGGATCAGATCAGGGATAGTGATCACATCATGGGTGAAGCCTTGACTCAAGTATGGGAAGTAGCTAACTATTTACAAACCCTAGCGGTTCAAGCTGACATACTGAGCTTGAGATACGAATCAGAATCAGATCAGGGCCAAGAATTAGCTTGGCTTCTTAGGAAAGTCAAGGCTTTGAGTATTAGGGCAAGGCCAAATATGTAATATGTATCCGTTTTATGTAAAGAAATTTATTTTCTAGTAAAGTTGTTCTAATAGAATTCAATCAGAATCAATGTCTCTTTTTGCATTCCTTTTTCATTCATCAGCATTATATTTCATCATATGCGTTAAATTTCATAAAAAGACCCTAATTAATTGAAATAATGACGTTACCCTAGAAACCAATAAGAATCTGCCAACCGAATATCGTTACGGTACCCGTGGTAAAACTATTATCATTGATCAAATGTTAGAGAGACTAGAACAAATTCAGAAAGACATGAAAGATCAGTTGCAAGCGCAGCTACAGGACCAATTAGCTAAGGTACAGCAAGCATGAAGGACCAAATACAAGAGTCCCAACGAAGCATAATAAGCCAGTTAACCTAGTAACTGGCCGGAGGGATTGAAAAAGGGAAGAGTACTGTGATTAACTCTGGGGATGACAATGAAGACCCTACATACCCCCAGGCTTTACCCCAGTGAATATCCAATCCCAACCAGATACAAATCCACGAAGGGTACCCATTAACATAAGACCACAACAATACTAGATCGGCACATCAGGACTGGTGAATTACCCAATGATAAACTACAAAAGTAACATATTTTAACCCCATATTTATTATGCTTTTGGATGATTTAGCCCTTGATTTATGTAAAAAGGGGTTGTTAATCCCTTCTTTCCATGTTTATACTCAGGAAAGCACCCGAGGACGAAAAGAACGAGAAACGGGCTTAAAACGGGCCAATTTAGGCCAAAGAGGAAATCGACATGGCCTGGACTTCAAGCCACACGGTCGTGCGTCGTCAAATTACTTCCCACGGTCATGCCACGATTTACACAGTCATGCCCCAATCGATAGAATCGAGACACAGCTTGAAGACGATTTACACAGGGGTATACCATGGCTGTGCCCCTGCCGTGGGAAAGAGCAATCTCACTCGGATTTGGATGCTTGGAGGCAAAGAAACACATTCCTAAGTCTACTTAAACATCCTAGGAGGATTTCTGCTTGAATTAGGATACTTAGGAGCCAAGTAAAGCATCTTAAAGCCTATATAAACACCCAAGGTAGCAACTAAAAAGGGTCGGCAGAAGCCGAAATAGGGGAGGAAGTTTTAGGCAGAGTTTTCTGCCAGAGCTTTTATTCAGGGAATTACTCGAAGATCGCCAGTTTATCCATCTCAAGAAGCCAGAGTTCTACTCAAGACAGAGGATCTCCTCTTCAATTCCTTCAGGGGGTTTTAGGGATTTCTTATATTTTATTTTATATTTTCTCTTGAGATGTTTTCTTATTTTGTTATGAACTAAACCCTTGAGATACAGAGGGATGAAACCTATGATGGATTTTGTTATTTGATTTCTAAATTATATGATAAGTACTTAGTTTGTTCTTAATTATGTTGCTTAATTTAATCTGATGTGCTTAGTGGAGGAAGAATAGACCCTGCCTAAGAGTAGATCTAGCATAATTAAGCAGAGTTGATCGCACGCCTAGAGATAGGGTGACGAGATTTTACCGGATTAGGGTGAAACCTAATATGGGAATCCATTGATCGATTTACTGCTTCCTTAGAGGGTTATTATAAGAGAACGAGAGTTCCACTAATTAACCTAAGGTTAGACGTTATTCACCTCGAGAGAGGGTTTAATATAGGTTAAGGAGTCTCACGGATTGAGCTAAGTAAAGAAGTCGTATGAATTAAAAGTTAGATAACAAGAGAAGTCATAGGTGGATTCTTCCTGAGGGTATCATCTAAAATCAACTGAGTTTTTCCACAGTCTTTTCCCAAAGTTTCATTCTTTTGTCTTTGCATCTAGTTTAGTTTTTCCATTAGTTTAATAAACCAATCACTCCATATTTTAGGCTAAATAATAGAAAGAAAGTGAGTAGTAGTACTTTTAGGTTCCTTTGGGTTCGATAAAATAATCTTGCCTAAACTATACTATTGTTCGATAGGTGCACTTGCCTCAATCGTTGCCATAGTTAGTCTACAGGTTCGACCATTCTTTATAAATATTAAAACACGACTGTTTGACACGATCTAGTCTTTGGCGCCGTTGCCGGGGAACACTAAAATATTAAGAAAGCTCTATTTCTATTACTTTAGCCATTATTTTATTATTTTTTTACAATTTACTTTTATTTTTAGTTTAGGTTAAATTTTTATTTACACTAAATTTCTTTCTTTCTTCTCCTAACAGGTACCTCTAGTTTATGACTAGAAGGAACCCGAGAGGGCCTTTAGCGTACGAAAGTGACATTGAAGCTATTGCTCGCAGAAATTGCAGAGAAACTAGACGAGCCCTAGATTACCAAAGAGAAGAACAACAAGACAGATCCAATCCTACTGAAGGGATGGACAAAAACAATCCACCGCCAAATGTGCAAGAACAGAATGCTCCGCGTACTATGTACGATTATGCTAAACCTAATTTGACAGGAGCAGAATCTAGTATTGTTAGGCCTGCTATAGCTGATAACAATTTTGAATTAAAGCCTAATACAATACAAATGATTCAACAGTTTGTTCAATTTGATGGTTTGCAGGACGAAGACCCAAATACTCATATAGCTAATTTTTTAGAGTTCTGTGATACCTTTAAAATAAATGGCATTTCTGACGATGCCATACGTCTTCGGTTATTTCCCTTTTCATTAAGGAATAAAGCCAAGTAGTAGTTGAACTCATTACCACGAGGATCAATCACCACATTGGATCAAATGACCGAAAAATTTCTTTTAAAATACTTTCCACCAACCAAAACGGCCAAATTTAGGAATGACATATCTTCTTTTGTGCAGAATGACGCAGAAACATTATATGATGCATGGGAAAGATATAAGGATCTCCTGAGAAGATGTCCACACCACGGATTACCTTTGTGGCTTCAAGTCCAACCTTTTTACAATGGTGTGAATTCTTCAACGAGGCAAATGATTGACTCATCAGTCGGTGGAACTTTGAATAACAAAACTCCTGAAGCGGCTTACGACTTTATTGAAGAGATGTCGTTGAATACCTATCAATGGCAAATTACAAGGGCCAAACCGATAAAATCAGCCAGAGTTTTTAACATAGACGCAGTAACAATGCTGTCAACACAGGTGGAGATGATGAATAAAAAGCTTGATAATTTATGTTCTTCACAGGTACACCCGATAATGCAATGCGAAGCGAGTGGGAATGTAGCAAATTCTGAGAACCCACCCTACCAACCAGGAGCAGAACATGAGAAGGCAAACTATATAGGTAACAATTTCAGATCCAATAATAATCCTTATAGTAACACTTATAACACAGGTTGGAGGAACCACCCAAATTTTTCGTGGGGAGGACAAGGAAATCAAGGAAATCAAAGGCATCAACCTCCTCCAAATTATCAAAATCAGCCATATCCACAAGAGAAGCAATCAAACCTCGAAGACATGCTGACAAAATTCATGACAGCCACAAATTCTCGTTTCCAAAAGACTGAAGCAGCACTTGATGAACAACAAAAATCGATCAAAAGGATCGAGAATAAAGTTTGAGAACTTACTAGGTCAGTGGGACATCTAACAAAGCTGATTTCTGAACGTCAACAAGGACGTCTACCAATCAACACAGAAATAAACCCAAAAGAACAGATCCAAGCCATCACAGCTCAAGAGGGTACAAAGGTAGACGAGCCCACAACGACACAAGATTCCAAGGAAGAAAAAGGTAAAATAGAGGTAGCACACAAAAGCCAAAACCAATAATCAAATAATACAAAATCGCATACCTTATCCTGAAGCATTAAAAGGAGATGATTCAGAGGAACAGTTCAGTAAGTTTCTTAAACTTTTAAAGAAATTACATATTAACTTACCCCTTCTTGAAGCTCTTTCCGGATGCGGACTCGAGGAAATTTTTAAGAAAACTATTGACAAACAAACGCAAAATAGACGAAGAGCACCACGTGGAACTAAACGCAACATGCTCGGTAATGTTACAAAATAGACTACCGCAGAAACAAAAAGATCCAGGAAGTTTTACGGTTCCATGCTTAGTTGGTAGTTTAACTATTGATAATGCGGCTGATCTAGGGGCAAGTATAAATGTCAAGCCTTATGCATTGTTTAAACGACTAGGTCTAGGGAAGCCCAAACAAACTAGGATGACTATTCAACTAGCTGATAAAACTATTAGAATTCCTAGGGGCATTATTGAAGATGTTCTTGTAAAAATCGATAAATTTGTTTTCCCAGTAGATTTTGTTGTTTTAGACATGGATGAGGACAACACAATTCCTTTAATTTTAGGAAAACCCTTTCTAGCAACTGCCAGAACTAAAATTGATGTTGGTACAGGAGAACTCATTCTTCATGTTGGTGACGAATCAATAAGTCTACAAGCTTTTGACTCGGCCAGGACATCAAGTGATGAAGGTGAGAAAGTAAATTCAGTTGATAATCAAATTGTTCAACTTTCACCACAAGAAACACCACAAGGCTACAAACTTGAGTCGAATCATGGGCCCCAAGCCGTACAAGCTCATAACAGTGAATTTTTAGTGGAACCAAACCCAAGGAAAGAACCTGTGGTAAGAAAAGGTAAGGTTGAGCGGTGCCATGATTTACCAAAATTGGCAATTACAGAGTACCAACCTCGTGTGCCATATCCCGATGCAATAAAGAAAGACCACACAGAGGAAGAACTCGGTGAACTCACACTTCGTGTAAACGACGAAACAATCACTCTTCAAGCTCTTAACTTAGCTAGGACATCGAGTAATAAAGGCACGAATGTTAATAATCATTTGGTTCAACCTTCTTCATAGGAAGCATCACGAAATCACTTAGCTGAGCTAGATCTTAGACCTCGTGCCAACAAAGAAGAAATACATAAGGAACAAAGCATTAGGGTTGACAAACTAAAAGAGCAGGAAACACAAATCAAAGAGGAATAGGAACAGCATGAAGTGAAACCGAAGGAACCCCCAGACGAGCTGATAGGAACAACGAATTACTTCAAATTAGGAGATCAGGTATTGTTGAATAAGGAAGACCTTCGAATCACCAATTCAGAACTCAATGCAAACGAAGAAATCACTTTTTAGGTACTTAATGTCTTCCTATACGGCATAGTCGAGGTAAGCAATCCTAAATTCAACACTTTTGAGGTAAACATTACTCGACTTAAACTTTATATCCATAACCAAGTTGATCGTATGAGAAAGGATTTCCACCTCCTCAAACCACCATGATTGTGCGTACAACAGGTAAGTCTAGCTCAAGACTTTAAACGAGCGTTTCTCGGGAGGCAACCCGAGTACTAACTGTACTAATTAGTTTGGTTTTATTTCTTTTCGTATTTAGGCATAGGTTTCCATACCACGACCTTGCACACAGTAGTGGCCAGTGGTAGATGTGGACGCCACGACTAGGCACATGAGGACCTTATCTCTATTTAATTATTTACTTTTATTCATTTTTTATTTTTATTTTTATTTTTACTTCATTTATTATTTTCTCCTTTTTCTCAATGGCATTTAGGTTTAGCTTAGGATACAATAAAACCAAGCCGACTACTTCAAGGATTCAATTTCAAACGGTTCGAGACGCTTCCCCATGTTCACCTCCAATCTTATCCGATTTCTTTTCATCGACTTTATTCAAAAATTCAGGAAGTGTTACTTCTCCCCTTCTCTTTTGATTTTATTATTACATAATTGTTTATATATCTTTGTACATTGAGGGCAATGTACATCTTAAATGTGGGGGGTGGGTAAAAGTACCTGACTTTTGTATTATTCTCAAATCCTAAATTTAGTTTTGATTCGAAAGTATTTTTCTCATATTACTAATTAGGATGAAATTTCTAATGATTTATTATTTTTATTGATATGCTTTAGAGTAAGTCATAGTTAATTATGCATTGATGATTAAATTTGAAGAATACTAGAGAATCAGGCATGGTAAGTCTACTTTTTAAAAATTAAAATTGATGGGTCGTTGAACTGAATTTGAGTATCACCTTGAAATTTGGAATTTATAAGGATTGATGTAAAAAACACCCATAATTTTTGTGAGATTTTGAGCTTTATAGAGCATATATTCTTTTTCATGCTCACTTTATTGATTATGAGTGTGTCAACTTTGAACTGTTATTCTAGAACTTACCTTGTTTCTGCATGTCGAGACCACACTTTTGATTTGATATACAGAGATGATAAAGGCACCTAGGATTTAACCCACTTACTCCATAAAAAGCCTACCTTCACAAATTAACCCCTAGTGAACCCCGTTGAATCCTAACAACCTTTTATTGACTCACCCACTAATATTAACCCAAAATCCCTTTGTATTTGTTATCACCATTCTTTTGACTACCCTTTAATCGAGGTTTGATTTGATTAAGTTACCGAATTATATTAGTTCAGTAGTTACATTTATCATTTATGATGTAATATTTTAGTTTGTTCTTAAAAAAGAAATCCAAGTATATTCAATATTAGTAGTATATAAAAGAACTTAGAGTATTTAAATTCCAATTGTTGAAAAAAAAGCTCATATTAAAGTATTATCAAATTTTAAGTGATAAAAATACTCTTTATTATAGACTAATTATCAATAGTGGTATTATTAGTTTTCATTCGATGTAAATATTCATATTTAGTTCATTTTTTCTAGTTAGGTAATTTTTCATGTCAGTCTCGATTCTAACCCTCTAAATCAGCCTGTATCTACACCTTTTAACCCAAGCCTCGTTACAACCCTGATTAAAGACCTTTTGATTTGTGTATCATCTTATATACAATGGTGGAGATTTGATTTTCAAGCAAGCCTATGGGATTAACTTTTCAGGTTCGACTTATGAGTGCTTATTCTTGAACCTTAAACACTTGAGTGATTTAAGTGAATCTTTTGTGAGGATTTCAATCCTTGTCGGTTTTGAATTAAAGGTAATTACTTAGATAAGGGGAGACACCTATGTTTTCCTACTACAAAGGTATGACTTATCTTGATTGAATCTTTAGGGTTCTTTGAGTTAAATTATCCATGTATAAATTATCTATGAATTATGATGAGACATTGTCGATAGGAATTATGAATTATGGAAAGTTTGTTTTAATTGTAAGATGAGAATTTTGCTTGAGGACAAGCAAAAGCTTAAGTGTAGGGGTATTTGATAAACCGTAAAAGTAACATATTTTATGTAACACCCCAAACCCGGTCTATGCGTTGAGACTAGATTTGGTTTGTTACATGATTCGAACTATTCTTAAATCCTTAATGAGTTGAAAACTACAATATTGTTTACGGAGTTTAAAATTTGTAGAGTATTAGATTTTGATAAATATTTAAAAACATTTAGTTGAAAATCATTGTGTTATCTAAAACCGTTAGGAAATTTGTTAAAGAGTTAACAAAAAAGAATTATTTATAAAAGAATTCCATATACTTTGAAAACCCAAGTTCATTTTAGTAAAGCATCATAAATCACAGCCCATGATTTAAAAGCCCAAATAAAGTTTAAATTCCAACACACATAAAATCCATAAGTTATTTATAGAGGCCATTTATTACAACATCCCAAAATAGTAAAAATAATAATTAAAAGTTCAGAATTTAAATAACCCTTATTTAGCAAGATGGCCTCCACGAAGTCATCCTCATTAAGTCCACATCGGTTTCCATTACGAGATGGAAAGAAATTAAAGGGGTGAGTTACTTAGAACTCAGTGTGTAACTCACTTACCACCATTATTGGGCCAGGTTGTCAAGATATTATGCTGGGCTTGAGCCCAATTCAGAATTCAATAATATATCATGAATTTAAAATAATTAATAATGCATAAAAAAAAATGTAATTCCCAACCCAAACCTAATATCCATCCGCTAACACCCCTGTACCAACCATCACACTGTGGGGATCAAGTCAACCCACCCCGCCATCACACCAATCGTAGGCATTAAGCCTTTTTATAATCGTATGCGTAGCCACCGAACTAGAGGCAATAAGCCGATATTGTGGCGAAACCACCGAACTAGAGGCAATAAGCCGATATTGTGGCGAAACCACCAACTAGAGGCAATAAGTCGATATTGTGGCGAAACCACCGAACTAGAGGCAATAAGCGATATTGTGGCGAAACCACCGAACTAGAGGCAATAAGCGATATTGTGGCAATCGCCATTCTTCTCTTCATAAATCCTCCCATGCAATTATACATGTACTTTAAAAATATAAAATTTATTATCAATACATAACATGGTGGGTTTATCAATGACATTTCATTTGGCCCATAATTATAGCAATTTATCCATTTAGCAATTTAGTGGGCTTTGGCCCATTTACCAAACTAGAGCGTTTGGCTAAATTTTAACGAACTAGAGTATTTATGGCCCAATTTATCGAACTAGAGTATTTACGGCCCATTTTCACGAACTAGAGTATTTACGACCCATTTTCACGAACTAGAGTATTTACGACCCATTTTCACGAACTAGAGTATTTACTACCATTTTCACGAACTAGAGTATTTACGGCCCATTTTCACGAAACATCAAATTTTCATAATAACAATTAATTTCTTGAGGCGTTTTAATAATTTTCACGATTTAGTCGTTTTACGTATTTCGTCAAAATATCAATTTTGTGCTTTTACCGATCTAGTCGTTTTTACGATTTTTCTACCATACCGAAATTTGACATACAACCCAAAAATAATGAGGTGAAATTACACACTCGATACCGTGAGTATTATCCTTCTCGCTCCTCGGCACCTAAAATATATTTCGATTAGTTAGACAACTAATTCATAAAAATAATCTTATTTGTTAATGGATCCAAAATCTTACCCTCTTGATTTTGAATCACTTGATTTTCGGTTTTCCTTCGTTTATCGATTCACTAGCAGAGAATCCACCAACGTATAATGGCTCAGAGGTTCGTACTACTTGAATAATGGACTTCTTTGGAAGATGGCCCACAACCCTGGAAAATCCCTGACCGATTGCAAATCGCTCTTCGTTTGAATGGGGATTCTGATCCACCCTCTTACGATAACTAAACACCGCCTTTTCTTCCCTATCTTGGCGGTCTTCAAGATCCAAAAGAATTTAGTTAGATCTAAAATAATATCAATAATACTAGAGATTTAAAGAGATTTGATTTCCTTACCAAAATAAAACGTCTCCAACGTTTCTCCCGATCTCTTGAGTTCCGATCTCGTTATTGCACTAAATAATAACGAAAAAACGTTATTAATATGAATGCCATATCAATCCAAAAGACCTTCAATAATCTAATGACATTCGCCATAATATCACTTATTAAAACGAAAAATGGAAAAGAAAAACCCTTACCTATGATCCACAATCGAAAAGAAAAAGATGGAGAATGGTGTCTAAATTGATGAAAGATTCTACTATAAAAGATTAAGAATGGAAAAATAATTTTTGGCTTATAGGCACAATAACATTCGCCAAGAGAGTGAAGATGGAAAATTTTCGATTGAAAAGAAATAGTATAAAACGAAAGGATGATGGTGATGATGTTTTGATTTCAAGGAGATTAGAAGAAAAGAAAAGAAAATATGAACTTAGGTCTTTGGTATATTCGGCCATGGCAAAGAAAAAGAAAGAGATTGATTTTGGTATAGGTGATTTTGACAAGGAGAATACAAAAGAAAGTTAACAAAATGAATAAAAGTGACCAAATGGTCAAGAGATATTGGCTTAACCAAGTGCAAAATTCGGCCAAAAGGGATATTGAAAGGAGAGGAATAAAATTCGCACAAAGTGCAAAGGTTAACCAAAGAGAAAAGAATGAGATTTTGCCAAACTAACAAAATTTTGGCTCTCCTCCCCTACCAATATTGCCGTCCAGCCTATGGTCAATTGGCCATTATTTCTTTCAAATTTTCCCTTGATAAGTGCCTTATGTCCCCCTATCTTTCCTTAAACTTTTGATTTCATACCATATGTTAGTTGTTACCTTAATCCTTGATACACTAACCAAAAATACATGGTCAACACCTTCCTTATATGTCCCTTGCCGACACTTCATAGCCATGAGCGAAAAATTAAAACAAAAATTTTATCTAGGTGCTATACAAGGATTCGAACCTCTTCCCTCTTACTTGAACCCATGCGCCAATCTCCACCATGCCATATGCTCATTTTATGACACTTTTAGCACTTAATTTAGCTTAAGTCTTAATCACCTTTGTTTCACTTCCATAAATCTCACTTTAATAAATTTTATTTCTTCTCCAAATTATGCTTTACCCTCTCAAGATTTCAATAAACACCAAATTAAAATAAAAGATTTTTCCTTTAAAATCTAAACACCAAAATTATGCAAATTTAAATACTCAAATTTTTAGGGTGTTACAACTCTACCCTCCTTAAAGAAAATTTCGTCCTCGAAATTTACCTGGTTGAAAAAAGGTGAGGGTATTGTTTGTTGAATTGCATCCTCTGGCTCCCACGTAGCTTCTTCCACTCCGTGGTTACGCCATAGAACTTTGAGCAACGGTACAGTTTTCTTCCTTAATACCTTGACATCTCGGTCTAGGATTTCCACTGGTTCTTCTTCAAAGGACAAATCTGGATTCAGCTCCAATTCTTCTCTGGTATAATGTGCAAAGGATCCGATCTATAACGCCTCAACATGGAAACATGAAAGACATTATGAATTTGATCTAACTCCCGAGGTAACTCAATCGATATGCCATCGGACCAACACGCTTCAAAGACACGATAAGGTCCAATATATCTAGGACTTAGCTTGCCCTTCCTCCGAATCAAGATCTTTTTCCAAGGAGATACCTTCAAGAAAACCCGATCTCCCACACTATACTCGATGTCCCTCCGCTTGAGATCTGCGTCGACTTCGCATCTCTCGAGGCTTCTTTCAACCGTGTTCGAATAACTTTTACCTTATCCTCGGTCTCGGATATCATCTCGGACCTAACATCATCTTTTTCGCCCAACTCGGTCCAACAAATAGGAGAGCGACACTTACGACCATACAATGCCTCGTAAGGTGCCATCTGAATGCTAGGCCGATAGTTGTTGTTATCATAAATTACGCGGTGGTAGATAATCCTCCCAACTACCCTCAAGTCGATTACACATCCTCTTAACATATCTTCCAATATCTGAATTACTCTCCGATGACCATCGACCGAGGATGAAAAGCCGTCTTGAAATTCAACTTTGTTCCCAAGGCTTCATGCGAGCTTTCGAATCGTGATGTAAACCTAGGGTCCTATCCGATATAATAGATACAGTACCCCATGTAACCTCACAATTTCGGATCGTAAAGTTTCGCCAATTTCGCAAAGAATAATCCGTCTGAACCGGCAAGAAATGAGCGGTCTTCGTCACCGATCAACAATTACCCAAACGGAATTTTTCTTAGTAGGTGTTAACGGTAACCCACTAACAAAATCCATAGTTATCCTCTCCCATTTCCAAAGAGGAATCTTTATCGGTTGTAACAATCCGAGACGGTAATTGGTGTTACGCCTTCACTTGTCGACAAGTCAAACATTTTCCCACGAACTCGTAATCTCACGCTTCAACCACCGCCACCAATACATTCACGGAGATCTCGATACATCTTATTTCCTCCGGATGCATAGCGTAAGGGCTACTATCGCCTCCGTAGAATCGCTTGCCTCGAGATCTAAATCCTTAGGCATGCATACTCTTCCTCGAAAGCACAACACACCCTCCGTGTTTATTCCAAAATCCTCAATTTCGCCATTTTCAACTTGTCGCATAAAGGTCCCAACTTCTCATCCGATGTCATTTTTCCTTGATTTGTTCCAACCACGTGGCTTCACCAAGTTCGCTAACAAACCGCCATCCTCGTCTGCAGACTCAAATGGGCAAATAGAGCTCTTAATTCAGATACCGCCTTACGACTTAACGCGTCAGCTACCACGTTAGCCTTTCCAGGATGGTATTCGATGGAGAAATCATAATCTTTTAACAATTCTACCCATCTTCTTTGTCTTAAATTCAACTCCTTCTGGGTAAGGAGGTATTTAAGACTCTTGTGATCCGTGTAGATTATGGACTTCTCACCATAGAGATAGTGCCTCCAAATCTTTAGAGCAAAGACAACGGCAGCTAACTCCAAATCATGAGTAGGGTAGTTTACTTCGTGTGGTCTCAATTGACGAGAAGCATAGGCCACCACCTTTCCATTTTGCATCAACACACAACCCAGACCCGTGTGAGACGCATCACAATAAACAGTGAATTCTTTTCCAGCCTCGGGTTGAATTAAAACTGGAGCTTCTGTCAGGATCTTCTTCAATTTTTCAAAACTCTCTTGCTGCTTTTCAGTCCAGATGTACGGAGCTCACTTTAATTGAGCTTTAGTTAGGTGCGAATCAATGAAAACCCTCTACAAAGCGTCTATAGTATCCAACAAGCCTAAGAAACTCCGAATTTCACCATCGATGTTGGTGGCTTCCAATCCGAATAGCCTCAATTTTCCGAGGATCCACCCTTATTCCTTCGGCTGATACTACATGACCAAGGAAAGTCACCTCCTTTAGCCAAAATTCGCATTTACCAAATTTGGCATACAATTGCTTATCACGAAGTAATTGTAATACTATCCGTAAATGCCGGTCATGTTCCTCCTCATTTCTAATAAACCAATATATCATCTATGAACACTACCACAAACCGGTCTAAATATGGTTGGAAGACTTGGTTCATCATGTCCATAAATGCAATTGGTGCATTGGTTAATCCAAACAGCATCACTACAAACTCATAGTGTCCGTAACGTGTCCGAAATGCCATCTTATAAATGTCCGCTTCTTTTACCTTAAGTGGTGATAACCCGACCTTAAATCAATTTTGGAGAAAACTCAAGCTCCTTCAATTGATCAAACAGTCGTCAATTCTCGGCGAGAGGATACCGATTCTTGATCGTCAATTTATTCAATCGCTCAGTAGTCAATGCACATACGCATCGATCCATCCTTCTTCTTGATTTAACAAAACCGGTGCTCCCACGGAGACACACTTGGTCGAATGAATCCCGATCCAAAAATTCTTGAATTTGAGCTTTGAGCTCACCCAACTCCTTCTGTGCCATTCTATAGGAGCAATGGACACCGGAGCCGTCCCGTGCAAAAGCTCAATGCCAAATTCTACTTCTCGATCCGGAGGTATACCGAAGTTCTTCAGAAATACATCGGAAATTCCTTCACCGTCCTCACATCATTCACGGATAATTCTTTGGCATCCAAAGCACGATAAAGGCTAGGAATGCCCTGCACTTTCCGCACCAACTTCTCCGCTTTTAATGCGATACCACATTTGCCGATAGTTCTTTCGTTCACCAATCATTATGATTTCCTTATCATCCGGGTCCTTCTCGACATTCGCTTTTCAAAGCACAATCCAATTCATACCGATGGTTAACCAACCAGTCCATGCCTGAATGAGATCGAACTCGCCAAAGGTAGTTCCATCAAATTTGCTAAGAATACTTCCTCTTGGATTTTTAAGGCACGTCTTTAAATATTTTATTAATATTCTTCGATCGTCTAAAGGACTGATTCTTGTCATCTCATTTTCGTAATTTGATTCTAAATTGATTTCCAGATATGGCACTAGATACATATGAATGAGTAGAGCCAATATCTATTAAGGCAATAACAGTACATCAAAATGAAGAACGTCATCGGTTATCACATCAGTGCATTCTTCGTCTTGCGCCTAACCGCATAAACCACCCAGTGTCTTGCATCTCGCATTTCCTCTATTACCATTGCCTCGACCGGTGCACCTTGACCACGACCATTTCCCATTACCACCACGACCGGTCCACGACCTCTCGGTGGTCAGCCGATTACCCCAACAGTGCATCATTATTATGGACTTCTTGAGTCGTATCCATTCGTCGAGGACAACTTTTGTAATCGATGTTCCATTGAACGCATTTGTAGCATGCACCGCTTTCCTCGGCATTCCCAAAATGCCTTTTCCCACACTCGGTGCAATCTCGACTTCGATTATTTGCTCTGGGTTACGCTTTGAACCGATTCATCATTTCGGGGTTTCTTCGAATCTCTTGGAAGAACCAGATCGTGTCTCTCTCTTGTTTCGGATCTTTCTGCTTACGCTGCTCGAAGTTCTTAGCCTCTTCGGCTATTTTGGCCTTCTCCACAAGAGTCGAAAATTTCTAACTTATCATGAGCAATCGAACCCTCACTCATCATTAAGTCCATCCTCAAACGCATACGCTGTTCATGATCTGTTGCTACAATTGTCCGCATAACGGCTCGGGCGTAAAAACTTCGACTTCATATCTCGCCACTGTCTTACTTCCTTGGACAAGATTCAAATTCCTTCCTTCGGGCATCTACATAGCTCGTTCGACGATTTTCCTTGGAAGGCGACTTTAAAGAATTCCAGCTTAATCGCTGCGGCTTGTGCCTTCTCGAACAAATGAGCCACCACCGATCGCCTCATCTCTCAATAAGGATACTGACCTCTCGGTTTTGCTCACCTGCATTCCATATCATCCATAATCCGTTCCACGACTTGAGCCATGATTCGCCACATTTGGAGCTACACCAGACTCCTCTGAAAACTTCGCATTATTCGCCTTAAGTCGCCTGAAATTGACCCACGAGTTGTTGGCCCAATTCTAGTTCCAATGACCCTTTCCAAGACTCGTAGCATTGCTTGAGTCAATGCATGATCTTCTTCCATGTGATCGCGTGATCCGGTCTCACTTTCTATTGACGCAAGTGGCCCACTTCGCATATGATTTGGTGCTTGGTAGTAGCACCTCGGCCTCTACCACGCCACGTCTACGCGTCCCACGACCACGCCCTCTTGTACTCATGATTGCTTGTTCGTTTATCGATTACAAGTTTTATGAATCGAATTTTGTTTGGTGTTTATTAACGATATTTTATGAGATTTGAGATATAAAGTTGTTTTTCGCAAGCGTGTCCTATAGTCTCAATCTCTACGCTTTTTCACATCTAAAACTAGAAGTTCTAGAGTGTTCCTATGATCATATCATAGTAATCATTAAGCAATAATACTTACTTGACTTGTTGCCTGGATGCTTGTGGTGCCATCTTGATCTTTAAAATATCATTGAACGTTTTCATACCGAAATTATTTTTGAACCCAAACCACAGTAGAGTTTTTGAAACTGGGCTCGATACCACTAAATGTAACACCCCAAACCCTATTCCTATGCATTGAGACTAGATTTGGTTTGTTACATGATTCGAACTATTCTTAAATCCTTAATGAGTTGAAAACTACAATATTGTTTACTGAGTTTAAAATTTGTAGAGTATTAGATTTTGATAAATATTTAAAACATTTAGTTGAAAATCATTGTGTTATCTAAAACCGTTAGGAAATTTGTTAAAGAGTTAACAAAAAAGAATTATTTATAAAAGAATTCCATATACTTTGAAAACCCAAGTTCATTTTAGTAAAGCATCATAAATCATGTACCATGATTTAAAAGCCCAAATAAAGTTTAAATTCCAACACACATAAAATCCATAAGTTATTTATAGAGGCCATTTATTACAACATCCCAAAATAGTAAAAATAATAATTAAAAGTTCAGAATTTAAATAACCCTTATTTAGCAATATGGCCTCCACGAAGTCATCCTCATTAAGTCCACATCGTTTCCATTACGAGATGGAAAGAAATTAAAGGGTGAGTTACTTAGAACTCGATGTGTAACTCACTTACCACCATTATTGGGCCAGTTGTCAAGATATTATCTTTGGGCTTGAGCCCAATTCGTAATTCAATAATATATCATGAATTTAAAATAATTAATAATGCATAAAAAAATGTAATTCCCAACCCAAACCTAATATCCATCCGCTAACACCCCGTACCAACCATCACACCTGGGAGATCAAGTCAACCCACCCCGCCATCACACCAATCGTAGGCATTAAGCCTTTTTATAATCGTATGAGCCACCGAACTAGAGGCAATAAGCGATATTGTGGCGAGCCACCGAACTAGAGGCAATAAGCCGATATTGTGGCGAAACCACCGAACTAGAGGCAATAAGCCGATATTGTGCGAAACCACCGAACTAGAGGCAATAAGCCGATATTGTGGCGAGAGCCAATCAACTAGAGGCAATAAGCCGATATTGTGGCAATCGCCATTCTTCTCTTCATAAATCCTCCCATGCAATTATACATGTACTTTAAAAATATAAAATTTATTATCAATACATAACATGGTGGGTTTATCAATGACATTTCATTTGGCCCATAATTATAGCAATTTATCCATTTAGCAATTTAGTGGGCTTTGGCCCATTTACCAAACTAGAGCGTTTTGGCTAAATTTTAACGAACTAGAGTATTTATGGCCCAATTTATCGAACTAGAGTATTTACGGCCCATTTTCACGAACTAGAGTATTTACGGCCCATTTTCACGAACTAGAGTATTTACGGCCCATTTTCACGAAACATCAAATTTTCATAATAACAATTAATTTCTTGAGGGCGTTTTCGTAATTTTCACGATTTAGTCGTTTTACGTATTCGTCAAAATATCAATTTTGTGCTTTTACCGATCTAGTCGTTTTACGATTTTTCTACCATACCAAATTTGACATACAACCCAAAAATAATGAGGGTGAAATTACACACCTCGATCCGTGAGTATTATCCCTTCTCCTCGGCACCTAAAATATATTTCGATTCGTTAGACAACTAATTCAAAAATAATCTTATTTGTTAATGGATCCAAAATCTTACCTCTTGATTTTGAATCACTTGATTTTCGGTTTTCCTTCGTTTATCGATTCACTAGCCGAGAATCCACCAACGATATACTTGACTCGAGGTTCGTACTACTTGAATAATGGACTTCTTTGGAAGATGGCCCACAACCCGTGGAAAATCCGATCGCAAAACCGCTCTTCGCTTGAATGGGGATTTACAGATCCACCCTCTTACGATAACTAAACACCGCCTGCTTTCTTCCCTATCTTGACATCTTCAAGATCCAAAAGAATTTAGTTAGATCTAAAATAATATCAATAATACTAGAGATTTAAAGAGATTTGATTTCCTTACCAAAATAAAACGTCTCCAACGCTTTCTCCCGATCTCTTGAGTTCGATCTCGTTATTGCACTAAATAATAACGAAAGAAACGTTATTAATATGAATGCCATATCAATCCAAAAAGACCTTCAATAATCTAATGACATTCTACCATAATATCACTTATTAAAACGAAAAATGGAAAAGAAAAACCCTTACCTATGATCCACAATCGAAAAGAAAAAGATGGAGAATGGTGTCTAAATTGATGAAAGATTCTGGCTATAAAAGATTAAGAATGGAAAATAATTTTTGGCTTATAGGCACAATAACATTCGCCAAGAGAGTGAAGATGGAGAAAATTTTCGATTGAAAAGAAATAGTATAAGAACGAAAGGATGATGGTGATGATGTTTTGATTTCAAGGAGATTAGAAGAAAAGAAAAGAAAAATATGAACTTAGGTGCTGGTATATTCGCCATGGCAAAGAAAAAGAAAGAGATTGATTTTGGTATAGGTGATTTGGCACAAGGAGAATACAAAAGAAAGTTAACAAAATGAATAAAAGTGACCAAATGGTCAAGAGATATTGGCTTAACCAAGTGCAAAATTCGCCAAAAAGGGATATTGAAAGGAGAGGAATAAAATTCTGCACAAAGTGCAAAGGTTAACCAAAGAGAAAAGAATGAGATTTTGCCAAACTAACAAAATTTTGGCTCTCCTCCCCTACCAATATTGCCGTCCAGCCTATGGTCAATTGGCCATTATTTCTTTCCAAATTTTCCCTTGATAAGTGCCTTATGTCCCCCTATCTTTCCTTAAACTTTTGATTTCATACCATATGTTAGTTGTTACCTTAATCCCTTGATACACTAACCAAAAATACATGGTCAACACCTTCCTTATATGTCCCTTGCAGACACTTCATAGCCATGAGCGTAAAATTAAAACAAAATTTTATCTAGGTGCTATACAAGGGATTCAACCTCTTCCCTCTTACTTGAACCCATGCGCCAATCTCCACCATGCCATATGCTCATTTTATGACACTTTTTAGCACTTAATTTAGCTTAAGTCTTAATCACCTTTGTTTCACTTCCATAAATCTCACTTTAATAAATTTTATTTCTTCTCCAAATTATGCTTTACCCTCTCAAGATTTCAATAAACACCAAATTAAAATAAAAGATTTTTCCTTTAAAATCTAAACACCAAAATTATGCAAATTTAAATACTCAAATTTTTAGGGTGTTACAACTCTACCCTCCTTAAAGAAAATTTAGTCCTCGAAATTTACAGTTGAAAAAGGTGAGGGTATTCTCGCCAATTGCATCCTCTGGCTCCCACGTAGCTTCTTCCACTCGTGGTTACGCCATAGAACTTTGAGCAACCAGACAGTTTTCTTCCTTAATACCTTGACATCTCGGTCTAGGATTTCCAGCGGTTCTTCTTCAAAGGACAAATCTGGATTCACTCAATTCTTCTACCGGTATAATGTGCAAAGGATCCGATCTATAACGCCTCAACATGGAAACATGAAAGACATTATGAATTTGATCTAACTCCTGAGGTAACTCAATCGATATGCCATCGGACCAACACGCTTCAGACACGATAAGGTCCAATATATCTAGGACTTAGCTTGCCCTTCCCTCCGAATCAAGATCTTTTTCCAAGGAGATACCTTCAAGAAAACCCGATCTCCCACACTATACTCGATGTCCCTCCACTTGGATCTGCGTCGACTTACATCTATCCGAGGCTTCTTTCAACCGTGCTCGAATAACTTTTACCTTATCCTCGGTCTCGGATATCATCTCGGGACCTAACATCATCTTTCGCCTTTCTCACCCAACAAATAGGAGAGCGACACTTACGACCATACAATGCCTCGTAAGGTGCCATCCAATGCTAGGCGATAGTCGTTGTTATCGCAAATTCATCCGTGGTAGATAATCCTCCCAACTACCCTCAAGTCGATTACACATCCTCTTAACATATCTTCCAATATCTGAATTACTCTCTCCGATGACCATCGATCGAGGATGAAAAGCCGTCTTGAAATTCAACTTTGTTCCCAAGGCTTCATGCGAGCTTTCGAAATCGTGATGTAAACCTAGGGTCCCTATCCGATATAATAGATACAGGTACCCCATGTAACCTCACAATTTCGGATCGTAAAGTTTCGCCAATTTACGCAAAGAATAATCCGTCTGAATCGGCAAGAAATGAGCGGTCTTCGTCACCGATCAACAATTACCCAAACGGAATTTTTCTTAGTAGGTGTTAACGGTAACCCACTAACAAAATCCATAGTTATCCTCTCCCATTTCCAAAGAGGAATCTTTATCGGTTGTAACAATCCGACGGTAATTGGTGTTACGCCTTCACTTGGCGACAAGTCAAACATTTTCCCACGAACTCTGTAATCTCACGCTTCAACCACGCCACCAATATCGCTCACGGAGATCTCGATACATCTTATTTCCTCCGGGATGCATAGCGTAAGGGCTACTATCGCCTCCGTAGAATCGGTTGCCTCGATCTAAATCCTTAGGCATGCATACTCTTCCTCAAAGCACAACACACCTCCGTGTTTATTCCAAAATCCTCAATTTCGCCATTTTCAACTTGTCGCATAAAGGTCCCAACTTCTCATCGATGTCTGCTTTTCCTTGATTTGTTCCAACCACGGTGGCTTCACCAAGTTACGCTAACAAACCGCCATCCTCGCATGCAGACTCAAATGGGCAAATAGAGCTCTTAATTGAGATACCGCCTTACGACTTAACGCGTCGGCTACCACGTTAGCCTTTCCAGGATGGTATTCGATGGAGAAATCATAATCTTTTAACAATTCTACCCATCTTCTTTGTCTTAAATTCAACTTCTTACGGGTAAGGAGGTATTTAAGACTCTTGTGATCCGTGTAGATTATGGACTTCTCACCATAGAGATAGTGCCTCCAAATCTTTAGAGCAAAGACAACTGACTAACTCCAAATCATGAGTAGGGTAGTTTACTTCGTGTGGTCTCAATTGACGAGAAGCATAGGCCACCACCTTTCCATTTTGCATCAACACACAACCTGCATCCGTGTGAGACGCATCACAATAAGCAGTGAATTCTTTTCCACCTCGGGTTGAATTAAACTGGAGCTTCGTCAGATCTTCTTCAATTTTCAAAACTCTCTTCTTTGCTTTTCACCCAGGATGTACGGAGCTCCCTTTCGCAATGAGCTTTAGTTAGGGGTGCAAAGAATCAATGAAAACCCTCTACAAAGCGTCTATAGTATCCACCAAGCCTAAGAAACTCCGAATTTCACTCATCGATGTTGGTGGCTTCCAATCCGAATAGCCTCAATTTTCCGAGGATCCACCCTTATTCCTTCTACCGATACTACATGACCAAGGAAAGTCACCTCCTTTAGCCAAAATTCGCATTTACCAAATTTGGCATACAATTGCTTATCACGAAGTAATTGTAATACTATCCGTAAATCTTTGGTCATGTTCCTCCTCATTTCTCGAATAAACCAATATATCATCTATGAACACTACCACAAACCGGTCTAAATATGGTTGGAAGACTCGGTTCATCATGTCCATAAATGCAATGGTGCATTGGTTAATCCAAACGCATCACTACAAACTCATAGTGTCCGTAACGGTCCGAAATGCCGTCTTATAAATGTCCGCTTCTTTTACCTTAAGTTGGTGATAACCCGACCTTAAATCAATTTTGAGAAAATCAAGCTCCTTCAATTGATCAAACAGTCGTCAATTCTCGGCAGAGGATACCGATTCTTGATCGTCAATTTATTCAAGCGCTCGTAGTCAATGCACATACGCGATCGATCCATCCTTCTTCTTGACGAACAAAACCGGTGCTCCCCACGAGACACACTTGGTCGAATGAATCCCGATCCAGCAATTCTTGAATTTGAGCTTTGAGCTCACCAACTCCTTCTTGCCATTCTATAGGGAGCAATGGACACCGGAGCCGTCCCGAGCAAAAGCTCAATGCCAAATTCTACTTCTCGATCCGAGGTATACCGGAAGTTCTTCAGAAATACATCGGAAATTCCTTCACCGTCCTCACATCATTCACGGATAATTCTTTGGCATCCAAAGCACGATAAAGGCTAGGAATGCCCTGCACTTTTCGCACCAACTTCTCCGCTTTTAATGCCGATACCACATTTGCCGATAGTTCTTTCGTTCACCAATCATTATGATTTCCTTATCATCCGGTCCTTATCGACATTCGCTTTTCAGCACAATCCAATTCGCCCGATGGTTAACCAACCATCCATGCCTGAATGAGATCGAACTCACCAAAGGTAGTTCCATCAAATTTGCTAAGAATACTTCCTCTTGGATTTTTAAGGGCACGTCTTTAAATATTTTATTAATATTCTTCGATCGTCTAAAGGACTGACATCATCATCTCATTTTCGAATTTGATTCTAAATTCAGATTTCGGATATGGCACTAGATACATATGAATGAGTAGAGCCAATATCTATTAAGGCAATAACAGTACATCAAAATGAAGAACGTCTGGTTATCACATCAGTGCATTGCCGTCTTGTGCGTCTAACTCGCATAAACCGGTCAGTGTCTTGCATCCGCATTTCTCTATTACCATTGCCTCGACCGGTGCACCTTGACCACGACCAGCCCCATTACCACCACGACCGGTCCACGACCTCTCTGGTCTGATTACCCTGGCCTATGTGCATCATTATTATGGACTTCTTGAGTCGATCCATTCGTCGAGGACAACTTTTGTATTGATGTTCCATTGAACCGCATTTGTAGCATGCACCGCTTTTCCTCCAAAGATTCCCAAAATGCCTTTTCCCACACTCGGTGCAATCTCGACTTCGATTATTTGCTACCGGGTTACGCTTTGAACCGATTCATCATTTCGGGTTTCTTCGAATCTCTTGGAAGAACCGGATCACTGTGTCTCTCTCTTGTTTGGGATCTTTCTTGCTCGCGTTTCGAGTTCTTAGCCTCTTCGCTATTTTGGCCTTCTCCACAAGAGTCGAAAAATTTCTAACTTGTCATGAGCAATCGAACCCTCACTCATCATTAAGTCCATCCTCGAAACGCATACGCTGCTTCATGATCTGTTGCTACAATTGTCCCGCATAACGGCTCAGACGTAAAACTCACTTCATATGTCGCCACGGTCTTACTTCCTTGGACAAGATTCAAATTCCTTCCTTCGGCATCTACATAGCTCGTTCCGACGATTTTCCTTGGAAGGCGCCTTTAAAGAATTCCCGCTTAATCGATGCGGCTTCATTGCCTTCTCGAGCAGTGAGCCACCACCGACACGCCTCATCTCTCAATAAGGATACAGCCCTCTCGGTTTTTGCTCACCGTGCATTCCATATCATCCATAATCCGTTCCACGACTTGAGCCATGATTCGCCACATTTGGAGCTACACCGAGACTCCTCGAAAACTTCAGATTATTCGCTTTAAGTCGCTCTGAAATTGACCCACGAGTTGTTGGCCCAATTCTAGTTCCAAATGACCCTTTCCAAGACTCGTAGCATTGCTTGAGTCAATGCATGATCTTCTTCCATGTGATCGCGTGATCCGGTCTCACTTTCTATTGACGCAAAAGTCCCACTTCAGCATATGATTTGGTGCTTGGTAGTAGCACCTCGGCCTCTACCACGCCACGTCTACGCGCGTCCACGACCACGTCCTCTTGTACTCATGATTGCTTGTTCGTTTATCCGATTACAAGTTTTATGAATCGAATTTTGTTTGGTGTTTATTAACGATATTTTATGAGATTTGAGATATAAAGTTGTTTTTCAACGTGTCCTATAGTCTCAATCTCTACATTTTTCACATCTAAAACTAGAAGTTCTAGAGTGTTCCTATGATCATATCATAGTAATCATTAAGCAATAATACTTACTTGACTTGTTGCCGGATGCTTGTGGTGCCATACTGATCTTTAAAATATCATTGAACGTTTTCATACCGAAATTATTTTTGAACCCAAACCACAGCCGAGTTTTTGAAACTGGCTCGATACCACTAAATGTAACACCCCAAACCCTGGTCTATGCGTTGAGACTAGATTTGGTTTGTTACATGATTCTAACTATTCTTAAATCCTTAATGAGTTGAAAACTACAATATTGTTTACTGAGTTTAAAATTTGTAGAGTATTAGATTTTGATAAATATTTAAAAACATTTAGTTGAAAATCATTGTGTTATCTAAAACCGTTAGGAAATTTGTTAAAGAGTTAACAAAAAAGAATTATTTATAAAAGAATTCCATATACTTTGAAAACCCAAGTTCATTTTAGTAAAGCATCATAAATCACATTACATGATTTAAAAGCCCAAATAAAGTTTAAATTCCAACACACATAAAATCCATAAGTTATTTATAGATGCCATTTATTACAACATCCCAAAATAGTAAAAATAATAATTAAAAGTTCGAATTTAAATAACCCTTATTTAGCGGTATGGCCTCCACGAAGTCATCCTCATTGAAGTCCACATCGGTTTCCATTACCCGAGATGGAAAGAAATTAAAGGGTGAGTTACTTAGAACTCGATGTGTAACTCACTTACCACCATTATTGGGCCAGTTGTCAAGATATTATGTTTGGCTTGAGCCCAATTCGAATTCAATAATATATCATGAATTTAAAATAATTAATAATGCATAAAAAAATGTAATTCCCAACCCAAACCTAATATCCATCCGCTAACACCCCTGTACCAACCATCACACCTGTGAGGATCAAGTCAACCCACCCGCCATCACACCAATCGTAGGCATTAAGCCTTTTTATAATCGTGGCGTAGCCACCAACTAGAGGCAATAAGTTTATATTGTGGCAGAGCCACCTAACTAGAGGCAATAAGCCGATATTGTGGCGAAAGCCACCGAACTAGAGGCAATAAGCCGATATTGTGGCGAAACCACCGAACTAGAGGCAATAAGTCGATATTGTGGCAGAGCCACCGAACTAGAGGCAATAAGCGATATTGTGGCAATCGGCCATTCTTCTCTTCATAAATCCCTCCCATGCAATTATACATGTACTTTAAAATATAAAATTTATTATCAATACATAACATGGTGGGTTTATCAATGACATTTCATTTGGCCCATAATTATAGCAATTTATCCATTTAGCAATTTAGTGGGCTTTGGCCCATTTACCAAACTAGAGCGTTTGGCTAAATTTTAACGAACTAGAGTATTTATGGCCCAATTTATCGAACTAGAGTATTTACTACCCATTTTCACGAACTAGAGTATTTACTGCCCATTTTCACGAACTAGAGTATTTACTACCCATTTTCACGAACTAGAGTATTTACGGCCCATTTTCACGAAACATCAAATTTTCATAATAACAATTAATTTCTTGAGGCGTTTTGTAATTTTCACGATTTAGTCGTTTTCGTATTTCGTCAAAATATCAATTTTGTGCTTTTACCGATCTAGTCGTTTTACGATTTTTCTACCATACCGAAATTTGACATACAACCCAAAAATAATGAGGTGAAATTACACACTCGATACCGTGAGTATTATCCTTCTCGCCCTCGGCACCTAAAATATATTTCGATTCGTTAGACAACTAATTCGCAAAAATAATCTTATTTGTTAATGGATCCAAAATCTTACCCTCTTGATTTTGAATCACTTGATTTTCGGTTTTCCTTCGTTTATCGATTCACTAGCCACGAGAATCCACCAACGATAACTTGACTCCGAGGTTCGTACTACTTGAATAATGGACTTCTTTGGAAGATGGCCCACAACCCTAAGTGGAAAATCCTTGATTTGCGAAACCGCTTTCGTTTGAATGGGGATTTACAGATCCACCCTCTTACGATAACTAAACACCGCCTTTTCTTCCCTATCTTGATATCTTCAAGATCCAAAAGAATTTAGTTAGATCTAAAATAATATCAATAATACTAGAGATTTAAAGAGATTTGATTTCCTTACCAAAATAAAACGTCTCCAACGTTTCTCCCGATCTCTTGAGTTCGATCTCGTTATTGCACTAAATAATAACGAAAGAAACGTTATTAATATGAATGCCATATCAATCCAAAAGACCTTCAATAATCTAATGACATTCGGCCATAATATCACTTATTAAAACGAAAATGGAAAAGAAAACCCTTACCTATGATCCACAATCGAAAAGAAAAAGATGGAGAATGGTGTCTAAATTGATGAAAGATTCGGCTATAAAAGATTAAGAATGGAAAAATAATTTTTGGCTTATAGGCACAATAACATTCGGCCAAGAGAGTGAAGATGGAGAAAATTTTCGATTGAAAAGAAATAGTATAAGAACGAAAGGATGATGGTGATGATGTTTTGATTTCAAGGAGATTAGAAGAAAAAGAAAAGAAAAATATGAACTTAGGTGCTGGTATATTCGGCCATGGCAAAGAAAAAGAAAGAGATTGATTTTGGTATAGGTGATTTCGGCACAAGGAGAATACAAAAGAAAGTTAACAAAATGAATAAAAGTGACCAAATGGTCAAGAGATATTGGCTTAACCAAGTGCAAAATTCGGCCAAAAAGGGATATTGAAAGGAGAGGAATAAAATTCGCACAAAGTGCAAAGGTTAACCAAAGAGAAAAGAATGAGATTTTTGCCAAACTAACAAAATTTTGGCTCTCCTCCCCCTACCAATATTGCCGTCCAGCCTATGGTCAATTGGCCATTATTTCTTTCCAAATTTTCCCCTTGATAAGTGCCTTATGTCCCCCCTATCTTTCCTTAAACTTTTGATTTCATACCATATGTTAGTTGTTACCTTAATCCCTTGATACACTAACCAAAAATACATGGTCAACACCTTCCTTATATGTCCCCTTGCCGACACTTCATAGCCATGAGCAGAAAATTAAAACAAAAATTTTATCTAGGTGCTATACAAGGGATTCGAACCTCTTCCCTCTTACTTGAACCCATGCGCCAATCTCCACCATGCCATATGCTCATTTTATGACACTTTTAGCACTTAATTTAGCTTAAGTCTTAATCACCTTTGTTTCACTTCCATAAATCTCACTTTAATAAATTTTATTTCTTCTCCAAATTATGCTTTACCCTCTCAAGATTTCAATAAACACCAAATTAAAATAAAAGATTTTTCCTTTAAAATCTAAACACCAAAATTATGCAAATTTAAATACTCAAATTTTTAGGGTGTTACATTTTAACCCCATATTTAGTATGCTTTTGGATGATTTAGCCCTTGATTTATGTAAAAGGTCTTCATTAATCCTTCTTTTCATGTTTATACTCAAGAAAGCACCAAGACGAAAAGAACGAAACGGCTTAAACGGGCCAATTTAGGCCAAAGAGGAAATTGACACACCCTGGACTTCAAGCCACACGGCCGTGCCTCATCAAATTACTTCACATGGCCATGCCACGATTTACACGGTCGTGCCCCAATCGATAGAATCGAGACACGGCCTAAAGACGATTTACACGGGCGTGTACCATGGCCGTGCCCCTGCCGCGGGAAAGAGCAATCTCACTCAAATTTGGATGCTTGGAGGCAAAAAAACAAATTCCTAAGTCTACTTAAACATCCTAGGAGGAATTCTACTTGAATTAGGATACTTAGGAGCCAAGTAAAGATATAAACACCCAAGGTAGCAACTAAAAAGGGGAGTTCAGCAGAAGCCGAAACAGGGGAGGAAGTTTTAGGCAGAGTTTTCTGCCAGAGCTTTTGTTTAGGAAATTACTCGAAGATATCCAGTTGATCCATCTCAAGAAGCCGGAGTTCTACTCAAGACAGAGGATCTCCTCTTCAATTCCTTCAGGGGGTTTTAGGGATTTCTTATGTTTTGTTTTATCTTTTCTCTTGGGATGTTTTCTTATTTTGTTATGAACTAAACCCTTCAAATACTTGAAGGGGATGAAACCTATGATGGATTTTGTTATTTGATTTCTAAATTATATGATAAGTACTTAGTTTGTTCTTAATTATGTTGCTTAATTTAATATGATGTGCTTAGGTGGAGGAGGAATAGACCCTGCCTAAGAGTAGATCTAGCATAATTAAGTGGAGTTGATTGCACGCCTAGAGATAGGGTGACGAGATTTTGCCGGATTAGGGTGAAACCTAATATGGGAATCCATTGATCGATTCTTCGCTTCCTTAGGGGTTATTATAAGAGAACGAGAGTTCCACTAATTAACCTAAGGTTAGACGTTATTCGCCTCGAGAGGGTTTAATATAGGTTAGGGAGTCTCACGGATCGAGCTAAGTAAAGAAGTCATATGAATTAAAAGTTAGATAACAAGAGAAGTCATAGGTGGATTCTTCCTGAGGGTATCGTCTAAAATCAACTGAGTTTTTCCACAGTCTTTTCCCAAAGTTTCATTCTTTTGTCTTTGCATCTAGTTTAGTTTTTCATTAGTTTAATAAACCAATCACTCCATATTTTAGGCTAAATAATAGAAAGAAAGTGAGTAGTAGTACTTTTAGGTTCCTTTGGGTTCGATAAAATAATCTTGCCTAAACTATACTATTGTTCGATAGGTGCACTTGCCTCAATCGCTATCATAGTTAGTCTACAGGTCCGATTATAAATATTAAAACTCGACTGTTTGACACGATCACCCAACGGGTTCAGGTTCCAATCCTGGAGATAACCTGACCAACCCGGTTGTTCCAAATTTGGACAACATGGAAGAAATGGATAGAGCAAGAGTAGAATTACCAAAACAGCTATAAGATTGGTGCAAGTGGTTGGAGGAGAAATTAAGAGCTATGGAGAGTGCTGACTACCTTTGCGGCGTCGATGCCGAGGAATTGAGTTTAGTCCCAAATCTAGTGCTCCCACTAAAATTCAAAACTCCAGAATTTGAAAAATACAATAGGACTAGTTGTCCTGAAGCCCATATCACAATGTTTTATCGAAAAATGATGGGATACGTCAATAACGACCAATTGTTAATCTATTGCTTCCAGGATAGTTTGATCGAGTCGGCTGCCAAATGGTACAATCAGCTAAGCCGTGCCAAAATAAACTCATGGAAAGACTTAGCATAGGCTTTCATAAAATAATACAGCCATGTGACCGACATGACACCTGATAGAATTACACTGCAAAACATGGAGAAGAAAAAAGTGAAAGCTTTAGGCAATATGCTAATTGGAAAGAGGTGGCAACACAAGTTCAACCACCTCTTTTGGAAAAAGAGACGACCATGCTTTTCATAAACACTTTGAAAGCCCGTTCATTAACCATATGCTGGGTAATGCTACCAAGAGCTTCTCAGATACGGTAATGTCCGGAGAAATGATTGAGAATGCAGTAAGGAGTGGGAAAATAGATGCGGGGGAAAACGTTAAAAAGTGTGCCCCGAGAAAAAAGAAAATAAATTAAACACCACGAATGTGTATAATAAGAGCTATTCAAAATCGATCACTGTAGGCCAACTAAGAACCATGAAAACCAATCATCAAGGCCCTTCGAGGTAAGAATCTAACTCAAGGCCAAACACAAAAAAACTCTAATTCACACCTATCCCGATGACTTATGGAGAGTTATATCAGAATTTCTTCAACGCGCATGTAGTATCCCTATTTTACTTAAAAATCATGCAACCTTTATTTTTAAAGGGTATGATGCAAATGCTTAATGAGAGTACCACGTAAGAATAACGGGACACTCGATTGAGAACTGCACTGCATTCAAAAAATTAATCGAGAGGTTCATCAAAATAGGGATTGTAAGGTTCGATGATCCCTCGAGACCTAGTATGGCAGGAAATCCGTTAACTAGTTATTCGATCGAATGTTAAACGCAATAATCGAGAGTAGAGGAAAGAGGACCAAAATCGATGTTGCAGAAGTGAAATCCTCACTAAAATGGGTTTGGAAAAAATAATAGACGTGGGATTAATCATTCAATAATTAGAAGGGATGCTTAAAAGGGTAAGGAGCTAATATGATTCCACGTTAAAGAAGGTCATGAGATCCAAGAGTACATTGAGTTCAGAGCTCTAGTGCAAAGTCTGATGCATAACAAATAATTGGAATTCTTTAAAAATGTCGATGGCTTGGAATGAGGCGAGGTTTGCACCTTATAGGAAGGATCAATGGAGAAATTTTACGAGGTCAACCACCTAGTGGTGATTATTTCACGACCGAGAAGTAATGAAGTGGGAGCACAAGCTAGGCCAAGAGTCTTAATTCAAAAACCAGTGGCTTTTCCCTATAAGGATAGCAAAAAGGTTCCATGGAATTATGATTACAATGTAATGATCCCAGGAGAGGAGAACTCGACTGGCACTTCAGATGGGGGCTAAGATATTGGTTTCGCAGTGGGAGGCGCTATGACCCTACAAGTGCAAGAACTGAGACCCTTAAAGAAAAAAACTTGGCAGTTGAGCATAAGAAAGAAAAAACAGCTAGACTTGAATCACCTGTCAATGAGCCAGTAACTGAGAACGAGTCTAAGGATTTCTCGAAGTTCTTGAAACATAGTGAGCATAGTGTTGTAGAATAGTTACACAAACAACCAGCTCACATATCAGTATTAGCCTTGCTTTTGAGCTCAAAGACACATCTTAACGCCTTGATGAAGGTGTTAAATAAAACTTATGTCGCTGATAATATCTCTATAAACAAGCTAGACCGTTTGGTTAACAATTTGAGTGCCGACAATTTCATCTTCTTCAATGATGATGAAATACCTATAGGGGGCGTGGGATCCACGAAGTCTCTACACATCACTACCCATTGTAAATGATATACATTTCCAGGAGTGTTAATCGACAATGGATCTGCGCCGAACGTCTTGCCTCTATCCACACTGAATAGGTTGCCAATGGATAGCTTTCAAATAAAGGCATACCAAAATATAGTGAGAGCATTCGATGGTACAGAAAGGAAAATGATGAGGAGGATTGAAATACCACTCTTAATTGGTCTAAACACATATGAGGTAGAATTTTCGATAATGGATATCAAACCCTCTTATAACTGCTTGTTGGGTAGGCCTTGGATCCATTCAACTAGGGCAGTGCCGTCATCACTGTACCAAAAACTGAAGTTAGTAGCGGAGGGTTGATTGGTAACGAAAAACGCTGAAGAGGATATCATTGCATCCGTAACTAGTGACGCACCATACATAGGAGCGAATGAGGAGGCAATAGAATATTCCTTTCGATCACTGGAATTTGTTAATGCAACTTTCATTGTTGAAGGAAATAAGATCCTAGTATAAAAAATATCCAAAACCACAAGGATGGGTCTGCAGTTGATGGTCAGAAAAAGTGTAACACCCCAAACCCGTATTCGTCGCTGGAGTAAGGAGAGGAGCATTACCAAGTAATCGTAATCTAAATCATTCATTTTCAAATATTTCAAAATTTTTAATGTAATTCATCAGTAACATGCATAACGTCCCTCATTTAAGCCTTCGAGGTCTAAAAAAACACTTTAAAAGTGTTTCGAGACTAAATTGGGAACATTTGAAAATTTTAGGAAAAAGTTAGAAAAATTTTAACTGTAGCGGTCACACGGCCGTGTGGCAAGGCCGTGTACCCTTGAAATGTCTCGCACGCCTGTGTACTAGCCATGTGTCTCACACGGCCAAGTTACACGCTCGTGTGTCTGGTCGTGTGGATAAAAAATGTGCCAAATCGCTCAATTTAGCTTAACATAAAATTACTTAAGACACCAAACTTTAAGTTTCATACACATATTTAACCTTTGGTCAAAACGCATACTCACATTTAGCTTTAAACATAAACATATACTTATAACTCAATTTACACCACATTCACCAAAACAACTAACAGCCAAAGACATCCTAGGTACATGCCATTACAAAATTAAACATCACCACACTTGTGATCGGGATTGTTGTTGTTGGATGATGAGTCGGTGATCAAAAGAGAGTACCTAACCTACGCACGGAAAATAAAATTGCATGCTGAGTAAAACTCAGTGATATTTCTATAATCCAAACATTTTAAAATATGATTTGATACATGAATGCTCAAATTGAATTATATCGCCATACTACTATCTAAACATACAATTACAAGATATCACCACTTCTATTTCATGCCTTTCATCACTTTATTTCATACTATATTCAATTTTCACAAGTATTCACCTTTAGTTGGTTTGAACATAAATCTCAATTCACATCACTTGCTATATGAGTAGCTTTGCATAGATCATTTAACAATTTACTTATATTATGGCACAAACCAATCCACATGAAGTAGTTTCACTTATTTTAATAAACACAAATAACTCAAGAATATATCATATCTTTAAATGAATAAACGTATATACATAAGTAAATATAATCATCTTTAGTAATACTTATAACCATCCTTCTTAGATGATTCATAACACTTTGATGTATAGTCCATTTGGTACATGACACTTAGTGTCTAAAGGATAATTCGCAAAAGAGTTTGTGCCCAGTGCTAGTCGGATAAACAGAAAAATGTGTGCCCAACACTAGTCAGATAAATTGACAGAAGTTGTGCACAACGCTAGCCGGATATACCGACGAATATCAATCAGCCCAACTCTGGTTGGATAAACCAACGATATTTGCGCCCAGCGCTAGTCGAATTAACCGACGATATTAATTGTGAGCTCATCTCTAGTTGGATAAACCAACAATATTTGCATCCAGCGCTAGTTGGATAAACCGACGAATGTGTGCCCAGCACTAGTCAGTTAAACTGACGAAAGTTTTGCCCAGCGCTAGTCAGATGAACCGACAATATCAATTACCCATTTGCAAGTCCATAAAATCACATTTATAATCTCAATATCACATTCACTTCAATTATCTATTAATCAACTCAATATCACATTCACTTCAATTATCTATTAATCAACTCAATATCATATTCACTTCAATTATCTATTAATCATTCATTAATTTATTCCATAATGTCACATTCTATCTATTTATGATTTTGTAAATATCCATTCAATAGAGCTTAACCAAACACTAATAGAAACATACTTAAATAATAACTAACAATTAATTAATTAAATTAAATAAATAGAGTTCGAGTTCAAAAACTACGAACTTACCTAACATTTAAACACGAGATTTTAGTTTCCAAGGAAACTTAAAGAAATCATTATCTCCCATTACTAACATACTTCAATAGCCCCCCATTTCCAATCGCCCTTCCAACTTTGGATGCAAATTCTTAGCATTAAAAAAAATATTTAATTGCTTCAGATGGATGTTAATAATTTACATGTATTGGACTATTTCGAACACTTAATTGAGTCATTGAGGTCACTTGTATAAGTGTTATATTTTAATATGTATAAATATAAATTAGGAGTCACTTAAATAAATGCTAAAATTCTAACATGTTGGGCTGCTCAGACAGTATAATCAAAATCTAATAACACTTCAGTAAGTGTTGAAATTTAAATATATAAATAAGCTATTTCGGACAGCCATGAATAAGGCACAACACTAAATTTGTTAACCTGGTATCACATTCAATATATTTAAACTTGAACAGCATTAAATCTAGAAAATCATTCATGTAAAACATATTTAATTTGTCCAAAAATCAGACAACATTGTGTAGTCATTATTAAAGTCAAACCACATTCAATTCATTCAAATTTGGACAACATGAATGCATTAGGAATTTATATTAGTTCAAGAAACATAAAAGAAAGTCTTAAAGACTTACATAAAACCAAAGACGATTATTCTGTAACCTTCACTTTTCCTCAATTTACAATCTTAAAGACTTACATAAAACCAAAGACGATTATTCTGTAACCTTCACTTTTCCTCAATTTACAATTGACCTACTCATTTCATGATCATAACATAATAAATAAATTTATTAACTAATTCAAACACCATATCAAGTTCAAATTCAAACCATTCTACAATTAATTACATTTTACTTATTTGCACTTAACATTTACTCTCAATACAATTAAATCCTAAATTCTAAATCATATTATTAAATTAAAATCAAGAAAATCTCATTTCAACCAAAATTTTCCACAAGGCTCAAAACAACTCACACTACACCAAAACAGACTTTTAGCGGTGATTTTTTTTTTTGGCTTTTAGCGGCGTTTTTAAGCGCCACTAATACTATTTGCGGCGCTTTTGAAAGCGCCGCAAAAAACGCCGCTAAAACAAGGGCCACAAAAGTTAGCGGTGTTTATTGTGAAAAAGCGCCGCTAAAGGTTGGGTCTTTTAGCGGCGTTTCTTATATAAGCGCCGCTAAAGGTTGGGACTTTTAGCGGCGTTTCTTATATAAGCGCCGCTAAAGGTTGGGTCTTTTAGCGGCGTTTTTAACAAAAACGCCACTAATTCTGCAATTTGCGATGTTGTTTTTTTCGCAATATCCTACCCTCCCTGCATTAAAAACCAACCAAAAATAGCAGCAATTGCATATAATTCCAACCCAAGGCAGCAAATAAAACATTTAAATCTCACCAAAAGCATTAAATCTAAACGATACTTCAAATTTAATAAAAGATATATGATATTCGTTAATAAATGAAGCATAATTCAAAAATTCTTACAATAATGTTAAGCGTAACAATGTTAAAAAATCTTACAACAATAAAACAAATGTCTAAGAGGCGGCCTCTGCATTTCTTCTTTGAACAAGCTGCATCATAGTCTGCAATTTGTGTGGAGTTCTTCATACTTTTGTTCTACTCGCCTTCCGCTGCTTGCGCCTCTACTCTAAGTTGAGTAATATGCTCGCCTCCTCGCTTTCTTGCCTCCGCTCTAAGTGAGAAATTTGCTCACCGTGCCGCTTCCATCGAGATATCTCGGTCTTTCGGTCTCGAACTTGAAAGACGAGATTGACTCAGGAAGGCATGCATTGCGGAGCGGATCAAATTATTGAGTCGAGTAACACCGATCCTTGACATCAAACCCGACCATACCTTGTAAGACCCAAAACATTAGTGATAATTTTGTTATAAATATACTCAAGATTAACAAAACTATCAATCGAAGCAGTCGTACCTTTCAAGACCCAAAACATCAGTAATAACTCTGTTATCAATCTCCTCAAGATTAACAGAACTGTCAGACGAAGGAACCGCTTCATACTCCGCCTTCTTCTCCTTTAGTTTATCCTAATAAATCAATAAAAAAGTTAGAAACGAAATATATAATAAAAAGGAATGGAACATAACTTAAAATTATAAATTTAAAACTACAAACGATGAATTAAACTATTGTAATTAAAAATCAAATTTTATTAAGTAAATATACCAAAATTTCTGCAGCCTTGGATGTCATCGGAGATCCATCCTTCTTCCTATACGTAATGTCAAAAAGCTGAAGGTGTCCAACTTTTTTACCTGACGAAACTTCCTACATTATAGCAGAAAAAATACAATTTAATAGTATAAAGTAATTAATATTTGAAAGAAGTAATAAATTATAATACCTCGGCCTCAGCTACACGAGCAAAACTTCTGGAACCTGCCGTATGCGTGAATTGTTGTTTGTCTGCTGTTTGTTCCAACTCGCTTATGGTCCTACATAATGGAATTTGAATTATGTATATAGTAAATATGATAAACCGAAAAATTTATAAGACTTTGAAAGTACGTAATACCTCTCCTTTCTTTGAATTCCAGAATCTAACTTGATCTTCCCATTGGTACCTCAACATTCCCGGCGAGACATTTCGCAATTTTTCATCGAGGCTTATGTCTTTCTTAAAATATTGTTTTTTTAGGGTGCTTTTATTGCCTCTCCATTTTTTACCCAACGTCTTCTTAACATAGTCATCGGAGACCTCTAAAGCAAATTTACCTTGAAAAAAAAATTTTAAAAAAGTTAATATAAATGAAGGTTAAATTAAAGTATTATAAATTACATTCACCTTTTATTACCTTAATATTATCGAGAGCCTCATTTTTGTTGGCATCAGGCATGTGATGCCATGATTCGTAGTTAATGGCAACATATTCGCATTTCATGCTATAATGCCCAAATAGCCTGCCAACAGTCGAGCTTCAGATCCGATAGGCTGGCCATGATTGTTTCTCCTTACTTGAACACGCTTGGTAGGCTCTAAGTCTTATAAATCTGTAAGTAATGTACGTCCACGAGCTCTGCTCGTCCCACCACCCTCAGCTGAAAAATAATATATTATTATATTAAAATTGAAAAGTGAATCAATAATAAAATTCAACATGCATGTAAAATAAACTTAACATTACTTTGGAATTGTCCATGCTCGTCATCTATGTCCGGTAGACTAGAAGATCCAACAACTGTATCCTGTCCACTATTTACTTCTTCTGGATTTGGAGTATTCTGGACAATATTTAAACCTCGTAATCGTCTTCTAGGCTTTTTTCCTACAATACACATAAAATAGTTCAAAATTTTAGTAACAAATAACAACAATAATAGGACATTTAAAACAATTAAATTATATAACATGACCAACATGAAAATTATAATATAACATATAAATAATAAATCGTTAAATCTTACTACATCATATTTCATAAATATCTTCGTTTTACATCCTGACGAACCCATTGAAATTGTTGACTAGTACTAGGGATATTTTCAGTTAAGTCTTGTTCTGGAAAAGGCAAAGTTTCTGATCTTTCGACTATGTCATCTCTACTTCCACTGCCAATGTCGAACAAGTCTCTAGGGTTGTTTCGAAGTACAACATACCAGCCCGCATCAGTTGGATCTTCGGAGTAAAAAACTTGTTTAACTTGAGAAGAAAATACATACGGCTCGTCCATCAGTTGTTTTCCGGTGTGAATCAATCGAGAGAAATTCACCATTATAAAGCCATATTGATCGTTTTTAATTCCGCGAGCCGTATTCACATCAGCCCAATCACTTCAAAATAAGACAACTTTGCATTTGACGTAATAATCCAACTCAATGATGTCAGTAATAAGTCCGTAATATTCCAAATTCCCCTCGACCGAATTACTATCCCTAGCACTAGCATAACTTGTAATCGAAGAATTAACAACAATTCTGCAATTTTGGGTTCTCCTCAATCTCTCGCGATACCTTGTATGAAATCTGTATCCGTTGATGAGGAAGCCACTATATCTTTTAACTATTCTGTTTGGACCTTGTGAAAGCCATTTAATGTCGTCATTTACTTCATTCCGACTCCAAACCTATTAATTCGAAAGTAAATCGAGTAATTATGAATGTTATGAGAAAACATTATTACTTTTCAATGAAAACTTAAATTGCATACCATTTGGCTTAACCATTCATGGAATGATTCTGCGAACAACTTATTAATTTCTCATCGATTTAATCTTCAGGATCATGAACGAGCTCTCAATATTTGTTTGTACTCACTACGATAAAAAAAGGTTTTATTGTGTTAGAAGACAAATAAATTATAATTGATGAGTATTTATCAAATTCTAGAACTTACTTCCGAAATGGTTCCATTGAATCGTGATGAAAAAGAACGTATCGATGTGCTTGGACCCACAATCTATCATCTAATTCTGCAATTTTGACTTTGCCGATCGGTTCTCCGAAACTTTGAAATAAATAAGTTTCGGCCAAATTATGATCTATGAGCCCAGCATTTCTACTTGGTCTGTTCATTCTTGTTTCAACATCTTCCAAATACCTCAAACAGAAAGTCATACATTCCTCTGCCAAGTAGCCCTCCGCAATTGATCCTTCCGGATAACGCTTATTGTGGCAGTATGACTTCAATTTGGAAAGGAACCTAAACACGGTATACAACATTATCAAAAGTTGCAACTAAAGGCATTGAGCTGAATGAAGGAATATTTTGCAAATAAAGTAAGACCTTTCAATGGGATACATCCATCGATAGAAAACAGGTCCACCAAGAAGTGCTTCACGCGGGAGATGAATTAACAAGTGCACCATAATAGTGAAGAAGGAAGGCGGGAATATCTTCTCCAGATTGCATAAAGTCAATGCGGCTCGATCTTGTAGTCTCTGTAATTCTTGAACATTCAAAACTTTACTACAAATGCCTTTCATTATATTCAACAGTTCAATTACAGGAGCCGTCACCTTTTTCGACATACAACACCGCATAGCAACTGGCAGTAAGTCTTGCATCAAGATGTGATAGTCATGCGATTTTAAGCCATATAGTCTTCGATCCTTAAGACTCACACATCGCGATATATTTTATGCATACGCATCCGGGACCTTTATATCCTTCAACAACGTACAGAACACTTCTTTTTCCGTCTTCGACATTGAAAAAATAGCAGGTGGCAACCGATATTTCATATTCGAAAGTGCTCGGGGATGAAGCTCACGCTGAATTCCTATGTGGACTAAATCAAGTCGACTCTAAAGATTATCTTTCGATTTTCCATCGACATTCAAAATAGTCCCAATGATGTTCTCGTAGACATTTTTCTCTATGTGCATGACATCAAGATTATGACGTAAAATCTGATGCTCCCAATAAGGCAACTCGAAAAAAATACTTCTTTTTTTCCACAAGTCCGACTCATTAGGATCATCCTCTTTATCAGATTCATCATCAGTCCCTAGATCTTCTATTTCTTTGCGGGTTGGTCGGTTGATTCATCTTCCCATAAATGAAATTCATATCTTTCAACATTAAGAATATTTTGGATCCACCGGTCTGCAAGGAGCTGGTCTGAACTCTTCAGTACCATCAAACTGAGCACTCTGAAATCTAAATATATGATTTTTCGGTAACCACCGATGATGTCTCATGTAAGAGAACTTCTTCCCATTATATAACCATTGCGAACATGTCACAAGCAGACAACACGGACAAGAATAACGTCCCCGGTACTCCAACCGGATAAATTAGCATAAGCGGGAAGTCGTTAATAGTCCACATTAAAGCCGCACGTAAATTAAAGTTCTCTTTTCTCATTGCATCGTATGTCTGAACACCAGCCCATAATTATTTTAACTCGTCAACAAGTGGCTGCAAATATACGTCAATATCATTCCTCGGCCCTTTCTCTCCAGGTATAATCATAGACAAGATAAAAGAAGATTGTTTAATGCAAACCCATAGAGGCAAATTGTAGGGAACAAGCACCATAAGCCAAGTACTGTACATTGTGCTCATGAGTTTGTAAGGGTTAAATCCATCGGATGTTAGCCCAAGCCTCACACTCCGAGGATCACTTGCAAAGCTTGGAAATTTGGAGTCAAAAGATTTCTAAGCTAAAGAATCTGCAGGATGCCTTAACAACCCATTATCTGTTCGTCCATCACAGTGCCACATCATTGATTCAGCTGTCTTCGATGACATGAAAAGCCGTTGAAGCCTTAGTATTAGCGAAAAATACCGTAAAATCTTAACTGGCTACTTCCTTGACTATGTATCGTGTTCATCCTCATTACCGTCCTCTGTATTTCTATTAATCCAACGGGATTGGCCGCATACATGACAGCACTGTTGGTTTATCCGGTTGCCCCAATACAACATGCAGTCATTTGGGCAACTGTGAATTTTGTTGTAACCAAGGCCCAAATCCTTTATCAATTTCTTCATGTCTTTGGAAGATTGAGGGATTTTTGCAAACGGGAACATTTCTTGCAGAAACTCTAATAGCATTGTCAACGATTTTTCGGTCCACCCCCCCAAACATTTCAAGTGGAAAAGACGAATACAGAATGGCAGTTTGGAAAATTTTGATCCTTCATACAGTTCTTCATACATTTCACCAAGTAACATGTAGAACCTCGCCGCTTCTTCATTTGGCTGTTCACCCGGCACATTTCTTCTTGTTTCGGTGAAAGTATTTCCACCAAAATTATGATCATCGGTTGCACCCAAGTCAGGTGGAAATGAACCGAAACCATCACTGCGCATATTAAAAGCATCCCGCAACATGCCTTCCATGTTATCGTCTCTAACATTCTGATTGAAAGCACTATGAGGATACCCCAGATTCATCGATGAAGATGCTCCACTAGATGTACACTCTCCATGAAAAAAACCATTTTTTGTACCCCCAGACAAAGCCATTAATAACTAGTGTTCGTAAACCACTTCACGATAATGCCAGTTAATATTACAACACGTCTTACATGGGAAAAGAATCATATTCTCTTGGCTTGCATTTTGAAATGTGAAATTCAGAAAAGTTTCTACTCCATTTCGATAGCCGTTGCTTACCCTTGACAATTTCATCCAACTCCTATCCATTTCGTAGTTGTTGAAGTCTAAAGTTGACAATAAATTACAAAACTAAATTGTTAATTAATAATTTATGAAAGTAATGATATGATCATATATATAACTGAGTACTATTTAAGTTATGTAAATTATGTAAGTTATGAAGTTTGATCTTAACTTAAAATTATGTAAGTTATGAAATTTGATCTTAAACTTATGTAAGTTATGAAATTTGATCTTAAAATTAAGTAAGTTATGTATTCTTTAAGATTCATCATACGTGGCATTGTTACACCTAGGGAGGATCCATTATATCTAATCGTGAGATATAAGGCAACCCGTCGAGTTTCCACCTATATACTTTGAATCTTTTTTTTCGTACAAGTATTATGTAAGTTATGAAGTTTGATTTTAACTTAAAATTATGTAAGTTATGAAATTTGCTCTTAAACTTATGTAAGTTATGAAATTTGATCTTAAAATTAAGTAAGTTATGTATTCTTTAAGATTCATCATACGTGGCATTGTTACACCTAGGGAGGATCCATTATATCTAATTGTGAGATATAAGGCAACCCGTCAGGTTTCCAGCCTATATACTTTGAATCTTTTTTTTTCTATACAAGTATTATGTAAGTTATGAAGTTTGATCTTAACTTAAAATTATGTAAGTTATGAAATTTGATCTTAAACTTATGTAAGTTATGAAATTTGATCTTAAAATTAAGTAAGTTATGTATTCTTTAAGATTCATCATACGTGGCATTGTTACACTTAGGAGGATCCATTATATCTAATCGTGAGATATAAGGCAACCCGTCAGTTTCCAACCTATATACTTTGAATCTTTTTTTCTATACAAGTGTTATGTAAGTTATGAAGTTTGATCTTAACTTAAAATTATGTAAGTTGTGAAATTTGATCTTAAACTTATGTAAGTTATGAAATTTGATCTTAAAATTAAGTAAGTTATGTATTCTTTAAGATTCATCATACGTGGCATTGTTACACCTAGGGAGGATCCATTATATCAACTGTGAGATATAAGGCAACTCGTCAGGTTTCCAGCCTATATACTTTGAATCTTTTTTTTTTTTCTATACAAGTATTATGTAAGTTATGAAGTTTGATCTTAACTTAAAATTATGTAAGTTATGAAATTTGATCTTAAACTTATGTAAGTTATGAAATTTGATCTTAAAATTAAGTAAGTTATGTATTCTTTAAGATTCATCATATGCTGCATTGTTACACCTAGGAGGATCCATTATATCTAATCATGAGATATAAGGCAACCCGTCAGTTTCCACCTATATACTTTGAATCTTTTTTTTCTATACAAGTATTATGTAAGTTATGAAGTTTGATCTTAACTTAAAATTATGTAAGTTATGAAATTTGCTCTTAAACTTATGTAAGTTATGAAATTTGTTCTTAAAATTAAGTAAGTTATGTATTCTTTAAGATTCATCATGCGTGACATTGTTACACCTAGGGAGGATCCATTATATCTAACTATGAGATATAAGGCAACCCGTCAGGTTTCCAGCCTATATACTTTGAATCTTTTTTTTTTTCTATACAATTATTATGTAAGTTATGTATTATGTAAGTTATGTTTTGGAACAATTTTTTTTATCACGGACTTTAGTTTTCAACTCAAATTTTGTTTTAAATGAAACTAAATATTTGCTTGTAATATAAATATTGATTAAATTTTTGAAAAATTATTAATTTCTCAGTTGGTGATGAACTCATTCTATCATATATGATTCTTCTATTCCATGCTTGTGTGTATATATATGCGTTTATGTTTTGAAACACTTTATTTTCTCTACATGGATGTCTTTGTTTCTTTTTGTTCTTCATTGTTTGTGTATTTTCAGAATGCATGATAGCAAATTCCATTAGAGAATTCAATGCAATGCTCCATATTTAGTTTTTTTTTCAATTTAATAGCGGTATTTTTTTATATTATTGTTGTAAATTTAATGTGTTCTTAAGAAGTACTATTTGGTTGAATAGATAAATAATAGGTATTATGTAGTTTAGTTAGTTGAATAGAATAAACAAGTAATATTATTACATTATTTGGTTGAATTGTATGTTGATAAAGAATAAGTAAGTAATAAGTGTGAAAATAACATTACTACCCTCAAATAAATAATATTTTATTTTTATGTCAATTTTATATAAATTTGATTTTTAACTATTTCATTTCTATAAATCATTTACATATTGTTCTTGTAAATTTAAATAGATTTTAAATTACTTCTTTTTAAAAAATATTAAATAATGATCAAAATAAATTTTTATAATTATTGACTATATGTCATGTATTATTTGAATACTCATACTAATGATATAAAAAAAATGAGGGCAACTATATGTAAACAGTGACAACTTACCAACAAACTAACGGAGAACAATCTGCAGAAGAAACTTTATCAATAGCACTACCAGATATTAAATCGAAGATTAAATGTAACTCTTCAGTTGAACTAGAAGTTGCAGAAGGAGCAGGAAGCAGATTAAATGTCACGAATGTAATAGCTATTGAAGGTACAACCTGGAAAAGAAAATGAAGGGGACAAATAATATTAATTATCAACAACTGAAAGGCATTTTTATATTCAATTGTAAAAATAAAACATTGCTTACATTACAGAACCATGGAAAATAATTTCAAGTTATCAAGTAGGTTCATTTCCATACTATATAACAACTTATACTAAAATACGGCATAAACTGGGGTGCAACTACAACCGAGAGATGATGACAGATGTTAGTGGATTATAAGACTTGCAGCGATGAATGCGAAAAAGGCTTAGGAGATAAACTTTTAAGGGCATATGCAAAATAACAATGTGATGTCTGAAAAAGAGTAGGACCAAAGACACGATATCAATTACATGGAAAAAAATGTTATTCACGAATTCATAGACATGTGAATGAACCAACAACCAATATCCAAATCATATAAGAACCAGAAACCAATATCCAAATCAAAATTATGTTAATGTAAGGGTTGCGACTAGAACCTATTCACTTAATAGATTACAACTCGGTGTCCCTTCATGTAAACATGCTATAAGCCTAGGTAACACGATGAATTAATAATGGTGCAATTCCAACTTTAGTCCCTTCGATTTATGTAGCATATTAATACTCTATTAAATTACATTATTATCTTATAATATATATTATTAAGGGTTGAATTTGAGGTTGAATGTACATGAACTTAATCCAAAACTTTCATTAAACCAAAACTTGCACACACATTAACTAAATCATCAACTAACAAAAGCACATTCAAGAGCTTATTTCATATTGCTTACTAAATTATCTAGTGAGGTCCTGCTTGCAGAGAGATTGTGGTAGCCGAGAGTGCTCGAATAGCGATAATGGGAGACTCAACATCACTACTAAACTCTTTTCTAAGCTATAAAAAACAAAACAAATGGAAATGAAATGAAATGCCTAAGTAAAAAACTCAAAACCCTAATTTTCAAATAAATGAAAGCCTAGATTATAATCAAATCTAAAAGAAAGAAAATAAAACTTTTAATTTTCAAAACTCAAAATCAAAACCATACATATATAATATACATTCACATACTATATACATATATTTCTTTATGCTAACTCATACAAATGGGAGGGCAAGGGTTATGCATTGCAAGCACAATCTCATCAAGAATGGCAATACGAACACGAAATCAAATATATACTTGCAGATCGATTGATCTTACCTCAAGACTTTCAGCAACTAACTTTACACCTATAGCGATTGCATTTTCATTCACAAATTGTCTGCAAAATAGTCAAGCTCTCAGCAACTAGTCTCAAACACACAGACAGAAACTGAAAATTTGATAATAAGGGCTTAACTTTAAAAATATTACCTGCTATATTAAAATTGGTAATTTGATTCTTATATTAAAATTGGAATCAAATAATGAAAAAATCGTCTTAAGAAGTTTTTAAATTACTTTTTTATATTAAAAAAGAAACCGTAAGAAAACCATCTAAAATGGATTGAACTGGATTGCAGATAACAGATTGCTTAACATTAAATTACATTTTATAATATATTGCTTAACATCACATTTTATAATATATTGCTTAACATTTTAAAAAAGATTGCTTACCAATATGGATTGAATTGGATTGCATATAACAGAGAATTGAAGGCATAAACTGGATGACAATTGTAAAACAAAGTAAGCATAACTTACAAATAAAACACAATTATATTTAAACTATTTTATAGTCGTCCTCAAAGCTTCTTACCTGAGACAATATGGATTGAGGCTAAGCAAACTGAATTGCAGATAATAGAGAATTGAAGGCAGAAAACTAGATGACAATTGTAAAACAAAGTAAGCAAAAATTGGATTACAAGTGCCCATAACAACAATAAAAGAAAGTAAAAATTGGCAAAAGATCCTCACCCGTATTAGCTGCACGTCCAACAAGTTGTCTGATAGACTCTCTTGTGTTGGTGGAATGTGATTCCAAGTCAGCAATTAGCTATTGTAAAAGGTTAATGTCAATTTCCATATAAAACAAAGACCTAAAAGATATAAGTACAACTTCCATCTTTTCTAATAAGCATAAAATTGACTAACAGTTAGGATAGGGGCTTATTGCTTCCCAACATTTATCTTTGTGAACAATGTGTTGATATCAAGAAACCTTCAAGGCCAAGCAGTAGATAGTACAAGCTCAAATAAGATTTCAAAGTAAAACAATATAAGAATGAGAAAAATCAAAATTTTTATAAGTAATATATTTTAAACAAATAACGGGATAAGTATTAGATCTGAAACACGAGTTATATATTGGCTAAAAATCAATTTGAGTATTACCCAGAGTCGCAAATGTCTTCTTGAATATTGAATTTGTCAATACTCAATTCGTAAGTACCTGACAGTAAATCAATGTGCATTAGCTCTACAAAACCCAATTACACGATAAGATAGGAGTTTCACAATGATATCGATTACAAAAGTAAAGCAAAGATAGTGGTAATGAATATCAACATAAACGAAATGACTATTAGCATACAAACCCGGTAGTGATATAATACTAGTATAAGGGATAGAGAGCAATAATAATTCTTAAATTACAGTGATATAGTACGATGCATTTAACTCGTATAAACTTCCTAACTTTACACTCAAAATTGCTTGTATATATCAATGCTTATTTTATTATTTTATTTCTTACATCGGGATTAATAATCAAAACATTCTACCCATGTTCTCACATATTTCACACATAAAAGTAACCCATTCTATATCAAATTATGAACATTACAATTAACCCAATCATAAAAGTAAGTGAACATCAACGAGATAGATCAAATCATGCAATAGTTCATTTTCATGCATCCTATCCAATTATTAATACACATTAAAACAAAAATAGCACAAGCAAAAACATAAACTGAGGAAACAATTTTCGATGGTCTGATGAAACACAATGAATATGTCCTATAAAAAAAAAGTGGTCCCTTTGTTAGCTGGGGCAGTGTAAATGTCATAAGATTTTGTCATGTTATAACTGAGAACACACTCCTCTCCCTGAAACCATTTGCTCGTACAAGAAAATTTTCATATTCATCACCCAAAAGGATTAAAATATTCATTAAATAAAAATTGTCATTATTCTAAAATAGTAACATTACACTGCATCAGAAAAAACATTACGTGACCAAACCCAGAATCAACTTTTCCTACCATGCCAAATATACTTAATTCCTAGAAATTTGTGATAACAAAAAGAAAAAAAATAACATTTGTATCTCACTTCCAGATGAGGGACCGCCAACTCGAGTATAGATCAGTCCTAATGATCTCCAGTCAGACAAACTAAAAAGAATGAGAAGCCATTGTAGGAACACTTACTCGGTGATGCAGCAGAGTGTCGAAGGCGATGAGACAGAGGAAGGTCAACGGTGATGCGGCAGAGGGAACAGTCGTCAGTGGTGAAGCAGATGGTCGGACGAAGTTTTTGGGAGTTAGGGATTTAGGGTATACAATTAGGGGAAAACAATAAGGTATTTTGAGGTTGGATTGGGGTTAAAACCGAGCATACAAAAACGCACCGTTTTGCTTAAAAACGAAATACAAGTTGCGGCATTTTCAACCTAGCGCCACTAATACCTGAGTTTTAGTGGCGTTTATTCAGTAGCGCCACTAAAATTTTTTCCCTTTTTGACAAAACGACCTCATCCGTAAAACCAAGCATACAGAAACGCGCTGTTTTGCTCAAAAACAAAATACATCTTGTGGCGTTTTTATCGTAGCGCCACTAATGCCTGAGTTTTTGCGGCGTTTATTTACTAGCTCCATTAAAATTTTTTCCATTTTGACAAAACGACGTCGTCCATAGAACCGAGCTTATAAAAACGCGCCCTTTTCCTCAAAAACAAAATACATTGCGGCGTTTGCACCCAAGCGCCTCTAACCCAAGCGACACCGTTTAACTTTACATTTTGTCGCGCTTTTTAAAAACGCCGCTATTTATCGATCTTTACTGGCGTTTTCAACAAAAACGCCGCTAATGCCACAACAAACACAACTAAAACGCCACCGTTTTGGCTAAAGTGGTGCGTTTTGCGGCGTTTTTTTGTAAAAAACGCCACTAATGTTTTAATTATTTCTTAAATTCGATAAAACCATTAACCTCTTAATCCTTAATTAAACCCTAAATATATATACATTGAAATTTTAATTTTGATTTAATCATACACATTATTTTAAAATATAAATACATCAATTTATTTTTATCTTGAGTAAATATAAATTTTATGTATGCAATAATAAAAATGATGTTAATAATATCAATAATTATGTTTATATTTTACAAGATTTGGATCAAATTAAAGTTCATGTATGCTTTTAGGATTTAACACATTTTGATATGTATTCTTTTAAAATAATAATTTATATTTATCTTTTTTATATTCTAAAAATTCAAGATTAATTCCTAAATCTATAACCCTAACCCTTAAAAATTATACCCTAAATCATACACCCTTAAACCCTAAACTATAAACTATAAACCATGAATAGTATCCCTAAACCCTAAACCATTGAAATAGTAACTCGTAGAACTTAAAAATTAAATTTTAACTCCTAAACCTTAAACCATAAAACAATAACCCCTAAAGATTAAACGGCCCCAAACCATTACTCCCATAACCCTTAACCTATTACCCCTAAACCTCAACACTTAAACCGTAATCCATAAACATGATCCAAAATCCCATGATCTATAAACCTTTAAATAAATAATAAAACATAAACCCTAAACGAGAAAACACTAAACCCTAAACTAGAAAACCCTAAACCCTAAACTCAATTTAGAAACCCCTAAGCCCTAAACTATAAAACATAAACCATTAACCCAAAATAATAAACATTATATCATAAACCATAAAACTATAAACTATAGACATTAAACCTTAATTAAGTCCTAAATCATAAACCTTAAAATAAAATATTCTTTTTGCGGCGTTTCTATAAAAAACGCCACTATAGGTTACATTTTGCGGCGTTTTCACAAAACAACGCCACTAAAGTTCAAAAAAAATTAAACAATGTTAATTTTCTCAAAATTTTGTGGCGTTTTTAGAAAAGCGCCGCTAATACTCAGATCTATAGCGGCGTTTGTAGAAAAGTGCCGCTAATGCCTATACTTTTAGCGGCATTTTCCCAAAAGTGCTGCTAATGCTCAAACTTTTAGCGGCGTTTTTCCAAAAGTTACATTAATGTTTAAACCTTTAGTGGCGTTTACAAATAAACGCAATATGTCATTTTAGCGGCGTTTTGTTAATAAACGTCGCTATTGCTTTTTTTTTTGCGGCATTTTTCCTCAAACGCCGCTAATGAATAATATTTGCAGCGTTTTTCTTTAAATCGCCACTAAAAACGCCGCTAAAAATCTATTTTGGTGTAGTGTCATACTTTCAATTAATTCACAATTAATCCTTGAATTTATCATTCTTATAATTTGATTCCTAACCTTAGTATCATTAAAAGTCATTTAGCAATTATTCCTATTTATCTACGTAACTTAATATCTAACATGATAACACCAAAAACTCAAATATCCTAATATGGAAACTTTCATAAACTTCATTAAATTCAAAAATTTCAACGTGGGTAATTTAATTTAAGACCTTAAGTTACCAAAAATACTAAATTATGCTAAAAGGATCAAGAAATACCAACCGTAATTTTCCGAGCTATTCGACGTCGATTTTATCCTTCCCCTTTTTTTACTCAAGGATTCTATTACGATGTTAGCTATGAAATAAAACAATTAAATCACATTAATATTACACAATTCAATTTCACATTAAAATTTTAACTTCCACACTCTATTTCGCTTATTATTCAATTTAGTTCCTAAACTGAGACTAATTTTAATCATCACATTTAACTTCTTATTTTAATACTAATTTCACTCTAGACCACATTTAGCTTCCTCTTTTCTAATTCTATCCCTTAATTTTGAATTTTTTACAATTTAGTCCCTATTATTCAAAATCAACAATTAATTCCACAATTTAGTCCTTTTTCCATTTCTAACTTAAAAATCTATCTATTTAATCCCCTAATACTTAAACTATTCAACAATGTCAACATCTAAAATCTTAAACAATACTAAAAATTACAATATGGGTATGATAACCCTAAGTACTGAGATTTCAAATATATAAAAATTACAAACACAAGGACTAAATTGCACTAACCAATTTAGATTTGAACTTCCAAACCCCCCACCCATGCGACTTCTATCTTTTTCTTTCTTTTTCTTTCTTTCTTTTGGTTGCGTGTAACAGAGAATGAATCATTCTCTTTCTTTTGTCTTTCTTTTTAATACTATTTTTATATCTTATTATATAATATACATACATTTTATACAATTTACTAATTATAACATATATATATATATATATATATATATATATTAACATAATATAATATATATACATGTCATAAATGTCCATTATAACCGTCCACTTAAAATGAACCAAGGGCATAATTGCTTTTTAGCCCTTTTAATATAGATTCACCTTATAATTTAGTATTAATCCTTACTTTTATCACTTATTTGATTTAGTCCCTTTATTTTAATTAAACTCTCTTTCTTTGAAATTACATAACCAAAAATTTAATTCACTTCTAATATAACTATGTAAATATTTAATAAAATATATACGAGTCTAGTTTAGGGAAACGAGGTCCCGATACCTCAATTTCTAAAACCATCGACTTTAGAACCGATACAATTGTACCTTGTCTAACTTTCTAATAAAAAAATTTATTAGATCAACCTCAATATAATACTGTAATACCTTTGTAACTATAAATAAACAATATTCACTAATTCTATCTTCGGGAAACAACATTCCAAAACCACCGTTTTCGACTACATTGACTTTTGGGTCGTTACAAAAAAGTGTCTTGCCTGGAAGAAGACTCGAAAAATACCTTGAAGGAAGAGTCAAGGCACCAATGCTAATGGATAAACAAGACCGCTTTGGCTTAGGGTACAAGCCAGATGCTAGAAAAAGAAGAAGGAACTAGAAAAGAAGCAAGAAAGAAGAAGAGTATGACTAAGTAGAGGAGAGGTCAAATGGGAATTGATGATCTTTCCCATATATTTAAAACATTCGTGTTAGGAGAAATCATTTATCCTGAACGAAAAATGTCAAAAAAAGAAACTACGAAAGGAATGTTGGGAAATTTGAACATCAATGTCATATCCGAAGAAAGAATTGGGGAAGAAAAACTATCAGGTATTTGTCCTTATATCCCCGGAAGTGTTCTGAACAATTGAACTGTAGAAGAAATCCCTATAATTTTTAGAACTAATTCAGAGTAATGTTCAAAACACACTTATTGCTCTAAGCCTGGGAGCAATAAGAATCCTTTTGTGAAAAAGGCATATGTCCACCATTTTTATTTAAATAAAATGCATCTTTGTGTCTTATTTCCAAATATTTTTTACTTTTTTCCATTTTATTCATACTCATACCATACAGATAATTATTCAAGATTTATTTGTTTTTTGGGTCTTCTTTTATTCCTATAACAGGTCTCTAGATATCAATGATACGAGCGACGCTACTGCTGACTCAGAGTCTCCTTTTGAGTAGGATATGTGTCTAGAGGAACCTCAGGACTTTGAAGATGATCGAGATTATAACCTATCTCCTGATTTGTTAAGGATGGTAGAACAAGATGAGAAACAAATCATACCTTACAAAAGTCAATAGAAATTGTGAGCTTAAGAGACAAACAATAAAAGAAACAGGTGAAAATCGGAGCTTGCATCACTGCAGAGACAAAGCTAGACCTCATTGAGCTACTCCGAGAATTCAAAGATGTCTTTGCATGGTCATATCAAGACATTTCTAGTCTAAGTATTGATATCGTGGTACACCGACTTCCTATAAAGGAAGAATACAAGCTGGTTCAACAAAAACTTTGAAAGATGAGGCCCGACGTCCTGTTGAAAATAAAAGAAGGGGTCAAGAAACAATTCAACGTTGGTTCCTACAAGTGGTTAAATACTCGGAGTGGGTAGCCAATATAGTCCCCATCCCTAAGAAAGATGGGAAAGTACGAATGTGTATAGACTATAGGGATTTAAACAAAGCCAGCCTGAAGGACAATTTCTCGTTGCCTCACATTGACACATTAGTGGACAACACGAAAGGTTATTCACTGTTCTCCTTCATGGATGGCTTTTCCAGATACAACCAAATAAATATGCATCTTGAAGAAATGGAAAAGACCACATTCGTAACCATGTGTGGAAAATTTTGCTATAAAGTTATGACACTTGGACTGAAAAATGCAAGAGCGACGTATCAAAGAGCCATGGTAACTTTGTTTCATGATATGATGTATAAGGAAATCAAGGTTTATGTCGATGATATGATCGCAAAATCTTAAACAGAAAAGGAGCATGTACAAGTCTTGAGGAAACTATTTTTGAGGTTGAGAAAATTCCAACTAAAGCTCAATCTAGAAAAATGTACATCCGGGGCTATCTCGAGAAAATTTTTAAGATTTGTAGACAGTAAAAGGGGGATTGAGATCGAATCGAATAAAGTTAGGGATATAAGGAGTTGTCTCTGCCACACACTCAAAAGAAGGTTCGTGGTTTTTTAGGGAGATTAAATTACATCGCCCGATTTATTTCATGACTAACCGAGAAATGCGACCCCATATTTCATCTCCTTAAGAAACATAATCCTAGTGTATGGGATGAGGAATGCCAGAAGACTTTCGATAAGGTCAAACATTATTTGTTCAATGCCTCAGTACTGATGCCACCTAGCCCAGATAAGCCACGATACTGTTTTGACAATATTTGGGAATTCTATGGGATGCATGCTTGGCCAACATGATGAGTTAGGGAAGAATGAAAGAGCGAGTAAGAAGTTTACTGAATGTGAGACAAGATACTCGTCAATTGAGAAGTTGTGTTACGCCTTAATCTGGACAACCCAGAGACTGAGACAGTACATGCTGTACCATACAACTTGGCTAATCTAAAAAATGGACCCTCTAAAGTACATGATGGAGTCGACTGCTTTAAATGGAAGAATGGCCCGATGGAAAATTCTATTTTCTAAATTTTATATAATCTATGTAAACCAGAAAGTAGTAAAAGGGAGTGCAATAGTAGATTTTCTAGCCAGTAGAGCTCTAGAAGATTATGAGCATTTGAACTTTGATTTCGCGAATAAAGATCTGATGTATGTTGCAACCATTGAAAAAAGTGCTCCAAGAGAATATCCCTGGAAACTAAATTTTGACGAAGCCTCAAATACTATGGGTAACGAAATTAGGGTAGTCCTGGTATCCCCAGACAGAGATCATTATCCTTTCACCAGTAAACTTGACTTTGATTGCACAAATAACATGGCAGAATACGAAGCATGCATCATGGGTATTCATATAGTTATAGAACACAAGATCAAGGTCTGGAGGTATATGGGGATTATGCACTAGTGATTTATCAACTCAAAGGTGAATAGAAGACAAGAGATCCCAAGTTTATTGAGTATGGAAGGTTGGTCCTGGATTTAATTAAAGAGTTTGATGACATCACCTTCTGCTACCTCCCACGAGATGAAAATCAAATGGCCGACGTCTTGATTACCTTAGCTTCCATGGTTAAAGTACACAAACAAAAGGATGTAAAACCTATCCAGATGAGTATTTATAAGGCTCTAGCACATTGTTACAACATCGAGGTAGAAGAAAGGGATGATCACCCTTGGTACCACGACATATTGCACTATGTAAAGAATCGTGAATACCCTAAGTAGGCAACCGAGAATGATAAAAGGATGCTAAAGAGACTAGTTAATGACTATGTCTTAGATGGGGAGATCCTATGTAAAAGAAGAAAGAATCAAGTGTTACTAAGATGTGTAGATGTTGTCGAAGCTAAGAAAATCTTGGAAGAAGTCCATGAGGGTGTTTGTAGAACACATGCTAATGGTTTTACAATGGCCAGACAAATCATGAGATTGGGATATTATTGGTCTACCATGGAAGGGGATTGTATCAATTATGCCAAGAGATGTCATAAATGCCAAATATATGGAGACAAAATTCAAGTGCCATTCACCTCTTTATATTATGACTTCTCCATGGCCTTTCTCTATGTGGGGCATGGATTTCATTGGGCCGATCTTGCCAAAAGCTTCCAATAGGCATCAATTCATCTTTGTGCTCATCGATTACTTCACCAAATGGGTAAAGCCACTTTCTATGCCGATGTCACAAAATCAGTACTTAGCAAATTCTTTAAGAAAGAGATTATATGTCAGTGTGGGATGCCAGAAAGGATCATATCTGACAATGCATTAAACTTGAACAACAACACGATAGCAAAGGTCTGTAGACAGTTCAAGATCAAACATCATCATTCATCACCATATCGCCCAAAAATGAATGGTGCAATGGAGGCAACCAATAAGAATATTAAGAAGATTGTGGGGAAAATGACAGAAACTTATAAAGATTGGTATGAGAAGTTACCATATGCCCTCTATGCTTATCGAACATCTGTTAGAACCTCCACTGGGGCAACACCTTTCTCATTGGTTTATGGAATGGGGGCGGTTTGCCCATTGAAGTTAAGTTTCCTTCTCTCTAATTTTTTACCAGAATTGAAGTTAGATAAAGTAGAATGGATCCAATTTTGATATAATCAGTTGAACTTGATCGAAGAGAAAAGGCTAAAAGCTATTCATCACGGTCAGATGTACCAAAAACGAATGATGCGAGCTTATGACAAAAAGGTTCTTCCTAAGGAATTCCATAAGGGAGACTTGGTATTGAAAAAGATCATTCCATACAAAAGGACTTCAAAGGAAAGTGGATGCCAAACTGGGAAGGACATTATATGGTAAAGAAGGCCTTTTCTAGAGGAGAGCTGATTTTGACCGAGATGGATGGTAAAAACCGCTAATCCTGTGAATTCGGATTCAGTCAATAAATACTTTACCTAAAAAAAGGGAGAGGCCAAGGCGAAAACTCGCAAAGGGCGCCTTGAGACAAAAGGGGTTTTAAGTTGAAAACCCGGGAAAGGGCAGCTTAAATTTGGATCGAAGATTGGGTATGTGGTAGTCGTGTCTTCTCAGAAGGAGAAACGTTACATCTTAGGGCATCAAAAAAGTACTCTAGATCTCCTAAACACATATTAGGCTCAAAATGGTCCTCAAGAAGTTTGTGCAGAGAAGCTCTTGCTGAGATATTTGGGTCACCTAATTTTATCTTACTCACTTTGTATTTTAGCAACGTTTTCTATTCTGATTAATCTATTCATTTCGAGCTTTGCTTTTAATAAATTTTAATCTTTTCCATTATTACAACCTTTTTCAAGAATTTTTACATAAAAATAATGATTAATGGACTAACAATATTCAAGTAAAAGGATTTTTGCATATTGCTTTGAAAGGTTTCTAAATAGTATAAGGACCTGAAACAGGACCACTAGTTAGAACTAATCAAATCTAAGGGTTGGAAATATTTGGGAACGAATAGTCTAAATTGTGATTACTTCTTCGGGTTTCCTTTCAAAGATACCAGATCTGAACAAAAAGGCATGGTAACACATCAATGATAGGACCTTCACGAACACCGAGCAATGTCAACCTAAGCACTAAAAAGGGGATCATTCTTAAAATGACATTCTGTATTCATACAAATATCATTCATATACATCTAGTTATGAGCATTTGATTCATTCTGATCATAACATCCTAATCGCTTATCATAAATATAGGCCTATAAAATGGATTCTACAAGTCATGTTCTTTAGAGAACGGTGTAACAGATCAGTGAAACCACAAATCCTATACCCCTAAAGTTACAGTGGGTCGAATTGAAATCACCATAGTGAATCTTAGCTTTTTGAAGTTGCAGTGAAGTAGATTGAAGCTACAAATCCTACACCCCTGAAGTTGCGGTGGGGCGGATTGAATTTACCATAGCGAATCTTATCTCCCTGAAGTTGCAGTAGAGCAAATTAAAGCTACAAATCTTATCTCCCTGAATTTGCAGTGAGTGGATTGAAGTTACAAATCCTGCAACCCTGAAGTTATGGTGGGACGGATTGAATTTACCATAGCGAATCTTATCTCCCTAAAGTTGCAATAAAGCAGATTGAAGCTACAAGTCTTATCTCCCTGAAGTTATAGTAGAGTATATTGAAGTTACAAATCCTATACCCCTGAAATTGTAATGGGTTGGATTAAATCTACCATAGTAAATCTTTATCTCCCTAAAGTTGTAGTAAAGCAAATTAAAGCTACAAATCCTACCCCTAAAGTTGCAGTGAGTCAGAATAAAACTACGATGACGAATCTTATCTCCCTGAAGTTGTAGTGGAACAAGAAGAAGCTATAGATCCTACACCCCTGAAGTTGCAGTGGGACGGATTGAATCTACCATAGCGAATCTTATCTTTCTGAAGTTGCAGTGGAGCAGATTGAAGCTATAAATCTTATCTTTCTGAAGTTGCAGTAAAGCGGATTGAAGCTACAATTCCTATATCCCTGAAGTTGCAGTGGGTTAGAATGAAGCTACAATAACAAATCTTATCTCTTTGAAGTTGCAATGGAGCAAGATGAAGCCATGATACTAAATCTTGCCTTCCTAAAATTATAGCAAAGCAGATGCAAGTAGAGTTACCAATGGATGGAAAGAATGAGCTACTTGAAAATGATGAGTACTAAAGAAGTCGATATTCGAAAGGACCAGACAAAATTGGCCCTTCTTAAAGTCTTTACTCCATTCACGTTACACAACAAAGAGCAAAGAGGGGCAGTTGTAATGGCCCAATTCTATCCAGCCCAGACAAACAGATAAAATAAAACCAAAAATAAAAAGTCCAAGTCCATTTACAAAATAGATTGGCCCAAATAAAAAAGAGTCCAATAGCTCAATCTATCTGCTAAACCTAATACCCAACAACCCAAAGCCCAATAGTCTACAACCAAAACTTTTTTCAAAAAAATAAAAAACCCTAGATCCCCTATGCACCGCTACTCCTGGCCACGTCAGCGAATGTGTCACTCGAGGGCTACCTCCCCTGCCATTGTTTCACCGAAATGGAAAGGGTGTGACTCCCCTCGTCGTTGACTACCATCGGACCTGTAAAGAAGAAAGAAAAACCACAGAAACAGAAAAGAAAAAAATGAGATATTGTAATGGCTATAAAAAGCCAAACGATTGTAAGATTCAAACACGAAAAAAATCGAATACGAAGAACAAAAAACATTAAAAGAAAAAAGGTGATTCATTTTATTTTTTTTACATATTCAAAAAAGCATAAAAAATAAAAACCTTTTTACCTGTTTATCGTCACTACGGAGGTTGTCATCTCCGATGAAAGGTGACTCCTTTTTTGACGAAAAGGTTTTCAAAGCCTTCGGGGTTCACTGGGACTCCGTCGTAAAGGAAAATACAAGGGTGACATTCAAATAAACCCGAAACCGAAGGGTTCTCTGGAATTTTTATGATATTTGACGGGTTTTCGGAGGTATTTGGCCTCAGATTTGGGCTAAGGGAGGCAAAACGGTAAAAAAAGGGGGCCTTTTCATGAACTCTGGCCATCGGAGGCGGCGGCCCTCGACGCCGGCGACCGGTGGCTACGGCGGAGGTTCGCAGGACCCCATGGCCGGCCTATGTACCTTCTTCAGAGGAAAAGAGAAAAAGAACTATTTTTTTGGAACATGGGAGAAATGAATTTTTTCTAAAAATTTTGGCTTATATAGGGCCTTGGTATGACATCGTTTTGGCCTGGCTTCAGAAGCCCCAAAACGACGTCGTTTTGAAGTGCGACCCGAATGCCCGACTCAAAATCCTTCAAGATCTACGTGTTTTTTTTAAGAAAAGGGATATTTTTAGTTTTAGTGCTACCGCTTTCTTTGTTCTTTTTAATTCCGTCCTGTTTCATTATTATTTGTTTTATTTTTACCCCTGGTATTTTGTTCTTGTGCAATTTAGTCCCTCGACCCACTATGGACCCATTAAAGGAATGACACATGTAAAATTGGGTGGGATAATTGCCTTTTGAGTCCCTGTACATTTTATCCCATTTTAATTTAATCCTTTTATGTCTTGTTTCTTTATGATTTAGACTTTTAATTTATACTTTCAATTTAGCCTTTCATTTCCTTTTTTTCTCTATTTACCCATTTATTTATTTCTTTTTTGCAATACATGCCTTAAATATCATTTAAATTTCAATTTAATCCTCATTTATTTAATGTTGCCTCTTTATTTACTATAACTTTTATTTTAAATTTAAATTTTAAGTTATTTAAAATTTTTATTTTATGTATTTTTATTTTATCATCATCATCATCATCATCATCATCATCATCATCATCATTATTATTATTATTATTATTATTATTATTATTATTATTATTATTATTATTATAAAATGATTATAGCTTTTATTACTATAAATTGACATTTTACTATCATTATAGTTGCATTATTATTACTCACTAGCATAGCATTTTTATTTTATCTTTTATTTATTTATCTCTCATTTTATTATCATCATTTCATTTTTTTTCTTTTTTACCCGCTACTATGTCGCTTTATTTTGCTAATATCCATGTTGTGTATCGTGTTAAAACATATTCATCCATTTTATTACTAGGCCTAGACAAATTAAATGTATATCGTTTTAAAAGTTACATTCGTTTTATCTAACGTATAGAAAATATTTAAAACCGAGGCAATGTTCATTATTTTTGGGACTTGAGGAAGTAATGCCCTAACTTACGGAGTATGGAGTAATCGAATATCCTATTTAAAATAACAAAAAACAAGATTTAGGTAATGGTCAAATGGCGATTATTATGGTTTTTGAGAATTTAAGGCATCGTGTCCTAACTAACGATGCATGATCTTTTCTTCTCAATTAACTAGAAATAAGATCTTTTCCATAAAATTAATTTAGTTAAGCGATATTTTAAAAAAAATCATGCAAAGAGGGATCGTATTTTAAATTTTCTTCGAATTTTCAATTTTCGACGTCAAAACATCAGGTAACCAACTGGGTACCAATTTTGGGCGTTATAAAGGTGTTAATCCTTCCTCATACATAACCGACTCTCGAACCCACATTCTTGGATTTTGTAGACTAAATATTATCGTTTTAGTAAAATCTAATATTTTATTAAGATGATTAAATTTTGAGGTGACTCAATTACACTTAATAAAAAGGATCGGTGATGAATCCATTTTTGTTTTTAAAATAAAAGTCGATTTCAAAAAAGGGTTTTAACAATAATCTCATTAAAATTTAATAACAATAACAATAATTATCTACCTAAAAAAATTATTAAGTATATTCTAGTCATTTAAATTTTTTTCTTTATGCTATTACAACATCTATTCCATCCAACCAAACGCAATAATACTATTATAACTCTATTCAATTCTATTGAACCAAACGATTGAATTACTAATTACTATCTTATTTCATTAGAGTTTTAACTCCAACCAAACATGCTGTAATTTAGTTTCCATCACACGAAAGTTTTAACTTTTTTTTTTTAATTTGTGGGAAAAAGCAAACAGCAATTACACAAAGCAAATGCAGTTCCTTGCTGTGATCAAATTTTTAACGTTAAATTAACCGGAAATTCGGCTTATTTGACTTAACAAGCCCTACAATTATTTTGAAGGTATATATGTACAGAAATCCGTAAACAAATTTTTTTTTATTTAAGACTTTAAGTCAAAGTTCAAAATTTGTAAACAAATTGCACCAAGTGAAAACATATAAAATTGCATACTTTTTTTTGTCCGTAATATTACACTTACCCAGGAATTCAAGCGTTCAGTAAATATAGTTCATAAACACGACATCATATGAATAATAATAAAGAAAGCGTAGGCGCCATCCTAAAGATATTTAAACAACTTTATTACGGGCACAGCCCACTACTGCAACTGATAATGACGATTCTTAATTATCTATCACACCTTCACCAATGACACAATTCTTGATGAGCTTGAGAGCTTCTTCAAGATCGTCACACAACTGATAGGGGTCGGCAATAATGTTCTCATCAACTGATAGCACCATACTCATCTTGTTCACATAGCTAACGACATGAATTGTGAGCGCCTGCAGCAACAAATCAATTTCTCAATGATAACTGAACTCCAATCATCAATCAAATTCAACTCATTTAAGCATGCAATTACCACTGGTTGACCATATAGCGATGGAGCGATGAAGGCCACTTGATTCCCAAGAATGCTAATTGGCTCCTGAGGCCCCGCCACATTGGAAAACCACATAGTTGTTGATGGGAACTTGGCCAGCTGCCATTGTACAATTAGTATATTCCTTGTCAATACACCTTTTTGCATTTTTTTCTTTGGGGGATTTTCAATCTAATTAATATACATATGTCTTACTTTGGTAGGATAAAACCTCACAAAAACCTTAGCCATAAACATTCTGAATTTAGCTTCAAGAGTAGCTTTTTTTCTATCAATTTTTGCTTTGGCATCACGAATGTAATCCAATGGGTTATCTTTCAATTCAATTTTAAAAGGGTAGAGAACATAGCCTATCTTGTTCCCCCACTCCGCTTTGCCGTTCTTCTTCACCATTTCTTCTAAGGCCTGTAAATTCATTACAATTAGATTATTGAAACTTTTTTGTTATTCTTTGAAGGAAAGTAGGTAGTAATGAAGTAAATACATAAATCCCTGGTGATGTTCTCAAATTGATGAAAAGAGTCGCTGTAAGACGAATATTGTTGGGAAGGTTGTTTTCACATGATTCCCTTGCTTCTCCATCACTCTTAGCTTGGCCTGCCATTCATTTTATTTCTTAATTATGGATATCAATATTCATTTTCATGTGTTACATATTGCAACCTTAATTACCATATTTTCGGTTTAGATAGCGAGATAAGCCTGCCTGTGTCATTGCTAGCACCACGTCGTTCACCGTCTGCATTAATTAATTCCGCAAATACCTCATCATAATCATAGAACAACAATCCTTGCGTTAACACACACACACACACACACACATATATATATATATTAACCAAAAGAAAAATGGACTAACCGTGTGGGTTGCATTCTTCACCAATTTGACATCGTCCAAAGAGAAAGTTCGACGCACAATTCTCCGTGGAGTGAAAGCAACATCACTGGAAGGTGCTTTGAGGGGTGTTTGTGTGTCTTTCAAGAAGTAGGTTGTGGCCACACACATCCATATATCAACCAAAGTGTTCCACAGTAATAAAAAAACAGACCAAGATTTCCAAAACCAAATCGGAAACCAGCCGGCCCCGCGGGATATCGGTTTCTTCTTCATTTCCGGAAAACTTGGCAATGCGTCAGAGCAAGAGAGTAGGAGTGCCATGAGAGATGTTCCATCGGCAAGGGAGTGATGAACTCGAACGACCACCGTGGATTCAGCATCAGAGGTTTTGAGGTTTAAAATATGGAAATCCCACATAGGAAGGGACATGCTCATCCGGGTCTTGCTAAGGTTGGCAACGTAATCTTCAACAAACTTATCAGGGGAGGCCATGTATGGATCAACCATGGGGACTTTAACATGTTTATTTATGTCTACATTTGTTTTCACCCATTTCACCTCCCCACCACTCTTCTCATCTGCAACCTGGATTTGTTGAATTTGATGGGTTAATTATTTTCTTAATTAAACTTAATTTGAAATTTTATTCATCTAAGTCAAATTAAAACAATTTTAACTAGCTAGGCTACCAGATACATAATCTTAAATAAAAATTAAAATCCTTTAAATAAATATTATGCAAATTTTAGTACTAGATACACTACTAGAGTTTTTATATGCAGAATTTGTTAATCGAAAAACATTAAATTAGTGAATACAATATACTTGTAATATAAATATAGTAAATAAATAAGTCATATGTAGTGAAACCTCAAAGAACCATGAGTTTACATAAAAAAAAATTGTATATATATAAAACCCATTAACCTCGTATATAAATAATAAAATAAATATAAAAAACCTAAAAATTTTAAATATAAAAATCAAGATAAAATTATAAAATTTCCAAGCACAAAAGCTAAAACTTTTGTGGAAACCAAAATGTTATAAAAATCTAAAGTAATCAAAATATACTTTATGTCATGAGACATTTTCTTATTATTTTCTTATTTACTTTTAATACACATTTAATTATTTTTATAAGTTGTGTACTTATATTGTGAACTATTACCAAAAATCGAGATTTATTATTGTAAGTCTGACCTGCAAGCAAGAGAAACGAGGATGCTTAAGAAAAGTCTCAGTCAAAGTTGTTTTGTAGACGTCTGGATCGATAAGTCTCTTATAACCCACAATAACAACGATATATATGTTAGATTCAGGCTGATGAAACATACGAGCCATGGGACTCAAAGGCTCCTCTTCCTCGTCATTTTCTTCTCTTACTTTGATTCTTTTAAGCCCAAGATTATGATTTCTCGATCTTAAACCCCCCTTCATATGCTCCACCTCCATTTTTATTCTCAAAACCCCTTCAAACAATATTTAGACTTTAAGATTTGAATGTTGTTACTTGACTTGGATGGGATATTATTTATAGAAAACCAAACTTGAGGACAAAATTGTAATTAATTCCATTGAAATAATAATAAAAATAACTAATAGTCAGTGTGTCATATAAATTAATGTTGTTTGGTGTAACGACTATAACATATATTTTATTCAAACGAATAAGCACTTTGATTTTTGGGGACTTTTACTTATATAGTAGCTAAGTAACGTCAACTTCAATTTATAACAAAAGTAATTTGTTACCATGGCTATAGTATTTTTTTTTTAAATATGTTTACACATAAATATATTTTTATTCTCTATTAATGTTTTGTAGTTTTTGTTTAGGATTCATGCAACCTTTTTAATAATATTGTCTTTTAAGATTCAAATGTTCTCTCTTTAGAAATACAATGTGACTTACTATTACATTTAATATTTATTTATTTTATGATTTATATATATGAATGTTAGAAATTTTAAAATATAAAATAGATATATTTTACTATTATGATCTTAGTAAATCGTTTTAAAAAATTAAAAAGTCCCAATAGATATATCAAAAAGAAGAACATACAGGTGTATTATATTAGAAGTAATGAAATCAATTGGATGTAGAAGGAACAAGGAGAGCGAATATTAACCAATATGAATCACATGTGATAAAATGCTAAGAATTTCGTCAATTATTAGTTTGTCAGTAATAAAAATAGCGGTTTTAGGAGTTTAGCACAATTCAACTTCATTACTAATGTAGTTATGGGTTAGCGTTCGATTGAATCGAGCTAAATCGAGTGGAAAAAAATTTTAAGTTTATGAGTATTATTTTGTCATCTTAACTCAATTTGAAATCGAATCGAAACGAGTGAAATGAAATTCGAGTCAAGTCGAGTGAAATTTTTTAAGTTAAATTAAAAAATTAAACATGTCAAATAAAAATATTGTTACAAAGATAACTAAATCCATACTAGAGCACATAAATTTGAAATCATATATTTGAATTTTTTCAAAGCAAAAAATAATAATAATAAGATACTTGAATATGATAAATTTGAATCATTAATTAGATCCCAAAATTATTATTTTAGAATTTTTTTAAATTTTAACTTTTATATATTTTTTATAAAATATAAATTTTAAAATTTTATAAATATTTTAAATTTTTGAAATTTATTTTATTTTATTTTTAACTTTTGTTGTGGGAGAGACCAATTTACTTATTTTCAAAGTTGACATGGATTAAAAAAATATTTACACCAATATGTTATTCGAATTATTTAAGTTATTCAAACAGTGAAATTCAACTCGACTCGAACTTGAAACTCAAATCGAGTTATACGAGTTGACTCGAATAATTTAAATAAGTCGAAATTTGAATTTCTTTCAATTTTTGAATCAAATCGAATTTGACTCACTCCTATAAATAACAATCGATACAAACAGAAAATGAAGTTTTTATTAAATAAAATTTAGATAATTGATTTAATGTTTCTTCAAGTTTCCATTTCTTTTATTTGTTGTCTTTATTATTGCCAAAAATGAATCTAAATATATTCATTAATGCTTTATGAATTTATACAAATTTTTGGTTTCCTCCATGTTAATTTTACGGTCTAGTTCATAAATAAGTTCTACCGTAAGCTTTTAAAAAATAAAAGAACTTAGGATAAGCTTTATCCTATTCAATAGATTACAAATTATATACCAAAATATTTTTAAGGAATATCAAAACTTCTAAGCAGGGACGAAACCAGAAGAATTTTTTAGGGGGGCCGGATAAAATTTTAATTTTTTATAGTTTATATTTTTATAATTTATAAAGGATTAAATTGAATTTTTATAATTTTAGGGGGAGCCAAAATGTAATTTTACCTTTACTAATTTAAAATTTTAAAAAATTTTAAAGGCCAAAATTATAATTTTATATTTTAATGGGGCGAACCTATACCAGCCCCTAACTACACCCTTGCTTCTAAGAACAAACTCATAAGTATTTTAATATACTCAAATTTGTGTACTAAAATTTCTATCACCGACTCCTTAAAAATTTTGGTTCATAAAGCCTACACCAAAATTTCTAATGCCAACTCTTTAAAAATTTTGGTATAACCATATTTTGATTCTTCGAACTAATTTTCATTATTTAGTTAATTTGTGCAATCGTATAAGGAAGGATATTTGATTCCTTATATCACAAATATTCATGGCATTAAGATGGATCAAGGACTCTAATAGATAATTTCTTCCAAAATCTCAAATAATTATAAACTTGAACTATATAACATTTGACATTATAGATTTATTTATAAGTCCATAATAATGTAGATATAAAGAATATAAAAATTCTTGAATAATTCACATCATAGAACATTTAAACATATAAACTTTGACATAGAAACAACAACTATAACCTCTCTGTTAGAGATTGTGTGACCCGAATTTTGTCATTTATTGAAGAAATAAATACAGTGGCAAAATAAGGGGTGCAAGGGTGGAGTCTCCACGGTACAGACCATACAACACAAGTTGAATCCATATAGAACTAATCTTCTTCTATTTGACTTTGATTAGAATAGGGTTTTTCAACCCTAAACCCTTAAATAGATGTAATCAAAACTCCTCTTATATCATTCGTTTTTCAATATTAGTGAATTTTTCCTCCTCTACCCATGGTTTTTTTCCCGAAATGGTTTCCACATAAAATTTGTGTATTCTTATTTTTTTTCTTATTATTTTACGATTTTTCTACCGTCATTATAGACTTTTATTATAATACTCCCCAACCCAGCCTAAATGTTAGACCCAAATTCAAGAAATTACATTAGCCACCGAGATGTCCCAGTAAGCTATTAGGGTCTATAAAACAAACATTTTAAAGCACTTGTTTATTTTTAGTGAAAAAAAAAAAAAACTTAGTCTATTTTTGAAAACTTACGAGTTAAAAGAAAACCATTTAAAGTCGCAAACTTATGTATAAGTTTACCTTTGAAAATCTTGTCTACTATCAATTTATTTATTACTCAAGATTTTAATTATAATTTAGCAATGGAAAAGTGATAATTGACTTTAGTTTTAGTTAAGTGAAATCGAATAAGTTTAAGCTAAATTAATTCTTAACCCATGTTTCATTATCCTAAGTTCACATTAAATATCATGCATACTTAACTAAACCCAAAATAGAAGTCTCATGCCATGATTCAAATAAAGTGATACAATTCTCCAAATAATTGAAATTTCAAATAGAAAATCTTAAAGTACTTCTTAATAGAAATTGATCCGAGTCGAGCCCTCCATATGCCTAATCCGTGTCCTAACCTGGTGAGTTATCTGTAAAGATAGAAAATAAAAGGGGAGTGAGCTATGAAGCTCAGTGTAAGTTCAGTAACAAGAAAACCAGTGCAAGCAGTAGATCAATCAAGTAGAATCATCAACTCATAGATAAATCATAATTAATTAGCAATATAAAATATCGGTATTTCATATCAACTAATCAACATAACATCTCAGTATTCATAGTCATGTGTATCTCAGTATTCCTTTACACCGCTGTGTGGATAAACCACTAAACGTTTCAGATAAACTGCTAATACAATATGGATAAACCACTATTCTGTGAAAATATAAGTTGGTAATGCAGTGTGGATGAACCACCTATAATAAAATGATGGCTGATAAACCATAATTTATACATATTTTTACCCCATGCTTGGCTTATTTTTGGATGAATTTTCATTAGATTTGATGAATTCGATGCTCCTAATCATTTAATTTCATGTTTTATACTCAGGGGAGCTTAAGGAGTCGAAAAGAATGATAAACGGGCCAAAAAGGGACAAAATAGGCCTACCTTAGAAACCAACACGGCCTGGGCTATCAAACACGATCTTGTGTGATGCGACCCTAGCTCGGGAAGCTGTTGCCGAACCCATTGAGCTACCAAAAGGACCAATCACTCGGTCTCGTGCTAAGAAGTTCCAAGACGCATTAGCTAGCTATGTCATCCAAGCTTGGGGAGAGCAAATAGCCGAACCCATTGAGACCAGCTCCATAGGCGTCCCTTGCAGCCTATTGCAAGCTGAATTCTAGCTCACTTAAATTATTTTAATTATTTAGTTGCTGGAATAAAGTTTGTTAATTTAGTTGAAGTTAATTAATTAATTTAGTTAAAGTAATTAAATGTGTTTGAGCTATTTAAGTTGTCTTAAATAAGTTAGGCATTAATAGTATTAAAATCATTTAATTTGTCTTAACTACTACAGCAATTTATTTGTCTTAAGTTTAATTAAGTTGTCTTAATCATTACAGCCATTTAAAATGTCTTAAGCTAAGACAATTTAATTAAGTTTATTTTAGATGTCTTGACCGAATTTTCTTGAATGTTTCAGGTGACCATTCGGCTGGAGGGGAGCTAGGTGCATGGACGGCATTATGAAGGGTTTTAAGCTGAATTAAATTGCCAGCAGCTCATTTGACATCCCTAGGGGTTGTTCGTGTACTGCAAGGGTCATGGGAGGTGATCACATTAGCTCATCAGCTACCATATGCTTTTCACACCTTGGGGCTGTTCAAAACCACCCGTTCACACCTTATGGCTGATGGTTTTCAAGTGTCCACACCATTGGTCTGTTTTTGTGCCCAAAAACGTCATCAATGTGCTAGTAAACATTCAGCTGCCCAAGGAGCTTTTAAGGCTGACTTTAAAACATTGTGGCTGTTCAAAATGAATCCTTCCAGCTTAAGCTTTCAGGCCATTAAAAATTCAGCCGAATAGAACATTAAATCAAGTGATGATTGGCGTCACCAAGGCCTAAGGGATTTCAAAAGTTTTGTACTTAGCCATTAAGCTTTCTTCAGCTCATTAAACAACTCATTTAAGCTGATTTCTTTTGACTATTCGGCTAGGCCATACTAGGGCCTATAAATACCTTGTAATTAGATTGCTTAAGGAACTTTTTGCCAAATTTATGCTGAAAGCAAAACTTGTGAGATTTCCAAATCTCTTTGTTCTCTCTAGGATTGAATTGACTTCTCAAGTCATCTTGTGGCGTCATTCTCTCCTTTTGTTAAACCAAACTTATCACCAACCGGTGTGGCGTTCCAATACCTTCAGTTCCTATCATTTTTTTATAACGGGTCAAGGTTTCTAATACTTTCCCTAACCGAAAATTACCTAAGAGCATTGTAAGATTCGGGTCAACAATCCACCTTTTATTGTTGGTTCTTTCTTTGGCCTTAGCCTAATCAAATATTCATCATCTAGCTATTTCGAAACTTTTTCTTAAGCCTATAAACCTTTTTCTTTGTTAGCCAATTTTGCAAACACTTATCTTATTCCGAAACGAACTCTTCTTACCTAAATTCACGATCGAGCAACAAATACGACTCTAGTCAAATACAACTGAGCTCGTATCATTTGGTATCAGAGCTAGCTGGATTAGAGTAAGAATAGAGGTTCTCAGCACAACGGTGTTGTAAAAAAATTTTTAAAAGAAAAAAATTTGTGAATTCAAGTAACTGAGTAGTCAGTATATTGTAGTATTTAAAAAAAAGAATTCGAAATTATATAATAAAAAAAAGTTCAAATTATTTTGTTGCCGAGTTGTATAAGTGGTGTTGCTGCCCAAATATGTTCCATTGATTGCCCTACCATTCGACCACACCTTAATCAATCCATTTGGTTTATTTCTTTTCAGCCTACCTATTAACCCTAACATTAATCCTACCCAAACCCAAAAATTATTTGCAAACCGACCCACATCGACTACTTATAAGCCTAATTAGTCCCTTCAAGAACTTAGAGAAGCGGATTGAGTGGAAAAAGGCACAAGGGTTGTGAGTACATTCGAGTGGAAAAAGCCAATTGATTGGATTTCTTTGTGAGAGAAATTTGTGAGGTTTGCTGTGAGAATCAAAATGTCTCGTAGTCTAGAAAGAAACCCAAACGAGGGAGGCAGATTTCATCCCGTAAGAAATGTTGGAGGAGGAGTTTCGAATCTTACCTTACAAGCGATTGTGCGAGAAATGGAGCGATTATTTGATCACAAGCTCGAGCCAATCGAAGATCGCCTATATCAAGGTAAAACCCAAGGACAACGCGAGGTAACTCTGGAAGTTGCAAGGTGAGGGTGAAAGCGTCCAAACAACGATCTTGACGAAGTAAGTGAACCCGAGAGTGAGCCTTCATCTGTTCGAAGCGTGCGTTAACGAGGCCAACGAAATCGGGGTCCTAGAGATCGAGACCGTCCTGATGACAACCTCAAAAATATTAAGATATCAATCCCTCCGTTCCAAGGAAAGAACGATCCCGAAGCTTACTTGGAGTGGGAAAAAAAGATCGAGTTAGTCTTCAAATGTCATAACTATTCGGAGAGTAAAAAGGTCAAGCTCGTGGCAATCGAGTTCTCGGACTATGCCATAGTGTGGTGGGATCAACTCGTGACAAGTCAAAGAAGAAACGGTGAAAGGCCTATCTCAACTTGGGCCAAAATGAAAGCTGTCATGAGGAAGCGGTTCATTCCTTCCTACTACCACCGAAACCTCTATCAATGCTTGCAAAGCCTTACCCAAGGCAATAGGAGTGTCGAAGACTACTATAAGGAGATGGAAATAGCGATGATCTAGGCTGACATCGAGGAGGATCGAGAGGCAAAAATGGCCAGGTTTTTAGCAGGATTAAATCGTGATATCGCTAACATAGTGGAATTACAACACTATGTTGAAGTGATGGACATGGTCCACATGGCCATCAAAGTCGAAAAGTAGCTAAAACGAAAAGGCGTTAACTGATCCTACTCTTATCCTTCAAACACAAGATGGAGTCAAGGAGTCAATAAGCCCCTTATTCGAGCTAAAGATCCTATTGTGCGGGACAAATCCAATCCAACCGTGAGTGAGACATGCAATAACAAGAACGAAGCCATCCCAAACCGATCAAGAGACATCAAATGCTTTAAATGTCAAGGACGGGGACACATAGCGAGCCAATGTCCCAATCAGTGAGTTATGGTGGTAAGGGTCGACGATGAAATTAAGTCCGAGGAGGAAGTCAAAATGAGCCCGACACGCCAACCGACAAAGATGAAAGTTTAGAGTATCCCATTGAAGGAGAAATCCTTATGGTGAAGCGAAGTCTTAGCATCCAATGTGCAAAAATCGAACAGTAACGGGAGAATATTTTTCACACCAATGCCACATCCAAGGTAAGGTGTGTAGCATGATCATTGACGGCGGGAGTTGCACCAACATCGCAAGTAGTATACTGGTGGAAAGCTCGGATTGGCCATGACCAAGCACCCAACTCCGTACAAGTTGCAATGGTTGAATGACGGAGGCAAACTAAAAGTGACAAAATAAGCTGTGGTAGCCTTTTCTATCAGGAAATACCAAGATGAAGTTGTCTGTGATGTGGTGCCAATGCACGTGGGACATCTCCTTTTGGGGCATCTATGGCAGTTCAATAAACGTGTGATTCATGACAGCTACACAAATCGATACACTTTTAAGCACTTAGGCAAGAATATAACGCTAGCCCCTCTCACTCCGAAACAAGTGTACCAAGACCAACTGAAATTGAAAGAATCTATAGAAAAGGCAAAAGAAAAAGAACAAGAAAAAAAGATTGAAAAGGAAAATAAAAGAAAAACTAAAAAAAAAAGGAAAAAGTGAGAGAGTGGAGGTAAAAGTCCAAGGAGAAAAGAAATTCTAAAAGAAAATGAGAGAGGTAAAATAAGTGTATTTGTGAGAAAAGAGAAGTGAGGAAGTCCCTGTTGTTGCTTCAGCCCATGCTTGTACTCATGTACAAGGAATGGTTTTTTGATACTAACGAGTTTGACCCCTCTTTGCCTTCTTATGTTGTTTCGTTGCTTCAGGAGTTCAAGGACATTTTTGAAGAAGTTCCTAGAGGGTTGCCTCCCCTCCGAGGTATCGAACACCAAATAGATTTCATCCCCGAAGCCACAATTCTGAATCGACCGACTTACCGAAGCAACCCCGAGGAAACCAAGGAGCTGCAACGATAAGTAGCGGACTTAATGGAGAAAGGCTACATCCACGAGAGATTAAGTCTGTGCAGCGGTGCTGTATTGTTGGTGCCCAAAAAGGATGGTTCATGCAGGATGTGCGTGGATTGTCAAGCCATCAACAAGATCACCGTCAAGCACCGACATCCAATTTCGAGGCTCGATAACATGCTAGATGAACTCAGCGGTGCTAAATTATTTTTTAAGATTGACATGAAAACTGGGTATCACCAAATCTGCATGCGGGAGAGGGACGAGTGGAAGACATCATTTAAAACCAAATACGGTTTGTATGAGTGGCTAGTGATGCCATTTGGCCTCACCAATGCCCCGAGCACTTTCATACGATTAATGAACCATGTCTTAAGGGCTTTTATAGGTCATTTTTGCGTAGTTGACTTTGATGACATTTTAATTTATAGTAAATCTTTATCTGATCACTTAGAACATTTGCGTGCTATTTTGGAAGTTTTAAGAAAGGAGTGTTGTATACGAACCTTAAGAAATGTAGTTTCTGTACTAACAAAGTCGTTTTTCTTTGGTTTGTAGTGAGCGCGGGTGGCCTCGAGGTGGATCAAAACAAAATTAAGGTGATCCAAGAATGGCTGTGTCCGACCAACATCAGCCATGTAAGAAGTTTTCAAGGCCTTGCGAGCTTCTATAGAATGTTTGTACCGAATTTTAGCACCCTTGCTGCCCTATTAACCAGTATCATTAAAAAGAACTCTCTTTTTATTTGGAATGATGAACAATAAGCTGCTTTTGTTGAAATTAAAGACTGTTTAACTAACGCTCCACTTTTGTGTTTATCGGATTTTAAAAAAACCTTCGAGGTTGCTTCTAGCATAGGTATAGGTGCAGTTTTAACACAAGACGGGCGTCCGGTGGCCCATTTCAATGAGAAGTTAAATGGGGTGACGCTCAACTACCCCACCTATGACAAGGAGATGTTGACGAGCTTTGGAGACATGGCAACACTACCTTTGGCCGAAAGAGTTCGTAATACATGCAGACCACGAAGCTTTAAAGCATTTGAGAGGACAAACCAAGCTTAACAAACGACACGAAAAATAGGTGAAATTCTTAGAATCCTTCCCGTACGTAATCAAATACAAGCAAGGTAAGGAAAATGTTGTTGTGGATGCACTATCACGTAGGTATGCTCTCATAAACTATTTGAATGTCAAGTTGCTTGGTTTCACTTATTTGAAAGAATTATATGCTAACGACTCTGATTTTGGAGAGATTTACAAGCTTTGTGAGCAAAGTGAGTGTGATAGGTATTTTTGGCAAGACGGGTTTCTCTTCCGAAAGAACAAGCTGTGCTTACCCCAAGGATCAACTAGAGACGTGTTGATTCATGAAGTGCATAGCGGGGGATTAATAGGTCATTTCAGCATAGCTAAGACCTTAGTCATTCTTTAAGAACAATTTTATTGGCCGAAGATGAAACGAGACGTGGCCAAAGTTTGCGAGCGTTGTATTGCTTGCAAAAAGGTAAAATCGAGATTCTATCCACATGGACTCTACACCCCATTCCCGATTCGAAAGTGCCATGGATGGACATCTCCATGGATTTCATTCTAGGGCTTCCTAGAACAAAGAATGGCAAAGACTCGATTTTTGTTGTAGTAGATAGGTTTTCAAAAATGGCTCATTTTATTGCGTGTAATAAAATTGATGACACTTTAAACGTTGCTAATCTTTTTTTAGGGAGATCGTGCGGTTACATGGCGTTCCTAGAACCATCGTTTCGGATAGAGACACGAAGTTTCCTAACCATTTTTGGAGGACTTTGTGGGGAAAGCTTGGCACCAAGCTATTATTCTCAACAACATGCCATCCCCAAACCGACGGCCAAACAGAGGTCGTTAATCAAGTCTTATCAACATTTTTGCGAGCAATTATCTGGAAAAACTTAAAGACTTGGGAGGAGTGTTTACCCGACATCGAATTCGCGTACAACCGATCGGTGCACTCAGCTACCAAGTATTCACCATTTGAGGTAGTGTACGATTTTAATCCCTTAACTCCATTGGATTTGTTGCCTTTACCTTCTGATCATTTGGTGCATGTAGACGAAAAGAAAAAGGCCAAATTTGTGAAACAATTAGATCAATGAGTTATGGATAATATTGAAAGAAGGACCGAGCAATATGCTCATAAAGTCAACATGGGACGTAAATGAGTGACGTTCGAACCCAATGATTGGGTTTGGATTCATATGCGCAAGGAGAGATTCCCAACTCAAAGACGGCCCAAGCTCTTTCCAAGAGGCGACAGTCCTTTTCAAGTTCTCAAAAGGATTAACGACAATGCTTATAAACTATACTTGCTTGGTGATTATGGGGTTAGTGCTACTTTTAACGTTTCTAACTTATCCTCTTTTGATGTAGGTGACGATTTGAGGACAAATTGCTTCGAAGAAGGGGATGATGCAACCTTAGCTCGAGAAGCTGTAGCAGAACCCATTGAGCTTCCAAAAGGACCAATCACTCGGTCTCGTGCTAAGAAGTTCCAAGACGCATTAGCTAGTTATGTCGTCCGAGCTTGGGGAGAACAAATAGCCAAACCCATTGAGACCAGCTCCATAGGCGTCCCTTGCAGCTTATTGCAAGTTGAATTCTAGCTCACTTAATTTATTTTTATTTAGTTGCTGGAATAAAATTTATTAATTTAGTTAGTTAAAGTAATTAAATGTGTTTGAGCTATTTAAATTGTCTTAAATAAGTTAGGCATTAATAGTATTAAAATCATTTAATTTGTCTTAACTACTACGGTAATTTAATTTATCTTAAGTTTAATTAAGTTGTCTTAATCATTATAGCCATTTAAAATGTCTTAAGCTAAGAAAATTTAATTAAGTTTATTTTAAGTGTCTTGACCGAATTTTCTTGAGTGTTTCAGTGACCATTCTACCGAGGGAGCTAGGTGCATGGACGACATTATGAAGGGTTTTAAGTTGAATTAAATTGCCAGTAGCTCATTTGACTTCCCTAGGGGCTGTTCGTGTATTGTAAGGGTCATGGGGGGTGTTCACATTAGCTCATCAGCTGCCAGATGCTTTTCACACATTGGAGCTGTTCAAAACCACCCGTTCACACCTTATGGTTGATGGTTTTCAAGTGTCCACACCTTTGGTCTGTTTATGTGCCCAAAAACATCATCAATGTTCTAGTAAACATTCAGCTGCCCAAGGAGCTTTTAAGGTTCACTTTAAAACATTGTGGCTGTTCAAAATGAATCCTTCTAGCTTAAGCTTTCAAGGCATTAAAAATTCAGCTGAATAGAACATTAAATCAAGTGATGATTGGCGTCACCAAGGCCTAGGGGACTTCAACAATTTTGTAATTAGCCATTAAGCTTTCTTCAGCTCATTAAACAACTCATTTAAGTTGATTTCTTTTGACTATTTGGCTAGGCCATACTAGGGCCTATAAATACTTTGTAATCAGATTGCTTAAGGAACTTTTTTCCAAATTTATGCTGAAAGCAAAACTTGTAAGATTTCCAAATCTCTTTTTTCTCTCCAGGATTGAATTGACTTATCAAGTCGTCTTGTCGTCATTCTCTCTTTTGTTAAACTTAACTTATCACCAATCGGTGTGGCATTCCAATACCTTCGGTTCCTCTCATTTTTGATAGCGGGTCAAGGTTTCTAATACTTTCCCTAATTGAAAATTACCTAAGAGCCTTGTAAGATTCGGGTCAATAACCCACCTTTTATTGTTGGTTCTTTCTTCAGCCTTAGCCGAATAAAATATCCATCATCTAGCTATTTCGAACCTTTTTCTTAAGCCTATAAACCTTTTTCTTTGTTAGCCAAATGAACTCTTCTTACCCAAAATCGCTATCGGGCAACAAATACGACTCGAGTCAAATACAATTGAGCTCATATTAATATGTTAAGAGTAGAATCGAACATGGCCTGGATCAACGTACACGGGCAGACCACATGGCCGTGTGTCTCAAGCAGAATCAAGCACGGTCTAAAGAATCGAACACGGACGTGTCCCTGCCGTATCAAAGTTTAATTCTATTCGAATAGGATACTTGTGGGCCAAGAGAGGTGTTCCAAAGCCTATATAAACACCCTAGGGGCAACCTAAAGGAGGACACTGATTAGAAGGCAGAAAATACTCGAAGACAGCCATTGGGAGCAGCTCGGAAGAAGGATCTCCATCAAGACTGAAGATCTCCTATTAATTTCTCTTGAAGTTTTTGGGTTTTCTTATCTTTTGTTGTTTTCCTTATTTTAAAATGTTTCCCTCTATCAGTATGAACTAAATCCTTTAAATACCTGAGTGGATGAAACCTATGATGGATCTTATTATTACTTGATTTATAAGATAAATACTTGTTCCTATTCTTAATTGTGAGTTCTTATTCTTGTTTTGATAATTCAAGTTATTGATTCAAGTCGAATGAGCTTATTTAGAGGAGAAAAAGTCCTTGTTTAAGAGTAAATCAACACAATTAAGCGGAATTGATTGCAACCCTAGAAATAGGGCGACGAAAATTGTCAGATTAGAGTCAAATCTAATAAGGGAATCCATAGATCGAGTTAATGCGACAATAAGGGTTTTAATTAGAAAGAGATTTCAATTAAGGGTGAGCTAAACTCGATTTGACTCAAAAAATCAAAAAAATTCGAATTTCGAGTTAAACGAATCGAATTATTCGAGTTATTCGAGTCAACCCGAATTTTTTTTTCAAATTTCGAGTTCGAATGGAGTTGAGTTTTCGAATTCGAATAACTCATATAATTCGAATATCAAAATATAATATTTTACATTTTTACCCCAAACTCTCAAACCTTTTTACTTTTCCCTCAAAATTTTTACTCATTCCCACTTTCTCCCCAAAACTTTTATTCCCCTCCCATCTCAACCCTCCAATCTACCCAAAATCCATTTCCCACCAAAATTTTACTCTCCCGTTTACTTTTTCTCAAAATTTTTTCTCTCAAAAACCCTCAAAACTTTTTATTTTTCCCCCAAATTTTTACTTCCTCCCACTTTTCCCCTAAAACTTTTACTCCCTTCCCATCCCACCTCCCATCTACCCCAAACTCATCCCCCTCCAAATTTTTTTTTATATATTTCCTCCAAAATTTTACTCTCCCTATTTACTTTCCTTCAAACTTTTATTCCCCAAAACTTTTTATTTTCCCCCTAAACTTTTACTTCTCACCCTTTACTCTCAAATAAAAATTAAAATTATCCAAAAAATCACTAAACATAAATAGTAATAATTTTATTTATATCTACTATTTATATTATTAAATTAAATTTCACATTTTATATTATTTATATTATTGAATTGTTTAGTCATATTGAATATTTATATTAAAATTGAATTATTAATTATGTCATAAAATATTCAGTATTAAAATTTTATATTGGTATCAATTTCACATTTTATCTTTAAAATAACTTTTATTAAAAAATCACATTTTACATTTAATATATATTTTAATTCCAAAATACATAGTGACAAGAATATGAAGATAATTGAAACAACTAAGCAAGTAAAGAAGCTAACCCATATATAAAAGATTAATAAATAAATTATGAGGTGATGAAAGTTAATAAAAAATTTGATTAAGGTGGACAAATTTTATTACTATGGGTGGCAGTGGTTACAAGGACCCAAAATTTTTTTCTAAAATTTAACTCGAACAAATATATTCGATTTGATTCGATTCGAATTTCATCTCACTCGACTCGATTCGAGAAAATTTCAAATCAAATTAGGATGATAAAATATGATTCGTCAACTCGATTAACTCGAAATTTTTTCATTCAATTCGATTTGATTCGATCGAACGCTCACCTTTAATTTCAATTAATTAGCCTAGAGTCAGTTGTTTTTAGTCTTGAAAGAGATATTAACATAAACCAGGGATTTCTACGGATTAAGTCAAGTGAATAAATCATATGAATCAAAAGTAATAAGTAAAGTCTAGGTGGATTCTTCCTTAGGTATTGCCTTTATCATATAAGTTGTCTAAAAGTATTTTCCCAATTTGTTCTTTGTCGTGTTTTTAATTAAGTTTTAGTTTAAAAAGAATTCACTCCAATTCTTAGGCTAGATAATAAAAATATAGTAATTACTAGCACTCTTGGTCCTTGTGGATACGATATTACCGGTCTTACCATAACTACACTATTGAACGATAGGTGCGCTTGCCTTTATTGTGATCATAGTTAGTTAGAGACACATCAAGTTTTTGGTGCTGTTGTCGGGGACTAAGATATTAGGAACACTAAATTTTTATTACTTTAGCCATTTTTACTTTATTTGCAATCTCTTTTTTTTTTTTACTAATGTTTCCTTTTATTTGCTTCTGGCAGGTAACTCTAGTTTATGACTATAGGAAACCCGTCAGGACCATTACTTTACAATAGTGAGATTGAAAGTACAGCTCGTAGAAACATAAGAGAAATAAGACGACGACTGCAATACATAGAAGAAGAGCAAGAAGATGAACCCAATACTATCGAGAAGATGGCTGATAATAATCCGCTACTTACGGTGGTTGCCGAAAATCCTGCTCCTCATATATGTATGATTATGCTAAACCTAATTTAACAGGAACTGGATCAAGTATCGTTAGACCTACTGTTGCCGCAAATAATTTTGAACTGAAACCTAACACTATTCAAATGATTCAACAATTTGTTCAGTTTGATGGTTTGCAGGATGAGGACCCAAATATTTATTTGGCCAATTTCTTAGAGTTTTGCGATACTTTCAAAATAAATGGCATTTCTGACGATGCCATTTGCCTTCGGTTGTTTCCTTCTCATTGAGGAACAAAGCTAAATAGTGGTTAAACTCGTTACCACGAGGGTCAATTACTACATGGGAACAAATGACCGAAAAATTCTTACTTAAATATTTTTCACCGGCTAAAATGGCTAAGTTGAGGAATGATATTTCTTCTTTTGTGCAGATGGATTTAGAAACACTTTACAATGCATGTGAGAGATACAATGATCTACTGATAAGGTGCCCTCACCATAGGTTACCATTATGGCTACAGGTTCAAACTTTTTACAATAGTGTGAACCCCTCAACTAGGCAATTGATCGATGCAGCTACTGTTGGAACTCTAAATAACAAAACCCCTGAAGCGGCATACAAATTCATTGAAAAGATGTCACTAAATAACTATCAGTGGTAAGTTACGAGGACGAAGCCAACAAAAACAGCCGGAGTTTTCAACCTCGACGTAGTGATAATGCTATCAAACCAGGTAAAACTTTTAAGTAAAAAGATTGATGGTTTGTGTAGTTCTTCGCAGGTACATCCAGTGATGCAATGCGATGCAAATGGAGGAGGGGCGAACAATATAGAATACCCACCCTACAACCCTGGCATAGAAAGCGAACAGATGAACTATATGGGTAATAATTTTAGACCTTAGAATAATCTCTATAGTAACAATTGCAATCCAGGTTAGAGGAATCACCCAAACTTCTCATAGGGTGGTCAAGGAAATCAGAGATAGAAACCCCCTCCAAGCTTTCAACAGCAACCCTACCCACAGGAAAAGAAGTCGAACCTTGAGGAGATGCTAACAAAATTCATCTCGGTGTCTGAAACCCATTTTCAAAACACCGAAACAGCACTCAAAAATCAACAAGCGTCAATTCAAGGGCTCGAGAACCAAATAGGTTAGCTTGCTAAGTTGATCTCAGAACGACCACAAGGTAGCTTGCCAAGCAACACTAAAACTAACCCAAAGGAGTAACTTCATGTTATTACTGTTCACGATAGTGAAGGGTTAGACGAACCAAAAACGAGGCATGAAAACGTGGTAGACAAAGGTAAGGTTGAGAAAAGTTATAGTAAATCAAAACTGGTAAGTACAGAATACAAACCTCGTGTGCCATATCCCAATGCGAAGAAGAAAGACCGCACAGATAAACAATTTGGTAAATTTCTTAAACTTCTAAAAAAATTATATATCAACTTACCGTTTATTGAAGCTCTTTCACAGACGCCCAATTCAGCAATATTCCTAAAAGAGCTTTTATCAAACAAACGGAAGCTAGACGATGTGTCGCATGTGAGCTAAATACAGTGTGCTTAGCAATTTTACAAAATAAACTACCCCACAAATTAAAAGATCCAGGGAGTTTTACGATTCCTTGCTTAATTGGTGATTTATTTGTTAATAATGTTTTAGCTTATTTAAGGGCAAGCATCAATGTCATGCCTTATAAAATGTTTAAATAGTTAGGACTTGGGAAACCCAAACAAACTAGGATGAATTGGCTGATAAAACCATTAGAGTTCCTAGGGGTATAATTGAAGATGTACTAGTAAAAATCGATAAATTCATATTCCCAGTAGACTTTGTTGTTTTAGACATGGATGAGGATAGCAGCGTTCCTTTAATTTTAGGACAAGTCTTTTTAGAAACTACTAGGACCATTATCGATGTTGCTATAGGAGAATTAATACTTCATATAGGTGATGACATGATTAAACTCAAAGCACGTGATTCTGACAAAATATCTAGTGATCAAGATGATACAAGTCCTGTTAATATAAGTAAACTTAATGTTCAATCTTCTTCGTAGGAAATCCCTTGGGAAAAGATGACAGAGCCATGGCCTAGCTCTCATACTAAGGATAGAATTGTTCATGAGGAACGAAGCCTCCAAATCTAGGAACTAGATGAATGGCAGACACATGTCAAGGAGAAACCGAGAAAACACGATGAACCAAAGCGAATCCATGACAAAATTAAGGTTGGGACAAACCAATTTAAGACCGGGGATCAGGTATTGTTGGATAAAATAGACCCTCGAATCGCCACTTCAGACCTTAATGCGAATGGAGCAATCTCTTTCATGATACTCAATGTCTTTCCATATGGAACAGTCGATGTAACTAATCCTAAATTCGGCACTTTTAAGGTAAACACTACTCAAATCAAACTGTATAATCATAATAGAACTGATAGCAGGAGAGAGGAGTGTCAACTCCTCGCACCACCATAAGTATACGAATGAGAGGTAAGTCTAGCTTAAGACTTTAAATGAGTGCTTCTCGGGAGGCAACCCAATCACTAGCATCATTGACGTCCATATTTTTTATTTTTAGCATCTAACTAAAAACTAACCAAATTAATAGGCGCAGGTTTCCCTACCCACACGACCTTGCACACAGGCGTGGCCTTGGTCGTGTGAACACCACGGGTAAATACATCGGCGTGGTAGAGACCGTGCAGAAGCAGGACGAAAATTTTCCCAAACCACGGGCTGCGATAAAATGCCATGGCTGTGCGATGCGGCCGTGGTCGACACTGACTAAAGAACACGGGCCACGATAAAAATGCAACGACCGTGCCTAGGAGCCATGGTTGAAACTGAGTAAGTTACACGGGCATGCGACACGCTCGTGTCTAATAGGCCATGGTCAACTCTGATGAATTAACACGGACGTGCGAACTTCTACACAGGCGTGGGAGAAACGAAAGAAGCATCACACGATCGTGCGATATGGTCGTGTGACCTAACACGCTTAGGGCACACGGGCATAGGCAGTGACCAGGTGCCCCAATTTCTATTTAAACTGCTTCTTCTGTTCACTTTCTCCCCCAAACCCTAGCCATCACACCCCTTTCCGACCACCGCTCTCCTCCTTTACTTTCTTCTCTCCTCCACTATTCCCCAACCCGAAAACCCCTCTTTTTCTCCCTTTTCTTTTCCTGTTGTCTTTTTTCCTTTAGTTTCCTATTCCCCTTTTTCCCTTATTCCTTCTTTACACAGCCACCACACCAACCACCGTCCTTGCCACCGTTGGTCACTCTTTTTCCCCTTTATTTTTGAACTCATATCCATTTTCCATTATTTGTTTTTATTTTTATTTTATTTATTATCTCCTTATTATTATTATTATTATTATTATTATTATTATTATTATTATTATTATTAATGACATTTAGATTTAGCTTAGGACACCATAAGTTCATGTCGGCTGCTTCATTGATTTGTTTTCAAAAAGTTCAAGGTGCTGTCGGAGTATCCTCCCCCACGTTCACCTCTGCCCAATTTCATCAAGTTTCTTTTTATTGACTCCATCCAAAAATTCAGAAAGTTTCACTTTTCTCCCTATCTTATGATTTTCTTACTATATTATCATTATTTATCTTTGTACATTGAGAACAATGTACATCTTAAGTGTGGGGAGATTTTTAATTGATTATCGAAAATCCCTAAATTAAGTCTTGTTCTTAAGTAATTTTCTCATATTACTAATTAGAATGAAACTTCTATTGACTTATGATTTTTATTGATATGTTTTGGATTAAGTCATAGGTAATTGTGCATTGATGGTTTAAACTTTAAGACATTAGAGAATCAATCATAATAAGTCTATTTTTCAAAAAAAAAATTAGGTTGTTTCCTTAAATTTAAATATTACTTTGAAGTTTGAAATTTTCAAGGTTGACATCAAAAATCATAATTTTTGTGAGATTTTGAGCCCTTTAGAGCATACACTTTTTTTTATTATGAGTGTGTCAATTTTGATTTGTTATTCTAGAACTTGCTTCTATTATACATGTCGAGACCACACTTTTGATTTGATTTACAGATATGATAAAGGCACTTAGGATTTAACCCACTTACTCCACAAAAAGCCTACCTTCATAATTAACCCCTAGTAAACCCCTTTGAATCCTAATAAACCGTTTCTTAATTTACCCTTAATATTAACCCAAAACTCACTCTTTTTTATTCATTAAGAATTTTCCCTATTAAATTAACCCCTTTTTTTCGAGATTTGATTTGAGCAGTTGCTTAACTATGTTCTTTATTTCAGTTGTTAAATTCTTTCTTATTATTGTATGTTCTTATTCTTAAAAAAAAGTTGGAAATATATTCATTATTAGTTCTTTGTTATTTGAGCTTAAGTAGTTAATTTCACATTTTGAGAAGAAGCTCGTGTTATTATTGATAAGTTTTCAATTATTGTAATTATTCAGTATTAGTCTATTTTTCTAGTTAGGTAAATTTTCAATTCAATCTCGATTTTAACCCTCCTTTTTAGCCTTTATCCACACCTTTAACCCAAGGCCCTTTACAACCCTTTTTAAAGACCCTTTGATTTGTGTATCATCTCATTTTATAGTGGTGGAGATTTGATTTTCATGCAAGCATATGGTAATAACTTTTCATATTTGACTTTTGAGTGCTTTATCTTGAACCTTAAACACTTTGAACGATTTGAGTGAATCTTTAATGAGGATGTCAATCCTTGTTGGTTTTGAATCAAAGGTAATTATTTAGATAAGGGGAAACACCTATGTTTTCGTGCTACAAAATTTTTTTACTTAGATTGTTTAAATCTTTAGGACTCTTTAAGTTAAATTATCCATGTATGAACTATCTGTGAATTATGATAAGACATTATTGATGAAAATTATGAATTAAGGAAGTTAATTTTAATTGTGAGTTGAGGATTTTGCTTGAGGACAAGCAAATGATTAAGTGTGGGGATATTTGATAAACCATAATTTATACATATTTTTACCCCATGCTTAGCTTATTTTTGGATGAATTTTCATTAGATTTGATGAATCCAATGCTCCTAATCCTTTAATTTCATGTTTTATACTCAAAAGAGCTTAGGGAGTCGAAAAGAACGATAAATGGGCCAAAAAGGGACAAAATGGGCCTACCTTAAAAACCAACACGGCCTGGGCTATCAAACACGGCCGTGTGTTATGAGCAGAATCGAACATGGCCTGGATCAACGTACACAGGTAGACCACACGGCCGTGTGTGTCAAGCAAAATCGAGCACGGTCTAAGGAATCGAACACGGGCTGTAATAGCCCGTTTAGACCCTAGTCGGAATAATGGTTTTGAGACCATAAATATGAGGTTGAAATAATATTTTAATGTTATTTTTGGAGTTGATTATATGTGATATAGCCTGTGTGAAAATTCTGTGTGGTAATTTTATTTACTGTGTGTCGAATTATGAAAAAGGACTTAATCGCATAAAGTGTAAAATGCTATGTGCTAATTTTTGAGTGTTCAATTGTTGATGCCTTTATAATGTGAAGCCCTTACAAGGAAATTAATCCATTATTTTTTAGTGGGGTGGTTGATGGACAAATATGTCCATAGTTTAAATGATATCATAAGCATTTCATTAAGAGCAAAGATGGTATTTGATAATTAAGTTATTTTATAACAAAACAAAACATTGAAATGGTCATTTTCTATCCATCTTTCCACCGAAAAATAGAGAAGATAATAGCCATTGAAGCTTTTGAAATGTTGGCACTTGTTAAGCTCAATTCAAGGTATGTTTGAGCTCGGTTTTTGATAATTTCTACGTTTTCGTTATCTTGCTTCGTGCTCTAGCTAACCCATGTCTTAATTTTTTGAATTGATAATGTTTTTGAAATATACCATTGATGAACATATGAGTTCTTGAATGTTTGATGGAGGAAAATGAAAGATATGTGTTTGGTTAAGATAATTTGTCTTTGGAGTTTTGATGAAATTGTGTGTTTTGGGTTAAATTGAGAAAAGTGTAAATTAAGGGATTAAAATGTGAAATAAATGAAATGTGTGGGCTTGTATGAATACAATAAAAATTTAGCTAGGCTTATGTGAAGAGAAATTTATGTGAATTTGATGATTTTGTAAAATAGGGACTAAAGTGTCAAAATGTGAAAATGTGAGGATATTTTGTAAAATGCCCTAAATAAGTGTGTGTGGACTAAATTGAATGAATTGGTGATTGAATGGATTTAATTTGAATGTGTATAGACCAAGAAAGGAGAGGTTTGGATCGAGATCGAGGCAAAGATAAAGTGCTCGATTAATCGACAGTTTTGATAATTCGACGTCTGAAGTAAGTTCAGACATAATATGTGTATTTAGTTATCTTAAATGCTATGAAATGAATGGTATGAATATATTGAAATGTGAATGCTATGTGAAGGCTTGAGTTATGTTGCACTAAGTGTGCGTATTCAGAAAGGTGACCGAGATGGTTAGCATTGTGTGTGCAAAACAAATAAGCTTTGGCTTTGTGGTTGGCACTGTGTGTGCGATACCGATTTAAGATCAATTTGATATAGATGCACTAAGTGTGTGATGTTGACTAAGCTTCGACTAACGTTTTGGGCACTAAGTGTGTGATTGAATCGAAGAGGGGACGAAAGTTGATAAAAATGAAATAGTGAGTATTGAGTAGCATATAAAATCGATAACTAAGTGTTAGCTAAGGTACGTTCAGAACCTATGTGGTTTATGAGACTATGAATGAGTTATGAAAGGTTAAATGAGCATATTAGCTTTGGATGGTATGATATATACATATATAGATGTGAAATAAATCAATGTGATGGTTTGTTTTGGTTTAATGTGTTATGTTACGAACTTACTAAGCTTTGGAAAGCTTACTGTGTGATTTGTTTCTCTGCTTTGCAGTGTTAGTAAAGCTAGCTCGGATTCGGGGATCGTTAGCATCTCTATCACACTATCGACAATCTATTTTGGTATTTTTGGAAAGATGTATATAGTTGAAATATGGCATGCATAGGCTAGAAGTTAAGATATGTTTTGAAATATTTAATCCTTGCCATGTGATTTGGCTTGGAAGTTGAATGATGTAGAATTTATGAATGAGCTATGAATGTGGTATATTTCATGACTTTGGGGTTGATGAAAGATGTGGTTTGAAGATAAATTATGGCATGAGTTACCAAATGATTGATACATATATATTTTGAGATATACATTTGTTATTTTGAATGGACTTTGTGTGATGATATTAGGCATGGAAGTAAATGGCAATGTTGATGATTATTTGATGCATGAAATGGTATGTTTGAATGCAATTGAAAGCATGAATTGGTATTGTATTGAAGCTTGTTGATTAACCCTTGTGTGGGTGGCAAATTGGCCTTGCAAATGGCTTATTTTGCATACATGGCTAAGAGACACGGGCTTGTGTCTCTGCCGTGTGGCTTAAGGATCACTTTTAGGTGTGTCTGGACAGGGTACACAGTCGAGGCCCACGGGCGTGCATGGTGGCCGTGTGATCAAGTCAGTAGCTAGCCTAGTAATACATGACCATGGCACACGGGCGTGCCTAGTGACTGTGGGGATAAGTCAGTATGCTTACTCTGTTTTGACACGGCCTGGACACATGGGTGTGTCTGGTAGCCGTGTGAGGCATACGGCCTGATTACATGGGTGTGTGACCTCAACAGTATTGAAGAATATTTGAAATTTTGAAAAATTTTCTAAGTACTCGGTTTAGTCCCGACCCTTTTCTATCATGTGTTTAAGGTCTCGCAGACCTAGATAAGGGACTATATGTGAGTATGTGAGTATGTAAGTATGTATGATTGATGATAGACTTTCTGTCGTGAAGTAAATGTGAAATGTTTCGATGATTCGGTAATGCCTCTTAACCCTATTCCTGTCATGTTTCGGGTTAGGAGTGTTACACGGGCGTGTTACACGGGCGTGTCCCTGCCATATCAAAGTTTAATTCTATTTAGAATAGGGTACTTGTGGGCCAAGAGAGGTGTTCCAAAGCCTATATAAACACCTTAGGGGGCAACCTAAAGGAGGACGCTGAATAGAAGGCAGAAAATACATGAAGACAGCCATCGGGAGCAGCTCGAAAGAAGGATTTCCATCAAGACTGAAAATATCCTATTAATTTCTCTTAAAGTTTTTGGGTTTTCTTATGTTTTGTTGTTTTCTTTATTTTAAGATGTTTCCCTCTATCAGTATGAACTAAATCCTTTAAATATCTGAGGAGATGAAACCTATGACGGATCTTATTATTATTTGATTTATAAGATAAATACTTGTTCTTATTCTTAATTGTGAGTTCTTATTCTTGTTTTGATAATTTAGGTTATTGATATCAGGTTATTGATTCATTGAATGTGCTTATTCAGAAAAGCAAAAGTCCCTGTTTAAGAGTAGATCAACACAATTAAGTGGAGTTGATTACAACCCTAGAAATAGGGCGACGAAAATCTACCGAATTAGAGTCAAATATAATAAGGGAATCCATAGATCGAGTTAATGAGACAATAGGGGTTTTAATTAGAAATAGATTTCAATTAATCAACCTAGAGTCAATTGTTTTTAGTCTTGAAAGAGATATTAATATAAATCAGGGATTTCTACGGATTAAGTCAAGTGAATAAATCATATGAATCAAAAGTAATAAGTGAAGTCTAGGAGGATTCTTCCTTAGTTATTGCCTTTATCATATAAGTTGTCTAAAAGTATTTTCCCAATAAGTTCTCAGTCGTGTTTTTAATTAAATTTTAGTTTAAAAAGAAATCACTCCAATTCTTAGGCTAGATAATAAAAAGATAGTAATTACTAGTACTCTTGGTCCTTGTGGATACGATATTACCGGTCTTACCATAACTATACTATTGAACGATAGGTGCACTTGCCTTTATTGTGATCATAGTTAGTTAGAGACATATGAGTGGCTGAACCACCAAAGTTTTTGATATAGAGTTTTCGTAGAAAAGTTGCTAGTAGGTTGTGTGTACACTACATATTTGTAGATTAAAACTGCTATTACAATTTGGATAAACCTCTAATCGATGCAAACAAGATGCAAACAAGCTACTAACACTTCCTCTGTTCATACCGTCCTACCCCATGTAATGCAATATGGCATGCTCAAAGCAGATTATTACAGTAGCATTTAGTTATGCATTTAATAGAACAATACGCTAGCAATCAATATGTTTATGTCATTTCAATATAGTAGCAAACAATATGCTTATACCAAAGCAAATCAATAAAAAAAGTCATGCTTTATTAAGTGTTCGATTTAACGGTAACATAAGGCATGTTGTATGTACAATCACAAATACATATACAATAGGCATACATATTGTTCATATATCATGCATAATTATACAGTAACAATAACTCAATCAAGCAAATCATGGGTTCTAACATTAATTATATTATTAAGGACTCAATTGAATAAAATAAAATATTAAAAACTATTCGAGAACCATTCAGGGACTAATATGCACAAAACATAAAATTCTGAGCAAAAACTATAAAATTTGTAAATATAGGACACATGGCCCTGTGATAGAACCATGTGGGGAGCCCTGGACCGTGTGGAAGTGTTGCATGTCGTGTGGTTGATCACTGAAATCAAAGCTTTAAAATTTATAAAGAATATGATCCAACCTGGAAACTAATTCTGACAACGATTATAGGCAAGTGTACCTATCGAACAGTAGTATAGCTTAGGTAAGATAGGATTGTCAAACCCAAAGGAACTAAAAGTACTAATACTTACTTTCTTTTTATTATTTAGCCTAAAATATGGAGTGATTGGTTGATTTAATTTAATTTATCGACTATTAAGCTAAAGACACAAAGACAAAAAGAATGAATTGGGAAATAACTTGAAGAAACTCAATTGATCACGACGATACCCTCAGGAAGAATCCACTTAGACTTCACTTGTTATCTAACACTGAACTATACGATTTATTCACTTAGTTTGATCCGTAGGACTCTCTAACGTATATTAAACCCTCTCTCGAGGTGAATAACATCTAACCCTAGGTTAATTAGTGGAACTCTTGTTCTCTTATAATAACCCCCTAGAATAGCAGTAAATCGATCTATGGATTCCCATATTAGGTTTCACCTTAATCCGACAAAATCTCGTCACCCTATCTCTAGGCGTGCGATCAACTTCGCTAATTATGCTAGATCTACTCTTAAGCGAGGTCTATTCCTCCTCCACCTAAGCACATCATATTTGGATTAAACATGCACAATTAAGAACAAACTAAGTATTTATCATATAATTCAGAAATCAATAACAAGATTCATCTAGGTTTCATCTCCTTCAGGTATCTGAAGGGTTTAGTTCATAACAAAGAAAGAAAACATCTCAAGAGAAAAGATAAAACAAAACATAAGGAATCCCTAAAACCCCTAGAGGAATTGAAGGAGAAATCTGTCGTCTTGAGTAGAATTCCAACTTCTTGAGATGGATCTACTGGCTATCTTTGAGTGATTCCCACAAGTCTGACCTTTCCGGTTTGGCTCCTTGGCCTAGCTTACCACCCCCTTTCAGGATACACTTAGGGTGTTTATATAGACTTTAGAATGCTTTACTTGGCCCCTAAGTGTCCTCATTTAAGTCTACTTCTTACTCGGTATTTGAATAAGATTTGAAAAGTGTTTCTTTGACTCGAAGTATCCAAATCCGAGTGGAATTGCTCTCTCCTGTGGCAGGGGCATGGCCATGGTACACGCCCGTGTAAATCATTTTTAGGCCGTGTCTCGATTCTGTTGATTGGGGCACAACCGTGTAAATCGTGGCATAGCCGTGTCTTAGTTAATTGTCGAGGCACGGCCATGTGGCATGAAGTCCAAGCCGTGTCGATTTCCTTTACAGCCCTAAATTGGCCCGTTTTAAGCCCGTTTCTTGTTCTTTTCGTCTGTGGGTTCTTTTCTGAGTATAAACATGAAAAGAAAGGATTAAAAGCACCTTTTTACATAAATTCAGGGCTAAATCATCCAAAATCATACTAAATATGGGGTTAAAATATGTTACTTTTACGGTTTATCAAATACCCTCACACTTAAGCCTTTGCTTGTCCTCAAGCAAAATTCTCAACTTACAATTAAAACAAACTTTCCACAATTCATAATTCCTATCAATAATGCCTCATCATAATTCATAGATAATTTATATATGGATAATTTAGCTCAAAAACTCCTAAAGATTTCAAACAATTCTAAGTCATAAATTTGTAGCATAAAAACATAGGCGTCTCCTCTTATCTAAATAATTACCTTTAATTCAAAACTGACAAGGATTGACATCCTCACTAAAGATTCACGTCAAACCTGAAAAGTTAATCCCATAGGCTTGCCTGAAAATCAAATCTCCACCACTGTAATATGAGATGATACACAAATCAAAAGGTCTTTGATAGGGTTGTAACGGGGCTTAGGTTAAAGGTGTGGATAAAGGCTGAATTAGAAGGATAAAAATTGAGATTGACCTGATAAAGTACCTACAAAGAATAATGAACTAGAAACTAAATGATTGCTTTGAAACTAGTAATACTACTATTGATAATACTTCTAATACGAGCTCTTCTTCAACAATTGGAATTTAAACGCATAAGCTCCTTTAATCTACTACTTGAATATACTTTTGGTTTTTTTTAAGAACAAACTAAGTAAATACATAATAAAGAAAGAACTTTATCAACTGAAATAAACTAATTCGGTAACTGATCAATTCAATTCTTGATAGAAGGGTAGTCAAAAAGAATGGTGATAACAAATACAAAAGGCTTTGGGTTAATATTAAGCGGGGAATTCAATAAAAAGGGTTGTTAAGATCAACAGGGTTCACTAGGGGTTAATTATGTAGGTAAGCTTTTTAGTGGAGTTAATGGGTTAAAACCTAGGTGCCTTTATCATCTCAGTATATCAAATCATTAATGTGATCTCGACATGTATAATCAAGGCAAGTTCTAGAATAACAATTCAGTATTGACACACTCATAATCAATAAAGTGAGAATGGAAAAGAATATATGCTCTATAAGGCTCAAAATCTTACACAAATTATGGGCATTTGACATCAATCCTGTGAATTTCAAACTTCAAGGTAATATTCAAATTCAGTTTAACAACCTAAGAGATTTTTTTTTGTTTGAAAAATAGACTTATCATGCTCGATTCTCTAGTATTCTTCAAGTACAAATCATCAATGCACAATTATCAATGACTTACTCAAAAATATATCAATAAAAATCATAAATCATTAGAAATTTCACCCTAATTGATAATATGAGAAAATTTCTTATGAACAAGACTAAAATTCAGGATTTTAGACTAATAGAAAAGGTACGTACTTTTACCCCCACACTTAAGATGTACATTGCCCTCAATGTACAAAGATAGGTAAACAATTATGTAATAAAAAGAGAAGGGGAGAAGTAACACTTCTTGAATTGTGGATAATTTCGGGAGTTAGCAGAGTTCGTGGTAGAAAGTAGGTGGAGGAGGCGGTGGTGGCATTTTCTATGGGCCTGGTGGGGTGTCTACCGATGATCTTTGTGCTAGATAAAGAAATTGGGTAGCCTACAAAGATATAGCCAAGAAATCTAAAGAAATATTAATAATATACTAATATTATAATTAAAGACAAAGAAAATAAAGAGAAGGAGACTAAGAAGAAAAGTGAAATTGAAAGAAAAGACTAATGGACTAAGGAGTCCTTATTGTTGGATGGTTCGCGAGGTGGGTGTGACCTCTAAGGCTATGGTGCGTGATTCCCAAGTAGCCTTTAGAACCAAAAACCAAGAAACTAAGAGAACTTAAAATATATTAATCAAAAGAGAATTATAGATAAGTAGGATAAAGGGGAAAATAAACATAAGGAAAAATTTAAATGGTCTAAAAGACCCTTGGCTTGGTGTTTAGATGAAGCGGTCGGTATGAACTTATGTGTTGGGGTCTCCTTTGAGGAGACAATGCTTGCCTTCTTACGCTTCTTCTAAGATGATTCTAGTGTAGCTCAAGAGTCAGGCACCTTTTCTAAGGAAAGAAAGAAAAAGAAGGAAGAAAGGATGAGGGGAGAAGGAGAAGGGCTGTGGGGTTTAAATAGGATTTCAATTCTGGCACATTCCCAAGCCATGGACCGAGGGTGTATTGAATTATACGACCACATCGTACGGCCGTGTGTCTAAGCGTGTTCGCTCACCCACGCCCATTTTCCAGATGCCACGTCCGTTCCTGAAAAGGCAGTGTGTTGGCACGGTTGGGTAACATGGGCGTGTTTGTCCCGTGTCTGGTAAGTCAGTAGCTTCACACGGTGGTGGAGCACGGCCGTGCCAATCTATCGGTGCCCGTGGTGGAGTGGTTGGATCCGTGACGTCAAAAAGTGGTTGGGATTTGATTCGCACGGCTTCCGCTATGTCAGTACGGGATTCCGGTGGTCTACACGGCCACAGACACGGCCGTGTGTAAGGCCGTGTGTCCTAGAAATTTGCACTTTTTGGTTAAGCTACAAAGAGAAAGAGAAAGAGAAAAAAATAAAATGAAAACAAATGTAAAAAGAAGTAAGGTTAGTGCTCGGGTTGCCTCCCGAGAAGCACTTGTTTATAGTCTTAAGCTAAACTTTTCCTTGTACTGAATCAAAAAGGTTTAAAGGTTTGAATATCTTCCCTCTTGCTTAAAGTTCTATTTTCTTGACAAAGTTGAAGTTGAGAAGCGTTTACCTCAAAAGTGTCAAATGTTAGGTTGCTTCCCTCGATTATTTCGTGTGGGAAGATATGGTGTACTTTAAGAAGGGTTTCTCCCTTTGCCTTCAGGTCTATTGTGATTGTGTGCGGATCTGCTTTATCTAACAGTATCTGGCCTCCTATTTTAAGTTGATTGGATGTACCTACGAGCTCTTCAGGTGGTTCCTCTGGTTTTTTTCGCGGTTTCGATTCTTCTTTGTCGATTTGGGAACTATGATTTGGCTTAGGTTGTGTCTTTGCGGTGTTTCCGCAATAAAGGTTGAATAATTTGATTATCATCTCAGATCGACTTTTTACCTTCATCGATTTTTGTCCCGCTAAGTCAAGAGCTTGAAGATTTATTGATTCGTTACCTACACAAAGTATAAGTTCTCCTATGGCAACATCAATTTTAGTCTTGGGAATTGCTAGAAAAGGTCTTCTTAAAATTAAGGGGATTGAACTATCCTCATCCATATCTAAAACAACAAAATCTACTGGGAAAACAAATTTATCGATTTTGACAAGAACATCTTCGATAATGCCCCTAGGAATTTTAACAATTTTATCAGCTAATTGTATACTCATCCTAGTTTGCTTGGGTTTTCCTAGACCTAGTCATTTAAATAATGTATACGGCATGACATTTATGTTTGCCCTTAAATCAGCTAACGCATTATCATAGCTAAACTACCAATTAAACATGGAATTATAAAACTCCCTAGATCTTTTAGCTTCCGTGGTAGTCTATTCTGTAACATTGTTGAGCATGCTCGTTCAATTCCACGTGGTGCTCTTCGTCTAATTTGCACTTGTTAGTCAAGAGCTATTTTAAAATTTTCCTCAAGTCTGGCATCTGAAAAAGAGCTTCGAGAAGAGGTAAGTTAATATGTAATTTCTTTAAGAGTTTAAGAAACTTACCAAATTGTTCTTCTGAATCGTCTCTTTTCATCGCTTTGGGATAAGGTATGCGAGTTGGTACTCTTTGATTACCGGTTTTGGCTTTTCTTGTGTTACCTCTATCTTACCTTCGTCTTCCTTGTTTTCTTGTATTGGATTGAGTTCATCTAACCCCTTACTGTCATGAGTTGAGATGGCTTGGATTTGCTCCTTCGGGTTAATCTCTGTGTTACTTGGTAGACATCCTTGTGGTCATTCTGACATTAGCTTTGCGAGTTGTTCGACCACATTAGTGGCTTCCTTGACTGACCTAGTAAGTTCCCCGATTCGGTTCTCATTGCTTTTAATTATTTTCTCAGTATCTTGAAACGATTTTTTATGTTTGTCATGAATTTTGTCAGCATCTCTTCGAGGTTTGGCTTCTTCTCTTGCGGATATAGCTGATTTTGGAAGTTTTGAGGAGGTTGTTGTCTTTGATTTCCTTGATTTCCTTGGCCTCCCCATGAAAAATTGGGGTGGTTCCTCCAATCTGGATTGTAAGTATTACTATAAGGATTATTATTGGATCTGAAATTATTACCTATATAATTCATTTGTTCGCTCTCTGCGTCCAGTTGGTATAGTGGGTACTCAGGATTCACTACAGTTCCACTTGCGTTACACTGCATGACTGGATGTACCTGCGAAGAACATAAACTATCAAGCTTTTTATTCATCATATTTACCTGTGTTGATAGCATGGTCACTGCATCGAGGTTGTAAACTCCGGCTGATTTTGTCAGTTTTGTCCTTGTAACTTGCCACTGATAGTTATTCAGTGACATCTCTTCAATGAACTCGTAGGCTGCTTCAGGAGTTCTATTGTTCAGGGTTCCACCTATAGCTAAATCGATTAGTTGCCTCGTTGAGGGATTTACACCATTATAGAAAGTTTGGACTTGTAACCACAAGGGTAGACCATGTGTGGACACCTTCTCAAAAGATCCTTATATCTCTCCCATGCGTCGTATAATGTCTCTAAATCCATCTGCACAAAAGAAGAGATATCATTCCGTAATTTGGCCGTTTTGGCTGGTGGAAAATATTTTAATAAAAATTTTTCATTCATTTGATCCCATGTAGTAATTGACCCTCGTGGTAACGAAGTACAACCATCTGCTTGGCTTTATTTCTTAACGAAAAGGAAAATAACCAAGACGAATGGCAACATCGAACGCCTTTTATTGTGAAAGTATCACGAACTCTAAAAATTAGCTATATGAGCGTTGGTCTTAAATCCGCAAACCATCAAATTGAACAAATTGTTGAATCATTTGTATTGTGCTAGGCTTTAATTCAAAATTATTAACAGCTATAGCAGGCCTAACAATACTACATTTAGCTCTTGTTAAATGAGGTTTAGCATAGTCATACATAGTACGCGGAGCATTGTTTTCTTCCACATCTCGTGGTGGGTTATTCTTGTCCATCCTTGGTGGGATTGGATTCGCCTTGTTGTTAATTTAGGGCTCGCCTTATTTCTCTGCGATTCCTTCATGCAGTAGCCTCAATATCACTATCGTATTCTAGAGGCCTTGTCGGGTTTCTTCTAGTCATAAACTAGAGGTACCTACTAAGAAAAAAAGAAAGTAAAATTTAATAAAAACAATAAATAAATTACTCAAAATAAAATTAAAATTAAGGTGGAAAAAATAGCTAAAGTAATAAAAATAGAGCTTTCTTAATATTTTAGTTCCAACAGCGCGCCAAACACTTGATCATTTGAAATCGAGCTTTAAAATTTATAAAGAATATGATCCAACACGAAACTAACTCGATAATGATTATAGGCAAGTGTACCTATCGAACAAGAGTATAGCTTAGGCAAGACTAGATTGTCGAACCCAAAGGAACTAAAAGTACTAATACTTACTTTCTTTTATTATTTAGCTTAAAATATGGAGTGATTGGTTGATTTAATTTAATTTATCGACTACTAAGCTAAAGACACAAAGACAAAAAGAACGAATTAGGAAATAAGTTGAAGAAAACTCAATTGATCACGACGATACCCTCAGGAAGAATCCACCTAGACTTCACTTGTTATCTAACACTGAACCATACGATTTATTCACTTAGTTTGATCCGTAGGACTCTCTAACGTATATTAAACCCTCTCTCGAGGTGAATAACATCTAACCCTAGGTTAATTAGTGGAACTCTTGTTCTCTTATAATAACCCCCTAGAATAGCAGTAAATCGATCTATGGATTCCCATATTAGGTTTCACCTTAATCCGACAAAATCTCGTCACCCTATCTCTAGGCGTGCGATCAACTTCGCTTAATTATGCTAGATCTACTCTTAAGCAGGGTCTATTCCTCCTCCACCTAAGCACATCATATTTGGATTAAGCATGCACAATTAAGAACAAACTAAGTATTTATCATATAATTCAGAAATCAATAACAAGATTCATCTAGGTTTCATCTCCTTCAGGTATCTGAAGGGTTTAGTTCATAACAAAGAAAGAAAACATCTCAAGAGAAAAGATAAAACAAAACATAAGGAATCCCTAAAACCCCTAGAGGAATTGAAGGAGAAATCTGCCGTCTTGAGTAGAATTCCAGCTTCTTGAGATGGATCCACTGGCTATCTTCGAGTGATTCCCACAAGTCTGACATTTTCGGTTCGGCTCCTTGGCCTAGCTTACCACCCCCTTTCAGGATACACTTAGGGTGTTTATATAGACTTTAGAATGCTTTACTTGGCCCCTAAGTGTCCTCATTTAAGTCTACTTCTTACTCGGTATTTGAATAAGATTTGGAAAGTGTTTCTTTGGCTCGAAGTATCCAAATCCGAGTGGAATTGCTCTCTCTACGGCAGGGGCACGGCCATGGTACACGCCCGTGTAAATCATTTTCAGGCCGTGTCTCGATTCTGTCGATTGGGGCATGGCCGTGTAAATCGTGGCATGGCCGTGTCTTTGTTAATTGTCGAGGCACGGCCGTGTGGCTTGAAGTCCAGGCCGTGTCGATTTCCTTTACAGCCCAAATTGGCCCGTTTTAAGCCCGTTTCTTGTTCTTTTAGTCCGTGGGTGTTTTCCTGAGTATAAACATGAAAAGAAAGGATTAAAAGCCCCTTTTTACATAAATCAAGGGCTAAATCATCCAAAAACTTACTAAATATGGGGTTAAAATATGTTACTTTTACGGTTTATCAGTGGTTAAGCCGTGTAATAGACTAAGGTTATTTGGAAATTGCAAAATCAAGGTGCAAGGGAGACACAACCGTGTGGAAGGCCATGTGAAGGATCCTAGGCCGTGTGAGAATCGAAAAACCTAAGGTTTCAGGGGGACATGGCCATGTGAGGGGTCGTGTGGTCCACACGGGTGGTCTACACACCTGTATGGCCCTATTTCTAGGCACGATTTGTCCCGATTCACTTGTAAAAGAACACAAACTTTTATCGAGATTCTGAGCGATGTCCCTCACGTTTAAATATGGTCCAATGCACCTGTAATGGGTCTTTTAAATGAAATTTGTACACGATTTAGGGTTTGTTTTCTAAAATTTATCAAGATTCAATGATATTAACGAAAGATTCGTCAAGAACTATGAAAGGTCGACTAATTGATTTGAAAGATCAGAGGGGATTAGGTGGTCTACGACCACAGAACAATGAGTGTGTAAGGCCGTGTGTTCTAGAAATTTGCACTTTTTGGTTAAGCTACAAAGAGAAAGAGAAAGAGAAGAAAATAAAATGAAAACAAATGTAAAAAGAAGTAAGGTTAGTGCTCGGGTTGCCTCCCAAGAAGCGCTTGTTTATAGTCTTAAGCTAAACTTTTCCTTGTACTGAATCAGAAAGGTTTAAAGGTTTGAATATCTTCCCTCTTGCTTAAAGTTCTATTTTCTTGACAAAGTTGAAGTTGAGAAGCGTTTACCTCAAAAGTGTCAAATGTTAGGTTGCTTCCCTCGATTATTTCGTGTGGGAAGATATGGTGTACTTTAAGAAGGGTTTCTCCCTTTGCCTTCAGGTCTGTTGTGATTGTGTGCGGATCTGCTTTATCTAACAGTATCTGGTCTCCTATTTTAAGTTGATTGGATGTTCCTACGAGCTCTTCTGGTGGTTCCTCTAGTTTTTCTTCGTGCGGTTTCGATTCTTCTTTGTCGATTTGGGAACTATGATTTGGCTTAGGGTTGTGTCTTTGCAGTGTTTCCTGCAATAAAGGTTGAATAATTTGATTATCATCTGTATCGACTTTTTTACCTTCATCGATTTTTGTCCTGGCTGAGTCAAGAGCTTGAAGATTTATTGATTCGTTACCTACACAAAGTATAAGTTCTCCTATGGCAACATCAATTTTAGTCTTGGCAGTTGCTAGAAAAGGTCTTCTTAAAATTAAGGGGATTGTACTATCCTCATCCATATCTAAAATAACAAAATCTACTGGGAAAATAAATTTATCGATTTTGACAAGAACATCTTTGATAATGCCCCTAGGAATTCTAACAATTTTATCAGCTAATTGTATACTCATCCTAGTTTGCTTGGGTTTTCCTAGACCTAGTCGTTTACATAATGTATACGGCGTGACATTTATGCTTGCCCTTAAATCAGCTAACGCATTATCATAGCTAAACTACCAATTAAACATGGAACTATAAAACTCCCTAGATCTTTTAGCTTGGTGGTAGTCTATTCTAACATTGTTGAGCATGCTAGTTCAATTCCACGTGGTGCTCTTCGTCTAATTTGCACTTGTTAGTCAAGAGCTATTTTAAAATTTTCCTCGAGTCGGCATCGAAAAGAGCTTGAGAAGGGTAAGTTAATATGTAATTTCTTTAAGAGTTTAAGAAACTTACCAAGCTGTTCTTCAGATAATCTCTTTTCATCGCTTTGGGATAAGGTATGCGAGTTGGTACTCTTTGATTCTTGGTTTGGCTTTTCTTGTGTTACCTCTATCTTACCTTCGTCTTCCTTGTTTTCTTGTATTGGATTGAGTTCATCTAACCCTTCTGTCATGAGTTGGGATGGCTTGGATTTGCTCCTTGGGTTAATCTCGTGTTACTTGGTAGGCGTCCTTGTGGTCATTGTAACATCCTAAAATGGGGTTATTTGTATTTGAATTATTTTGCTTGCGTTTGGATTGCTGTGATATTAATTATGGTGTAGTAAGGCTTAATTAGGGGTCTTGAGTAGGCTCGGATTAGTAGAATATTTATTTGTGAAGCTTTAAAGGTAGGAAGCCTTAGTAAGTAGGAGTTACAAGGTTAAAGGAGGGAATTATTGTCATTAAAAAAGACTTGGAAAAGTGGCAAGAGGGAGGCCACTTAGGTGCTAGAGTTGATGCCACAAGGAGCAAGGGGAACCTATGTTCGAGTCACGAATTTTCCTTTTGATCTTTATTTTGAATGACAATAAGGGAGGAATTTCCCAATTTTAAACTTTGGGATAATAAGGAAAGTATGAGAATATTATTTGGCTTTAAATGGATTTTATTTGATTAATCTTGAAAAGTTGGCAAGAGAGAAAGAGATGATAAATTTTTAATGTGAGGATAATAAGGATATTATCAAGGATATTATTAAGGATTCTAATTGGATTATTATTAGGATTAATTTATAATAATTGATAGAGGAAATTAGGCATGTGATTAATTCAAATAATTTTGAATTAATTCAAATGGTTGGTCAAGAGCAATTCAAGGAGGTTGCCGAATTTGGAACTCTTCATGGGAAGAGTGGACGGCAAGCTTAAGGAAAGGGGTCTTAGAATCCTTTAAAGCACCTACCTAGCATCTTGTTTTTCTTTTCCCCCATTTTTTTTTTTTTTCAAGTAGCCGAATTTCTTCTTTATTCCCTCCTCTCCAATTATTTTTCTCTCCTTTCTCATTCTCTCAAAACCAAAACTCTCTCTACTCCTTGCCGAAACCCCACCTTCTTTTCTCATCATTATTTCCTTTCCTTTAGCCGAATTCACTCCCTTGGTGTGCCGAAAATTTCCTCTCTTATTCTATAGCACTTTGGCCAAATGCTAGGAGGGGAATAGATCTCTTCGGGATTTCTTGTGGCAATCGTTGGTAAAGGTAAGTGATAGAGAATCTTTCTTGTCCCTATACTTTCTCTGCGATTTATAGGTTGGAGAAAGCTGAAATTTTGGCATATGCAAACAAGAAGGCTAACCCTCTTTGAATCGATATCATCTAGGAACTATGGGATTTTCAAGCAATAAATTTGACTCTCCATTCTCTGTCAATCATTTATAGGGTAAGGTGGTAAGAATCTATTTTAATAGATCACTCTTTTAAGTATTCAAAAGCTGAAGGCTATTAACATGTGATTGCCGATTTAGGGAAGCGAAGCGCTTGGAGTGTGGTGGCTTGTACTCAAAGGCATTTGGGTAAGGTTTGGGTTCACAAGGAACCCTTTTGCAATTAATTTGGTTTGGCGAATAGGCCATGGCACTAACCTTGTGGTTGGCCGAATATAGGGCAAGGATATTGTGGGTGGCCGATTGGTTATTAAGGATTTAAGGCTTTCGTTAATTTGGTGTGTACATACACACCTTATAACTTTAATATGCTAAGTGTTATATGTATGCTTAATCGGTTTGTGTAGATTCGGATGTAATACCATCACGGTATAAACAAGGATTCGGTAAGTCTTTGTTGCTATGAGCTTTCTTTTGATGCTTTTGGGAACATGGCATATTTGGTATATGTGGCTTATAATATATGGCTCATGATAGATCATTGGATGTTGTTAAATAAATCTATTGGCATGATAATTGTTAATTATATATTATTGATTGATGTGGGATTAAATAGTGGAGGAAGTGATATTCGTATCGACGGACACGGTGGTTTAGTACCACATTGTGACTACTGATCACCGGAGGTTTGGCACCTCCGAGGTTTGGCACCTCATAGCGTCTCGTCCCGTGGCTTAACACCACCGTGGGTTGGCCCCACTTTGATATATGGGATTGGCGCCGGTGATTTGGTATCACAAGATAGGTTGGCCCCATCACTTGATTTGTGACTATCGTCACCGTGGTTTTGGCACCACAATGTTGATGAATATCGTGACTATACGTCACCGTGGTTTGGCACCACCAAGTGGTTTGGTACCACACGGGTAGAGAAAGCGTTTGGATGGCTAGGTTGGGTGCATGATTTAGTGCATGTTAAATTGTTATAAATTGTGTATGTTGTTGCATTAAACCGGGAAAAATTTTACACATTGGGTCTTGATGACTCACCTTTTTCCTTTAACATTTTCAGTGACTCGTGTCTGCGGATAAGGAGCCGGATGAACTCGAGGTGGTCATGCAATGAAAATGTGGACTAGGTGGATTTTGAACTATTTTATTTTATTATGGGTTAATTTTTGTCTAAGTTGTAATAAGGCCTCCTAATATTGCACTTGGATTATTTTACATGTTTTGATAATTTGCTTAAACTACTTTATGATATTAAAATGGTACACATGTTTTCTTAAATTAATACATAAAATATTTTATTGTGCCATCGAGTATACTTGAATCAGAATAACCCCGACCTAATATATTATTAAACAACACTAAGTAATGTTTTCTTCATAACACCTCAATGCTTTTAAACCAAAACAATATCTTTTATCAAAAATTTAAATCGCTTAAAGGATTTTTCAAAATGTTTTCTCTGTAGCATACCAAATTCGGTCATAACGTTTGGGCGGGTTTGGGGTGTTACAAAATTAGTATCGAGCCAGTTCAAAACTTCATTGTAGGGGCCCAAGGCCCAAAATGTTTTAGTAGGCCTTTTTTGAAATATTTTGGTTTTGAACAGCATGGCACCGAGTCTCTGGCACCAATCCGCCTAGGTAAGTACTTCTATCCACTTTTGTGAATTCTTTTGATGAGGGGTAGAAAGGGTAGGATGGGAACGTAGACTACTAAAGTGGAAACTATTGAACCCTAGGGCTAGTATACTCCAACAAAAAAAAAATTACATAAGACTTAATAATTCCCTAAACAAACCCTGTGAGTTGTCACTAAGCAAAGGGTGTGGCAATCGTTATCTGCATGTCTAGGATTGGATTCGTGGGGCTTGGTATTTAAGCAATCCTCGTGACTCACCTCCTACTCACTCGAATCCTACACAGTGCGTAGTAATGGTTCATCCTAATGAGACGACACACTCATAGGCTAAACTCGATAACTAAAACCCAAAAGGGATTAGCCGTTTGTTTTGAGGAAAATAAAATCTTGTTTGAAAAAAAAGACCAAAATACCCTCCGCTTTGAAAAATGACCAAAATACCCGGCTTGTAAATTATCAAAATACCTCTCAGATGAAAAATTTTTCAAATAGAAATTTTCAAAATATCCATGTTTTGTGAAATCACTTAGAACCCAATTTTGGAATCATTTTGGTGAAAATGCCACGAATATAAAAATTACTAAAATACCCAAACGCCTTGAAACATGAAATTTCCAAAATACCCACTTTAATCAAAATTTTCATTTCATAAAAAGTGCTTAAAACCTTAAATTCCAAAACGTCATGATTTTGTAGAATTACAAAATTACCGTAACCAACAAAATTATCAAAATGACCTTGGTTTTCAAAATTTTGCAACAACATCAAAATGGAAGATAAAATCTTAAAATAAATCCCAAAGTTTTATAACTTTTGAAACATCCCGATTTATCAATTTTACAAATCCACCCCGATTTGTGGAAAATTACCAAAATGCCACCGAGTTTTAAAATCACCGAAAGACCCCCAATTTCAAAATTTTCCCAATACCACAGAAATTAAGAGATTTAAAATAATTTTGACAAAATTATCCAAGAACCATGTTTTAAAAAATTACAAAAATACCCACATAGGACAAATTACGAAAATGCCCTAGGTAGTGGAAAAACAATCACAACGAAACTACAACGTCTCTTTGAATGAATGAAAGATGTGTGCTTGTTTGATTACTGAAAGAACCACTCTTAAAACTTCCATCATAAAATTTCTTCATGGTAACCAAGTGAAATACTAATCCATAAAAATTTCTTAATCGATTAAAGCGCAATAGTTAGAATGAGCTCTAGAGGACGGGGCCATTGTGGACGCGGTAGGGGCAGGATAACCGTGTCAGAACCCATGAGGTCAGGTCAAAAATCGGAGAATGGGGTACCACCGCCACCACCACCCCCAATTTTTAGAGTGAGGAGGCGGGATCGGAGCGGGAGGTGAGGCGATGCTTGTAAGGTATGTTCTGAGTCCTTGAGATAATGGCCGGGCGAGTGGAGGTATAGGAGCTCGAAGTCATGCCCGGCATCGTGATCCAACAGGCGGAGGTATTCGAGGTGTATCGGGAGTGGCACCAGTCTGACGGAATCTTGGTTAGAATCATTGAAAGGATCATGGATGATCTTGATCGACGGATGTGAGAAAGTGAAAGGCGGTGTCGCTTCTAAAGGATGAGTCATATCGGTGGTGGCTCACAGACGAGATGGTGCTACTGCGAGATGACCTTACTTGGGAGTATTTCAAAGTTTGTTTATCAAAAGAAGTATGTGGGCACCAGCTACATTGATGCTCAGAGGAAAGCCTTTCTAGGGTTGGTACAAGGAAATAAGACTGTGTCAGAATATGAAGCGAAATTCTTGAGGCTGAGCCGCTATGCTCGGGGAATTGTGTCGACAGAGCATGAACGGTGTGTCCTTTGAAAACAATGAGGATGACTTGAGGTCGCTGATTGCTCCACGGCGGGGCGTGAGTTTGCTATTTTGGTGGAAAAGGCTAAAGTAGCCGAAGGGGACAAGGCGTCCGTGAGACAGAATTATGATAGAAACAAGCAGAAAAGAGGCTTTGGATCGTCTAGATCGGGTAGTAACGCTCAGAAGAGGGCTAGGCAGGATGGGCCGAATCAGGCAGGAAGGCCCATGGCTACTAATCAGAGACCAACTCAGTGCAACCGCTGTGGGAAGTCACATTGGAGAGGTTGTTGGACTGGTGAAAGGGGATGCTTTGAATGTGGATCTTTGGATCACCGTGTAAGGGATTGTCCTCGGAAGTTGACTAAGAATCAGCCAGAGGGTCAAAACCGTGCTCAGGCTAGAAATGTAGGACCACCACAGAGGGGTCGTGGTAATGGTAGAGGAGGCAATGGTTCTAATCGAGGTCGCGAAATTCAAGAAGAGGCGAAAACACGAAGTAAGGAAACTGGTTTAGTCTCTGCAATGGCGTCGAGAGGAGGGTGACGATCGGACATCATAACCCAGACGTTCCTAATTTTGGTCTTCCATATGTTGCATTAATTGATGTGGGTTCAACGCATTCATACATTGCTAGTAGTGTGGTAGAGACCATGAACATAGACTTCGAGACTACTTTTAAGGAGATGACAGTAATTAGCCCTCTAGGTAACTCTGTAGTTGTAAACAAGCTATATAGAGATGTACCCCTAGAACTCCAAGGGGTAGTGTTTGTGGCTGACCTAATGGAACTGCCGTTTGGGGAGTTCGACCTAATTCTTGGCATGGACTGGTTGGTTAAGCATCAGGCGAAGTTGGATTGCGCTGCTAAGCGCATGGTTCTAAAGGTGGCTGAGGGTGATGAGGTAGTCATGATAGGTAATAGAAGAAATTACCTATCCAACGTGGTGTCGGCATTGAAGGCAGAGAAAATGGTCAGAAAAGGGTGTGAGGCATTTCTGGTTCGAATATGTGCCTTGGAGGCTAAGGAGTCAGTAGTTGAGAAGGTCTGAACGGTAGGGGGATTCGCTAATGTATTTCCAGAGGAACTTCCGGTCCGCCTCCGGATCGGGAAGTTGAATTCATATAGACTTGTTACGGAGCGACACTGTGTCTATAGCACCGTCTCAATGGCACCAAAGGAATTGGTAGAACGAAGGCTCAAATTCGGGAGCTCTTGGACCGAAGATTTATCGGACCAAGTATATCTCCGTGGGAAGTACTGTCTTTGTTTGTCAAGAAGAAGGGCGGTTCAATGCGGATGTGTATCGACTACGCCAATTGAACAAGTTAACGATCAAGACAGTATCCGTTACCTTGGATTGATGACTTGTTTGACCAAGCTGAAGGTGCATCGGTATTCTCGAAGATAGATCTTAGGTAGGGATATCATCAACTCAAGGTGAAGGAGGTTGATGTGCACAAGACGACATTAGTACAAGGTATGGGCATTACGAGTTTTGGTGATGCCATTTGGGTTGACCAATGCACGGCGACATTCATGGACTTAATGAATAGGGTGTTTCAAAGATGCTTGGATCAATTTGTCGTGGTGTTCATAGGCGACATATTGGTTTACTCAAAGACGGAGGAGGAACATGACATGCATCTGCGTATAGTTTTACAAATCTTGAGGAGAAGCGGTTATATGCCAAATTCATGTAAGTGCGAATTTTGGCTTAGAGAGTGGCTTTCTTAGGTCACGTAGTGTCGTGGAAGGATTAGAGTAGATCCTCGCAAGATCGAAGCGGTGTTGACTGAAAATCGCTTAGGTCGGTTGGCGAAATTCAAAGTTTTCGGGTGCAGCGGGGTACTATTGGAGGTTTGTGGAAGGATTCTCTTTAATCGCGCACAGATTGACTAAGTTATTAAGAAGAATTCCATTTGTGTGGACGGAGAAGCAACAAGAAAGTTTTGACAAGCTAAGGAAGATTACGGCGAAGCTCAGGTTCGAAATGCGACTGAGGCGGGAAAGTTGTTCTGATTTATTGTGATCGTCCCATACTAGTTTGGGATGTGTATTGATGCAAGAAGGGAAGGTAGTGGCCTATGCGTCCCGTCAGCTAAGACCGCATGAGGTTAACTATCCAACGCACGACTTGGAGTTAGCGGTTGTAGTCTTCGCTTTGAAGATATGGAGGCATTACTTGTATAGGGAGAAGTCGATAGTCTACACGGATCATAAAAGTTTGAGGTATCTCTTGTCTCAGAAGGATTTGAATTTGAGGCAGCGTCGGTGGATTGAATTGTTAAAGGACTACGACTGTTCAATTGAGTACCATCCGGCTAAGGCTAACGTGGTGGTGACGCGTTGGCCGGAAGGTCGTAACGGACTTAAGGCGATGTTTGCTCACCTCGGTCTATCTGACGATGGAAGTCTTTTAGCGAAGCGCAAGTTAAACCGACTTGGATCAAGGAGATTAAGGAAAGCGGTTGGTGGATGACGGTTTGAATCGAGGAGGTTGCAAGTTCAAGAAGGTGGTTTGGAAGGAGTGCAGTTTATGCGGTGAGGAGTGCTATGTTTTCAAGGGCGAGCTTGTATGCGAAAGATGTGGAATTGAGGCGGAAGATTCTCCAAGATGCATAGCACCCATACGCTATGCATCCGGAGGTAGCAAGATGTATGGAGATTTGCGAAAATAGTTACGGTGGCACAGGTTGAGCGTGAAATGGCGAATTAGTGGGAAAGTGTTTGGCGTGTCGGCGAGTTAAGTGAACATCGGTTGCCATCGGGATTACTTCAACCAATAAAGATCCTCGATGGAAATGGGAGAGGATTACGATGGATTTTGTCAATGGGCTACCCTTACGCCAAAGAAGAAGGGCGCAGATTTGGGTGATTGTGGACCGTCGACTAAATCACTCACTTCATCTGAAGGGTGGATTACTCACTTGAGTGGCTAATTTGTATGTGTCAAAAATAGTAAGGTTGCATGGTGTGCGGTATCGATCATCTCGAGATAGGGATCCATTTACGTTAAGGTTACGGAAGCGTTGCATCAAGCTTTGAGTACGATTGGATTCGATCTGACTTTCCATCCACGGTCAAACAGACGATCGGAAAGGTCATACAAATTTTAGAAGATATCTTTGAGAGGTGTGTTTTGGATTTGGTGGTAGTTGGGAAGAGTACCTACTGTTAGCGAATTCGCTTATAACAATAGTTATCAGCGAGTATTGATATTCCCATATGAAGCTTCGTATGGATCGGAAGTGCCGTACTCCTACGTGTTGAGACGGAGTTGGGTGAACGACAAGTCTTGGGTCCGTAATTGGTGATGAAACGGAAGATAAAGTTAAAGTGATTGGGCTCGTCTCAAGGAAGCGTCGAGATAGGCGAAGTCTTATCTCGACCTTAAGCGAAAAGAGATGGAATATGCTGTGGGAGATAAAGTTTTTCTGAAGGTGTCGCCTTGGAAGAAGGTGTTGCGATTTGGGAAAAAAGGGAAGCTAAGCCCAAGGTTCATCGGGCCATATACCGTGTTGAAGCGAGTGGGACCGGTAGCTTATCAGCTCGAGTTACCGGCAGAGTTAAGGCAAATTCATGATGTCTTCCATGTGTCGATGCTTAGACGATATCGGTTAGATCCATCACACGTGGTGCCAGTGGCAGAGATTGAGGTTAACTCAGACCTATCTTTCGAGGAGGAGCCAGTTCAGATCTTAGATCGTGATGTCAAGGTTCTACGTAGGAAGTCAGTACCCTTGGTGAAAGTACTATGGCGAAACCATGGTGCGGAGGAAGCGACGTGGGAACAGGGGATGTGATGCGGCGACAATACCCTCACCTCTTACGATCGAGTAATTTCGAGTCGAAATTATTTTTAAGGTAGAACTGTAACATCCTAAAATGGGTGTTATTTGTATTTGAATTATTTTGCTTGCGTTTGGATTCTTTGTGATATTAATTGTGGTGTAGTAAGGCTTAATTAGGGGTCTTGAGTAGGCTCGGATTAGTAGAAAATTTATTTGTGAAGCTTTAAAGGTAGGAAGCCTTAGTAAGTAGGAGTTACAAGGTTAAAGGAGGGAATTATTGTCATTAAAAATGACTTGGAAAAGTGGCAAGAGGGAGGCCACTTAGGTGCTAGAGTTGACGCCACAAGGAGCAAGGGGGAACCTATGTTCGAGTCACGAATTTTCCCTTTTTGATCTTTATTTTGAATGACAATAAGGGAGGGAATTTCCCAATTTTAAACTTTGGGATAATAAGGAAAGTATGAGAATATTATTTGGCTTTAAATGGATTTTATTTGATTAATCTTGAAAAGTTGGCAAGAGAGAAAGAGATGATAAATTTTAATGCGAGGATAATAAGGATATTATCAAGGATATTATTAAGGATTCTAATTGGATTATTATTAGGATTAATTTATAATAATTGATAGAGGAAATTAGGCATGTGATTAATTCAAATAATTTTGAATTAATTCAAATGGTTGGTCAAGAGCAATTCAAGGAGGTTGTTGAATTTGGAACTCTTCATGGGAAGAGTGGACAATGAAGCTTAAGGAAAGGGGTGCGAATCCTTTAAAAGCACCTACCTAGCATCTTGTTTTTCTTTTCCCCATTTTTTTTGCAAGTAGCCGAATTTCTTCTTTATTCCCTCCTCTCCAATTATTTTTCTCTCCTTTCTCATTCTCTCAAAACCAAAACTCTCTCTACTCCTTGCCGAAACCCCACCTTCTTTTCTCATCATTATTTCCTTTCCTTTAGCCGAATTCACTCCCTTGGTGTGCCAAAAATTTCCTCTCCTATTCTATAGCACTTTGGTCGAATGCTAGAAGGGGAATAGATCTCTTCAGATTTCTTGTGCAATCGTTGGTGAAGGTAAGTGATAGCGAATCTTTCTTGTCCCTATACTTTCTCTCTGTCGATTTATAGGTTGGAGAAAGCCAAAATTTTGGCATATGCAAACAAGAAGGCTAACCCCTCTTTGAATCGATATCATCTAGGAACTACGGGATTTTCAAGCAATAGATTTGACTCTCCATTCTCTGTCAATCTGTTATAGGGTAAGGTGGTAAGAATCTATTTTTAATAGATCACTCTTTTAAGTATTCAAAAGTCAAGGCTATTAACATGTGATTGCCGATTTAGGGAAGCAAGCGCTTGGAGTGTGGTGGCTTGTACTTAAAGGCATTTGGGTAAGGTTTGGGTTCACAAGGAACCGCTTTTGCAATTAATTTGGTTTGGCCGAATAGGCCATGGCACTAACTTTCTTGTGGTTGGTAGAATATAGGGCAAGGATATTGTGGGTGGTCGATTGGTTATTAAGGATTTAAGGCTTTCATTAATTTCAAGTGTGTACATACACACCTTATAACTTTAATATGCTAAGTGTTATATGTATGCTTAATCGGTTTGTGTAGATTCGGATGTAATACCATCATGGTATAAACAAGGATCTGGGTAAGTCTTTGTTGCTATGAGCTTTCTTTTGATGCTTTTGGGAAGCATGGCATATTTGGTATATGTGGCTTATAATATATGGCTCATGATAGATCATTGGATGTTGTTACATAAATCTATTGGCATGATAATTGTTAATTATATATTATTGATTGATGTGGGATTAAATGAGTGGAGGGGAAGTGATATTCGTGTTTACGGACACGGTGGTTTAGTACCACATTGTGACTACGGTCACGGAGGTTTGGCACCTCGGAGGTTTGGCACCTCATAGCGTCTCGTCCACGTGGCTTAACACCACCGTGGGTTGGCCCCACTTTGAGATATGGGATTGGCGCGGTGATTTGGTATCACAAGATGGGTTGGCCCCATCACTTGATTTGTGACTATCGTCACCGGTGGTTTGGCACCACAATGTTGATGAATATCGTGACTATCGTCACGATGGTTTGGCACCACTAGTGGTTTGGTACCACACGGGGTAGAGAAAGGCGTTTGGATGGCTAGGTTGGGTGCATGATTTAGTGCATGTTAAATTGTTATAAATTGTGTATGTTGTTGCATTAAACCGGAAAAAGGGTACATTGGGTCTTGATGACTCACCTTTTCCTTTAACATTTCAGTGACTCGTGAGTCGGATAAGGAGCCGGATGAACTCGAGGTGGCCATGCAATGAAAATGTGGACTAGGTGGATTTTGAACTATTTTATTTTATTATGGGTTAATTTTTGTCTAAGTTGTAATAAGGCCTCCTAATATTGCACTTGGATTATTTTACATGTTTTGATAATTTGCTTAAACTACTTTATGATATTAAAATGGTACACATGTTTTCTCAAATTAATCATAAAATGTTTTATTGTGCCATCGGTACACTTGAATCTGTAACAACCTGACCTAATATATTATTAAACAACACTAAGTAATGTTTTCTTCATAACACCTCAACTGTTTTAAACCAAAACAATATCTTTTATCAAAAATTTAAATCGGCTTAAAGGGATTTTTCAAAAATATTTTCTCTGTAGCATACCAAATTCGGTCATAACGTTTGGTAGGGTTTGGGGTATTCTGATCATTCGACATTAGCTTTATGAGTTGTTCGACCACATTAGTGGCTTCCTTGATGACTTAGTAAGTTCCCGATTCGGTTCTCATTGCTTTTAATTATTTTCTCAAGATCTTGGAAGCGATTTTTATGTTTGTCATGAATTTTGTCGACATCTCTTGAGGTTTGGCTTCTCTTGCGGATATAGCTGATTTTGGAAGTTTTGAGGAGGTTGTTGTCTTTGATTTCCTTGATTTCCTTGGCCTCCTATGAAAAATTGGGGTGGTTCCTCCAATCTGGATTGTAAGTATTACTATAAGGATTATTATTGGATCTGAAATTATTACCTATATAATTCATTTGTTCGCTCTCTGCGTCCGGTTGGTATAGTGGGTACTCGGATTCACTACTGAGTCCACTTGCGTTACCTTTGCATGACCGGATGTACTGCGAAGAACATAAACTATCAAGCTTTTATTCATCATATCTACATGTTGATAGCATAGTCAACTTGCATCGAGGTTGTAAACTCCTATGATTTTGTCGGTTTGTCCTTGTAACTTGCCAACGATAGTTATTCGGTGACATCTCTTCAATGAACTTGTAGGTCGCTTCAGAGTTCTATTGTTCGGGTTCCACCTATAGTTTGAATCGATTAGTTGCCTCGTTGAGGATTTACACCATTATAGAAAGTTTGGACTTGTAACCACAAGGGTAGACCATGTGTGACACCTTCTCAAAGATCCTTATATCTCTCCCGTAAATGCCAGATAATGTCTCTAAATCCATCTGCACAAAAGAAGAGATATCATTCCGTAATTTGGCCGTTTTGGCCGGTGGAAAATATTTTAATAAAAATTTTTCGGTCATTTGATCCCATGTAGTAATTGACCCTCGTGGTAACGAGTACAACCACTGTTTGGCTTTATTTCTTAACGAAAAAGAAAATAACCGAAGACGAATGGCAACATCAGAAATGCCTTTTATTGTGAAAGTATCACAGAACTCTAAAAAATTAGCTATATGAGCGTTCGGGTCTTCGTCCTGCAAACCATCAAATTGAAAAAATTGTTGAATCATTTGTATTGTGCTAGGCTTTAATTCAAAATTATTAACAGCTATAGCAGGCCTAACAATACTAGATTTAGCTCCTGTTAAATGAGGTTTAGCATAATCATACATAGTACGCGGAGCATTGTTTTCTTCCACATCTCGTGGTGGGTTATTCTCGTCCATCCCTTCAGTAGGATTGGATTCACCTTGTTGGTAATTTAGGGCTCGCCTTATTTCTCTATGATTCCTTCGTGCAGTAGCCTCAATATCACTATCGTATTCTAGAGGCCTTGTCGGGTTTCTTCTAGTCATAAACTAGAGGTACCTACTAAGAAAAGAAAGAAAGTAAAATTTAATAAAAACAATAAATAAATTACTCAAAATAAAATTAAAATTAAAGTGGAAAAAATAGCTAAACTAATAAAAATAGAGCTTTCTTAATATTTTAGTTCCCCGGCAACGGCGCCAAACACTTGATCGCTGAAATCAGAGCTTTAAAATTTATAAAGAATATGATCAAACCTGGAAACTAACTCTGATAATGATTATAGGCAAGTGTACCTATCGAACAGTAGTATAGCTTAGGCAAGACTAGATTGTCGAACCCAAAGGAACTAAAAGTACTAATACTTACTTTCTTTTTATTATTTAGCTTAAAATATGGAGTGATTGGTTGATTTAATTTAATTTATCGACTACTAAGCTAAAGACACAAAGACAAAAAGAACGAATTAGGAAATAACTTGAAGAAAACTCAATTGATCACGACGATACCCTCAGGAAGAATCCACCTAGACTTCACTTGTTATCTAACATTGAACCATACGATTTATTCACTTAGTTTGATCCGTAGGACTCCCTAACGTATATTAAACCCACTCTTGAGGCGAATAACATCTAACCCTAGGTTAATTAGTGGAACTCTCGTTCTCTTATAATAACCTCCTAGAATAGCAGTAAATTGATCTATGGATTCCCATATTAGGTTTCACCCTAATCCGGCAAAATCTCGTCACCCTATCTCTAGGCGTGCGATCAACTCTGCTTAATTCTGTTAGATCTACTCTTAAGCAGGGTTTATTCCACCTCCACCTAAGCACATCAGATTTGGATTAAGCATGCATAATTATGAACAAACTAAGTATTTATCATATAATTCAGAAATCAATAACAAGATTCATCTAGATTTCATCTCCTTCAGGTATTTGAAGGGTTTAGTTCATAACAAAGAAAGAAAACATCTCAAGAGAAAAGATAAAACAAAACATAAGGAATCCCTAAAACCCCCTAGAGGAATTGAAGGATAAATCCACCGTCTTGAGTAGAATTTCGGCTTCTTGAGATGGATGCACTAGCTATCTTTGAGTGATTCCCACAAGTCTGACCTTTCTAGCTCGGCTCCTTGGCCTAGCTCACCGCCCCCTTTCAGGATACACTTAGGGTGTTTATATAGACTTTAGAATGCTTTACTTGGCCCCTAAGTGTCCTCATTTAAGTCTGCTTCTTACTCGGCATTTGAATAAGATTTGCAAAGTGTTTCTTTGGCTCGAAGTATCCAAATCCGAGTGGAATTGCTCTCTCTACGGTAGGGGCACGGCCATGGTACACGCCCGTGTAAATCGTTTTTAGGCCGTGTCTCGATTCTGTCGATTGGGGCATGGCCGTGTAAATCGTGGCATGTCCTTGTCTTAGTTAATTGTCGAGGCATGGCCATGTGGCATGAAGTCCAGGCCGTGTCAATTTCTTTTACAGCCCAAATTGGCCCGTTTTAAGCCCGTTTCTTGTTCTTTTAGTCCGTGGGTGTTTTCCTGAGTATAAACATGAAAAGAAAGGATTAAAAGCCCCTTTTTACATAAATCAAGGGCTAAATCATCCAAAAGCATACTAAATATGGGGTTAAAATATGTTACTTTTACGGTTTATCGGTGGTTAAGTAGTGTAATAGACTAAGGTTATTTGGAAATTGCAAAATCAAGGTGCAAGGAGACACAACCGTGGAAGGCCATGTGAAGGATCCTAGGTAGTGTGAGAATCAAAAACCTAGGGTTTTAGGGGACATGGCCATGTGAGGGGTCGTGTGGTCCACACGGTGGTCTACACACCTGTATGGCCCTATTTCTAGGCACGATTTGTCCCGATTCACTTGTAAAAGAACACAAACTTTTATCGAGATTCTGAGCGATGTCCCTCACGTTCAAATATGGTCCAATGCACCTGTAATGGGTCTTTTAAATGAAATTTGTACACGATTTAGGGTTTGTTTTCTAAAATTTATCAAGATTCAATGATATAAACGAAAGATTCGTCAAGAACTGTGAAAGGTCCACTAATTGATTTGAAAGATCAATATCAGATAGAAGTTTTACAAAATTTTGGGTACTAAACTTTAGATCTAGATGCACTTACTGAACTTGATGGAATTACGAAGGCTATCAACGATGGATTCAATAATCAGTAGAGAATCAATTTATCGTAGATTGAATTGATATTGAGAGCAAAATAATTTTAGCAATGGAATGACCAATTTGATGAAAAGAAAAAGGGGAGAAAATAAAAAAAGAATTTAAAGGGAAAAGATAGAGAATTCGAGTTGAAATAGGAAAGAAATCAAAATTCGAGGGTAATTAGGAAAAGAAGGACTAAATACTTAGGGTTTTCAAATTTTAAGGGGTTGCATGGTAAATTACCCAATTTTGGCCGAAATTTAAAATGGAAATAGGGAAGGGTGGCATGATTCAAACCTGGTATGTTAAGGAAGAGTGGATGCTTAACCAATTGGGCTACTGCCCATTCTTGTTATATTTTCACTCTAAATATTATTTATTCGAATGTAATATCCATCCTAGGTTGTTGAAAATAAAAAGAGAAAAAATAGGAGAGGTGTGATTTGAATTTAGGACTTCTAAGGGATGTACAAGCTAACTAACTATCAAGCCTAAGGCTTATTTCTTGCTTATTCATTACAACTAGCCCCCTAAATTTTTAGGTGTGACAAGAACATACATAAAATGTCTAGGTAGCACATTATAGAGGAATCTTTGCTAGAGAGAATAAATGTTGCAAACAAGTGGATGGAATGTACTAGGATAAATTAGAAGGTAAGACTAGAGTAGTCCCCGTAACCTTGACTATATCAGTAGGTGATGGTTTGTAAGGTGGAGAAAAAGTAAGTGTAACTAAGAATAATGTTGAGCAAAGGAAAAAGTTGAGAGAGCTTTAAAAAGGGTTTGCAAAACTTGAAATGCCAAAAGTGCCTAAAAGTCCCTTCATAAGTTGTGATAGGGTCCTATTTATATATTTCAAAAATAAAAGTTACAAAGCCAAGTATTTAGTAGGAGTAATAATTTTAACTTTTTCCAGTTACAAATATATTAAATGTTTTATTAATAAAGAGTTTAAGGTATTGGTGATGGTGATAGTCATGAACAATAGAGTTCACTATGTTTCTTAAAGAAGAAATGAGAAGCACTCAATGTTACGTGAAAGTTTAAGAGAAAATCTTTTAGCCATCTCCTTATTTGATCCACTAAGCCAAGTTCTTCAGAACGTTCCAATAGTGAAGATAACCCAAGAACTTTATCATAATCCAGGCTTATTTTCACTTCTTTTACGTTGGTGAAGTGGTAGTGAAACATCTTCTATGGAACACTTCTTGAAACACAAGCTATTCTTTAAAAATAATTGTTCTTGAACAAGTATTTTTCCTGAATAAAGGTTATTATGACCTATTCCAAATATCAGTTATGTAATGGCCTAAATTCAAGGTTATCGAAACAATGGTTTCGTAACCATAAATCCGATTTAAAGATAAATTTATTTTAATATTTTTGCATGAATATTTATATGATAGGAAAATCGTATTAAAATATCGATAGAAAAATTTTACCGATTTAGTGGTTGTTAGAAAAGGAATTATTGAATGAATTGGGTAAAAACAAGGTATCGAGACCTTGATCTCATAAAATTGAGTAAGAAATATTTTTATAAGTATTTATAAAATGTTAGTAATGTGATATTAAAATTTAGTTAGAAAATTTTAACGTTTGAGTATGTAATTAAATGAAAAGGACTAAATTGTAACAAATACAAAATTATGAAAAATGATTAAATAGTTTAAATGATAAAAGAAAGAGGGCTTAAAGGAAAATAGACCCAAGGTCTATTTGGGCTGGACAACAAGGGTATGAAATCAGCAAGAAAATAAGGAGAATTAAGGGCAAAATTAGAATATTGCAAAATTTACTTAATAAAGCTAGGACTAAAGTGGAATTATCTAGGTTTCTCTTTATTTTCTGCATTCTCATCAGCAAAAACACCATATAAGGGTTTCCTTAAGCTGGTTTTTCATATTTTTTACTGCAAGTAAGTTAATCCTTGCCTGTTTCTTGTAATTTTGTGTTTTTAAGACTTTTACAACTAAGTCCTACTATTAAATTCATTAGTTTTTGATTTCATGGATGAAATTGAAAGTTACCATGGTTGAATGCTGTAAGTTTATGATTAATTAGCATGAAATTTAAGCTTTAAATTGTTTATGAGATGATTTTATTAGGTAATTCCAATAGAAATTGATTTTTAGGATCTAAATTGTGAAAATATTTGGAATTAAAATCTATTACTGAAATTCTGATTTCCAAAGGTTATAAAGTAGTTTAAAGTGATAGAATAAAGTTTTAATTGAGAGAAATCAGCTCAATTGAGAAGTTAATTGAGCAGGAATGAAATTATCATTTATTGAAAGCTTAGGGGGAAATTGGTAATAAGCAGTTTGCACTAAAACAGTTTTGACAGCAGCAGTAGACTAACTTTGAAAAATCACCATAAATTGTATAAATCAAATTAGAAGATGAACAAAATATTAAATTAAAGCTTATTGAGTCTAGTTTCTCATAAATGAAATGGTGTAAGCAATAGATATTTAAATCATGAGATATAATAAATTTTGTGAGACAAGGTCAGAATGAATTCAGCTTCCCTGTTTTTACTTTATAAAATCATCAAATATTGAATAAAAATAATTATGGGCTTAAATTTATATGTTTAGAATTATTAATGAGTCTATTTTCAATAGAAATAAACAGGAACATCATCCGAATCCTTTATGAAGAGATAATTAATTTTTAGTGAAGAAGGGTCAGAACTGTCAAACAGCAGAACAGGGGTGAATTTAAAGAATAAAATGTACTTATTGGATAAACCAAAATTCTAAAAATTTTATGGGAAGAAGATATGTGAGTATAGTTTTATGGAAAATTAACAGATCTAAATTTTAAGTTCTGTAGCTCAAGATAAAAATAATTTAGTGACTATGACTCAAGTAGATAGTTTTGAATGAACTAAAAATAATAATAGAATTATAGAAAATGGTACATGTGAACATGAAATGTATTGAATTGATGATTGAATTTATTTATTTAGATCCGGAAAACTAAAATACTGAAGCTAGATCGAGGAAAGGAAAAAGTCCCGGATTAGTAGTTTTGTATACTGAACTAGTATCGAGGTAAGTTCATGTAACTTGAATTATCTTCTTAAATGCTTGAAATGAATGTTATTGATGTGAATATAATTTGAATGTTCATTGTATGAAGATTGATGAAACATTGATATATTTGATAAAAAGGAAAGAAATCGGTTGAATGAAAGGAAAATTCGATGGATCTCGAAAAGGAATTGACGGTAAAAGGATCTAGCAGGACGGGTGATCCTATCTTGATATAGCCCTCCGAAGAATATGTGGAAAATGGATTTAGCTTTGACGGGTAATCCAATTAGGTCTGAATTGCTTTGGACTGGTAATTGGATCCAAGCTCATTAGAGTAATTGTCGTTGCGGGATTTAGCTTTGGACCGGTAATCCCGACAATACTCTATGAGTTTACATTCTGAATTTAGCTCGGACCTGATAATCCCATGTAAAGATGAGGTTCATGGAGTGTGCTCTACGAAATGAAATGTGCGCACATGAACATGAATTGATTGACTGGATTGTACACTAAAAGTGTACTTACGAAAATCCATCAAAATTAGAGAATTCAACGGGATAAATATGGAAAATAACAAGGAAATGGAAATAATGATATTGATGAGCTCATCAATCATGGTATATATTATTGGTATATGGAAATTATTGGATTAACTTGAATGTTGAGTTTGTGTATGTTAGGGCAATAGTGCATTGAATGGATATATGAATGTTTATTGCATTGTATTGAAAATATTAGGTAAGTATAATTCTTGTTACATGAGCTTACTAAGCACAAAGTGCTTACCCTATTTCATTTTTCCCTGTTTTATAGTGTTAGGAGCTCGGAGGTCGGATTCGGTAGGAGACACATCACACTATCAACCCCAAGATTTTGGTATTTAAAGAAACTTTATTTTGGAAATAAATGGCATGTATAAGCTAATAAAGTAAATGTTAATATGATATGAATGTAAGGTCAGCCATTAGTATGGCTAACAAATTTTAGTTTTTGTATGTGATGATGTTATCTTATAAATATGCATGAATTTATTTTGAAAATATGTTGAATTGGAATGGTCTCGGTTTAGAATTTGCAGAAATGCTAGATATTTAAAAGGGGCTATATAAAAAAAATCGTAAACTCCGTAGCATATAGTACCTATTCCGACAACGAATACGGGTGAGGGGTGTTACATTGTTGGTATCGAGCTACGGTTTAGCTGGTTCTAGGACCGACATAGCGAATCTGGATTAGCTATACATGCCATTTAAATTATTATTGATAGTGTGATATCTCGACCATTTAAATTGAGTTTTCTTATAGTAATGTCATCCAACCGAGCTCAATCAAGAAGTTGGGAGTTATGCTCGGCTTCATTACAAAGAGAAGAAACTAGTAGTAGAAGGCCGATGGAGGGTCAAGGAGAGGAGGCAAAATAGCCTTCTTTCAAATGATGAATGAATGGTTTACTCAAGACATAAGAACTAACCCTACAAGTCAAAAACTCAAGCTCCCCTCCTGTTCCTCCACCGTTCCCGAGATTTCACAGTGCAGTCTTGAATCATCGAAAGGGAAAAGCTCGGTCGATAAAATCCAAAAATATGGGGCGAAAATTTGAAACAACAGTTGATGATGATCCCGAGCGGGCTGAATTTTGGTTAGAGAATACTACTCGGGTTTTGGAGGAATTATCTTGCACACCGAAGAATATTTGAAATGTGCCGTCTCACTGCTAAAGGACACAGCTTATCATTGGTGGAATACTAAAGCTTCAGTTGTTTGGAAAGAAGAAATTACATGGGAATTCTTCCAGACCGAGTTCAAAAGAAATATATCAGTCAGAGATTCCTTGATCAAAAAAGAAAAGAATTTCTTGAGCTGAAACAGGGCAATAGATCAATATCTGAGTATGAAAGAGAATTTGTTCGGTTGAGTAAATATGCTCTAGAATAGGTACAATCAGAAGCTGAAATGTGTAAACGATTCGAAGAATGGTTAAATCTGATCAGACAGAGGGATTATCTGATGTGATTTCAGTTATTACTGCTTAGAGGTATGTTAAAAAGGGGTATGATGCTTTTCTTGCTTATGTACTCGACACCAAGGTATCTGAGTCAAAGATACAGGCAGTGCCAGTGGTATGCAAATTTTTTGATGTGTTTCCAGAGGAATTACCAGGGTTGCCACCAGAAAGGGAAGTGGGATTCTCTATAGATTTGATTCCGAGAACTACTCCGATTTCCATAGCTCGCGTGCGGATGGCTCTCTGAAATTAAAGGAATTAAAGACACAGTTGCAAGAACTTGTTGATAGAGGTTTTGTCCGACCGAGTTATTCACCTTGGGGTGCTCCGGTTCTGTTTGTGAAAAAGAAAGACGGGTCTTTGAGATTATGTATTGATTATCGGCAGCTTAATAAAGTAACTATAAAGAATAAGTACCCATTGCCCCGGATTGATGATTTATTTGATCAGCTAAAAGGTGCTACTATATTTTCAAAGATTGATCTCCGATCAGGTTATTACCAGCTACGGGTAAAGGAGTCAGATGTGCCAAAGACAGCTTTCAGAACCATGTACGGGCATTATGAGTTTCTGGTTATGCCGTTTGGGCTGACTAATGCACCTGCAGTATTTATGGATTTGATGAATCAGATATTCAGACCATATTTAGACAGGTTCGTGGTAGTTTTCATTGATGATATTTTGGTCTATTCTCGAGATGAAGAAGAACATGCAGAACATTTGAGAATTGTGTTGCAAATTTTGCGAGAGAAGCAGTTATATGCTAAATTCAGTAAATGTGAATTTTGGCTTCGAGAAGTGGGTTTTCCAGGACATATTGTATCTGCCGAAGGCATCAGGGTAGATCCAAGTAAAATCTCAGCTATTGTCAATTGGAGTCCACCGAAGAATGTATCTAAAGTTAGAAGTTTCTTGGGTTTAGCTGGTTTTTACCGAAGATTTGTACAGGGATTTTCTATGATAGCTTCTCCGATGACTCGATTATTACAGAAAGATGTAAAGTTCGAGTAGACTGATGAATGTCAGCATAGTTTCAACCGATTGAAAGATCTACTAATGAAAGCACCAGTATTAGTGCAGCCTGAACCGGGTAAGGAATTTGTTATTTACAGTGATGCCTCATTAAATGGTTTAGGTTGTGTCTTGATGTAAGAAGGTAAAGTAATAGCCTATGCTTCAAGACAACTTAAACCACATAAAAGAAATTACCCGGTACATGATCTTGAATTAGCTGCTATTGTATTTGCGCTGAAGATATGGCGGCATTACCTATACGGTGAGAAATGTCATATTTATACTGATCATAAAAGCTTGAAATATTTGATGACACAAAAAGATTTGAATTTGAGACAGCGCAGGTGGCTTGAATTGATAAAGGACTATGATTTGATTATTGATTACCATCCGGCTAAGGCTAATATTGTGGCTGATGCTTTGAGTCGAAAATCTCTGTTTGCTTTGTGATCTATGAATGCTCAATTGTCTTTGGTTGATGATGGTTCAATCATAGCTGAATTGAGAGCTAAACCAACATTTCTACAGTAAATATGTGAAGCTCAGAAGAATGATGAGAAGTTACAGGTTAAATGGGCACAATGTGAGTCGTCATCGATTCAATTTCAAGTTAGGGGTTGATGGTTGTTTATTATTCAGAGATAGGGTATGTGTACCCAAGAATTCAGAGCTCATACAGAAGATTTTACATGAGGCTCACAGTGGTATTATGTCTGTACATCCGGGAAGTAATAAAATGTATAATGATTTGAAGAAGATGTACTGGTGGCTAGGTATGAAACGTGATATTTCTGAGTTTGTATCAAGATGTTTGATATGTCAATAGGTTAAAGCTGAACATCAGGTACCTTCAGGGTTACTTTAGCCAATTATTATACCGGAATAAAATGGGAAAGAATCACTATGGATTTTGTATCGGGATTACCGTTGTCTCTGAGGAAAAGGATGCTATTTGGGTGATTGTTGACCGATTGACAAAGTCAGCGCACTTTATTCAGGTACATGTGGAGTATTATTTAGATAAATTGGCTGAATTGTACATATCTGAGATTGATGGAGTGTCTATCTCCATTATATCGGATAGAGATCCCCGATTTACGTCTCGTTTCTAGGACAAATTGCAAGAAGCTTTGGGTACTCAGTTGTATTTCAGCACTGCATTTCATCCTCAGACAGATGGCCAATCTGAGCGTGTAATTCAAGTATTGGAAGATATGCTCCGATGTTGTATACTAGAGTTTGAAGGTAATTGGGAGAGATATCTAGCTTTGATTGAATTTGCTTACAATAACAGTTATCAGTCCAGTATTACAATGGCTCCGTATGAAGCTTTGTATGGTAGAAAATGTAGAACACCGTTATATTGGATGAGCTCAAAGAAAAGAAGATACATGGGGTTGATTTGATTCGGAAGCGAAGAAAAAGTAAAAGTGATTGAATAGCTTGAAAGCGACCTCGATCGCCAAAAGTCATATGCCAATCTTAAACGAAAAGAGATTAAATTTCAGGTCGGTGACAAGGTATTCCTGAAAGTGTCTCCTTGGAAGAAAGTTCTCCCATTCGGTCGAAAGGGTAAATTGAGTCCAAGGTTCATCGAACCATATGAAATTATAGAAAGAATTGGACCGATCGCTTATCGATTGGCGTTACCAACGAACTCGATAGGATTCATAATGTTTTTCATGTCTCTATGCTACGACGATATCGGTCAGATCCTTCACATGTTATCTCTCAACGGAAGTGGAGATTCAAATGGATATGACTTACGGTGAAGAACCGGTCAAGATATTAGCACGAAACAAAGGAGCTTAGAAATAAAGAAATAAATTTGGTGAAAGTATTGTGGCAAAAGCAGGATTGAGGAAGCGACATGGGAACCGGAGGAGGCAATGAGGAAACAATATCCAAACCTCTTTCTCGGTAAGATTTTCGAGGACGAAAATCCTTAAAAGGGGGGAGAGTTGTAATGGCCTAAATTCAAGGTTATCGGAACAATGGTTTTGTAACCATAAATCCGATTTAAAGATAAATTTATTTTAATATTTTTGCATGAATATTTATATGATAGGAAAATCGTATTAAAATATCGATAGAAAAATTTTACCGATTTAGTGGTTGTTAGAAAAGGAATTATTGAATGAATTGGGTAAAAACAAGGTATCGAGACCTTGATCTCATAAAATTGAGTAGGAAATATTTTATAAGTATTTATAAAATGTTAGTAATGTGGTATTAAAATTTCGTTAGAAAATTTTAACGTTTGAGTATGTAATTAAATGAAAAGGACTAAATTATAACAAATACAAAATTATGAAAATGATTAAATAGTTTAAATGATAAAAGAAAGAGGGCTTAAAAGGAAAATAGACCCAAGGTCTATTTGGGCTGGACAGCAAGGGTATGAAATCAGCAAGAAAATAAGGAGAATTAAGGGCAAAATTGGAATATTGCAAAATTTACTTAATAAAGCTAGGACTAAAGTGGAATTATCTAGATTTCTCTTTATTTTTCTGCATTCTCATCAGTAAAAACACCATAGAAGGGTTTCCTTAAGCTGGTTTTTCATATTTTTTACTGCAAGTAAGTTAATCCTTGCCTGTTTCTTGTAATTTTTGTGTTTTTAAGACTTTTACAACTAGGTCCTACTATTAAATTCATTAGTTTTTGATTTCATGGATGAAATTGAAAGTTACCATGGTTGAGTGCTGTAAGTTTATGATTAATTAGCATGAAATTTAAGCTTTAAATTGTTTATGAGATGATTTTATTAGGTAATTCCAATAGAAATTGATTTTTAGGATCTAAATTGTGAAAATATTTGGAATTAAAGTCTATTACTGAAATTCTGATTTCCAAAAGTTATAAAGTAGTTTAAAGTGATAGAATAAAGTTTTAATTGAGAGAAATCAGATCAATTGAGAAGTTAATTGAGCAGGGATGAAATTATCATTTATTGAAAGCTTAGGGGGAAATTGGTAATAAGCAGTTTGCACTAAAACAGTTTTGACAGCAGCAGTAGACTAACTTTGAAAAATCACCATAAATTGTAAAAATTGAATTAGAAGATGAACAAAATATTAAATTAAAGCTTATTGAGTCTAGTTTCTCATAGAAGAAATGGTGTAAGCAATAGATATTTAAATCATGAGATATAATAAATTTTGTGAGACAAGGTCAGAATGAATTCGGGTTCCCCTGTTTTTACTTTAGAAAATCATCAAAAATTGAATAAAAATAATTATGGGCTTAAATTTATATGTTTAGAATTATTAATGAGTCTATTTTCAATAGAAATAAACGGGAACATCATCCGAATCCTTTATGAAGAGATAATTAATTTTTAGTGAAGAAGGGTCAGAACTGTCAAACAGCATAACAGGGGTGACTTTAAAGAATAAACTGTACTTATTGGCTAAACTAAAAATTCTAAAAATTTTATGGGAAGAATATATGTGAGTCTAGTTTAGGGAAAATTAACAGATCTAAATTTTAAGTTCTGTAGCTCAAGATAAAAATAATTTAGTGACTATGACTCAAGTAGACAGTTTTGAATGAACTAAAAATAATAATAGAATTATAGAAAATGGTACATGTGAACATGAAATGTATTGAATTGATGATTGAATTTATTTATTTAGATCCGGAAAACTCAAATACGAATCTAGATCGAGGAAAGGAAAAAGTCCCGGATTAGTAGTTTTTGTATACGAACTAGTATCGAGGTAAGTTCATGTAACTTGAATTATCTTCTTAAATGCTTGAAATGAATGTTATTGATGTGAATATAATTTGAATGTTCATTGTATGAAGATTGATGAAACATTGATATATTTGATAAAAAGGGGAAGAAATCCCGGTTGAATGAAAGGAAAATTCGATGGATCTCGAAAAGGAATTGACGGTAAAAGGATCTAGCCGGACGAGTGATCCTATCTTGATATAGCCCTCCGAAGAATATGTGGAAAATGGATTTAGCCCGGACGGGTAATCCAATTAGGTCTGAAGTTAGCTCGACTGGTAATTCAGCCCAAGCTCATTAGAGTAATTGTCGTTGCGAGGATTTAGCTTTGACCGGTAATCCAGACAATATTCTATGAGTTTACATTACAAGGATTTAGCTTTGACCGGTAATCCCATTGTAAAGATGAGGTTCAGGGAGTGTGCTCTCGAAATGAAAATGTGCGCACATGAACATGAATTGATTTACTGGATTGTACACTAAAAGTGTATTACGAAAATCCATCAAATTCGAATAATTCAACGGGATAAATATGAAAAATACAAGAAAATGGAAATCATGATATTGATGAGCTCATCAATCATGGTATATATTATTGGTATATGGAAATTATTGGATTAACTTGAATGTTGAGTTTGTGTATGTTAGGGCAATAGTGCATTGAATGGATATATGAATGTTTATTGCATTGTATTGAAAATATTAGGTAAGTATAATTCTTGTTACATGAGCTTACTAAGCACAAAGTGCTTACCTGCTTCCTTTTCCCTGCTTTTATAGTGTTAGGAGCTCGGAGGTCGGATTCGGTAGGAGACACATCACACTATCAACCCCAAGATTTTGGTATTTAAAGAAACTTTATTTTGGAAATAAATGGCATGTATAAGCTAATAAAGTAAATGTTAATATGATATGAATGTAAGGTCAGCCATTAGTATGGCCAACAAATTTTAGTTTTTGTATGTGATGATGTTATCTTATAAATATGCATGAATTTATTTTGAAAATATGTTGAATTGGAATGGTCTCGGTTTAGAATTTGCAGGAAATGCTAGATATTTAAAAAGGGGCTATATAAAAAAATCGTAAACTCCGGTAATGCCTCGTACCCTATTCCGACAACGAATACGGGTAGGGGGTGTTACAAGTTATTCTCAACATAGTTGTTCTCAACATATTTTCCCTAACAAAAATTATTTTGTGGTGATGGTTTTTTTTTTTTGAAAAGAACTTGTTCTAAATAATGACTATTCTTGAAAAGCAATTATTCTAAATATAATATGTTTTAAATGATAGTTGCTCTGAATATAATTATTCTTGAAATGAAAATATTTGAAACAAGAGTTGTTTCTAGACAAAAGTTGCTTTCAATAGGAGTCGTTCTCAAAAGAAAACTAGACTAGATGGCAATTATTCTAAAAGAAAGCTCTATTATAAGCATAGATGTTCCAAACATAGGCATTCTCAAACAATGATTGTTCTGAACAAAAAATATTCTTATTAGTTGTTCTTTTGGAAGAGATATTAAATGAAGCAACACTAATTATTGTCTTGAGTTAACTTTGTTATTATTTATAGAAGCGCAATTTCTTGAAATTTTTGAAATATAATCTTATTTATATCTAAGAAGAGATGAAATATTGATAGCCAAAATTAAGTATCTACACACATGTTAAGGAAATCACAATTCTTACCTTGATATGATGAAATAAAACTTAAAGGTTTCACTACATCGTCAAAGACTTGATTGTGTTGATAACGTGTTGTAAATAAAAGAAAATAATAGAGAAAGATCATATAAAAGATATTCTTGGTAATTCTAATTCTTTAGGAATCAGTTGCTATTAGTCTTTCCTTATTCCTTTTCTTGATTAAAACATGTCTTTTATAGGAGTCTTGGTTATAAATACATAGAGAAAGATACATTACACAATTTGTGTACTATGACATACATGAATTACATAAAGGCATAATGACATTTTTAGCCCTCAAACTACATCCAAATTCTTTCAATTGAGTCTTTTTTTTTCTTTTTTTTTTTTGCCTCATTTAGCCCTCATACCTTTAGTTTTTGTTAAAAAAATTAAAATTGGATGGAAACGTTAACGTCATTGTTAACTTATTGGTGTGGCATTCAAGCGCTGCTATGGCATCTTACATGGTAATCCACATGTGTTTGTTACTAACATGGTACTATTTTTGTCTCATATGTCACGTCAGCAAATAAATAATTTTTTTTTAAAAATCCCTAAAAATCTAAAATTTTCAATATATATAATTAAAATTTTGAAAAAAATAATATTGAAAAATGAACTAAAATATTCTAATGTCATTAAAATTTATTAAAAGAATTCTTTGTTTTCCTTCTGTTGTATTTTATCATAAAAGAACTAAAAATGATGAGTCTTAGGATCTAATATTTTTTAACAAAATTATAATATTTATTTTTGAATTTTATATTTATTTTTAAATTTCCAAAATTTTGATGTTTTTAATAATTTTAAAAAATAAATTTTGGGGGATTGTTTAAATTGTTTAATTATTTTTTGACTTGGCATATGAGAATAAATAGTGCCACCTCAATAATAAAAAGTTAAGGGCAGTGACCCCTATCTGCCCCTCTTGTATCCGCCAATGATTATAGACCTATTAATCTATGTAATGTTGGGTAAAAAATTATAACCAACATCATGGTTAACAAAATGAATAAAAGTACGAATAATCTTGTATCTCCATACCAAATAGTCTTTGTCAAAAGAAGGCAAATAGGTAAGAATGTGTTGGCAAGGACAAGCTAGATGAGGAGAACCATAAAAATTTCAGTACAATATTGAAGGAATGAGAGAGAATGATAATGTTTGAACTTATATTTTCAAAATATTAAACAAATATTTATTTGAAATTTGTAATTAATTCTCATAATAATGTTATCTTCAATGCTTGAATCTACGTCTCTTCTAAGGATACATTTTAGTGGATCTTGATATCATTATAAATATAATATAAAAAAAGGGAAAAATGATTGGTGAGACGTAGACCTCACGGTGAGGTTACTAATATCATCCATGCCCATTTAATGGTAGTGGGGTACACTGGAAGAGGAAACTGATAATCAAATACCTAGTTCGATATAAGAGACTTAACCCAAACCACTTCAACAGAATCTGAGCTAGGCTCCGAGATTCAACTTCATGAGAGAACGAGATACCACGATCGCTTCCGACTACTCCAAGAAATTAGATTTCCGCCAAGTAGATGCAAGAACTCGAGGTCGATCGACGATCGTCAATGTCGGATGCCCAACTAGCATCGAATATCCTCAAGTAGAAGTCGTGAAGACCGACAAAATGGAGGCCAAAATCAAGTGTCCTTGAGGTACCGCAAAATACGCTTCTGACTTTATAATGCATGTCCAAAGGTCTATGCATAAATTGACATGCTTTGTTAATCTGAAAAGCAATATCAGTCGTGTTATAACCACATACTGTAAAGCCCCAACAATACTTCAAAACATCCGGTCATCATCAACAGAGTTCCATCAAGAGTAGATAATTTGCATGTTGTTACCATTGGAGTAGGAGACGAGTTAGACTTTGCCATGGAAGCCCGTTGTAATAAATCCATGATATATTTCTTCCGACTCAAGAAGAGACCATTTGAAGTTGGAGTGACCTCAACACCAAGGAAATAGTTCAACGCCCCGTGTCTTTTAAAGAAAACTTGTCATCAAGAGTTTTAATAAAACCATCAACACTACACAAATCGGTGCCGATGACTATGATATCATCGACGTACACAAGAACGTAAAGAAGCCGGGTACTGCCCTTCAATAAAAGAGAACTGCGCCTTCAAGCAACAAACTTAGCTTGAAGAAGAAATTCCCTTAGCTTGTGAAACCAAGCTCTGGAGCTTGTTTAAGACCATAAAGAGCCTTTCTTAGCCATGCAAAAAGTCGACTCCCATCATTACTCCGGTGCTCAAACCTGTGGTTGAGTCATATATATTTCTTCATGCAGATCACCATTGAGGAAGGCGTTATTAACATCCACTTGTCGAAGAGGCCATCCGCGAGAGAGAGCAATAGCCAAAACGACTCTGATTGTTGTTGGTTTAACAACAGGACTGAAAGTCTCAAAGAAATCAATTCGTGTTCCCTGAGGTAGCCCCAACAACGAGACGACCTTTATACCTAGCAACGAACCATCTCATGTCGCTTCACCCGAAAATCCATTTACAACCCACAAGACGACGCCCTCCGGTAATGAAACTAGATCCCATGTGATTTGCGATTAAGGCTTCATATTCACTTTTGCAAGATTAGTCCGTAGAGCTTTTAAATGCTTCACTATTGTGGAAGGCTCTCTTCTCTAAAATGAAGAAAAAATCCGTGGTTTAAAAATTCCACTTTTAGACCGTGGTTTGCATGGGATGAGAATTTACAACTTGTGGGCATGGGTGAGTACTGACATCTTCGCATGAATGGGTGGTTGGTTACCGAGATTTTCAGACAAAATGAGTGACTGTAATTGAGCCACATCCGCAGAAGTACTATTAGAGGATGAAGTCGTCCTGGGAAACCGTGAAACATTAGTCTGATTACGCAAGCTTGTTCCTTGACTAGGAGAGCAGGAGGCTGAAGACGCAGAATCGTGAGACAGCAGACTGGGCCCCAATGTACCAGAGTCATTACTAGGTGGCATAACCACAGGGATACAGGACGTGTGATGACCAAACTGAACAGTACCACCATGTGAAGAAAGAAACCCATCCTCAAAGGGAAAATGTAGCTCGTCAAAAGTGACATGGCGCGATACAAACACTCTACCATTAGCTGCAAGACACCGAAAACCTTTTTGATTTATCCCAAGTCCAAGAAAAACACACTTGCTCGAACGAAACTGAAGTTTATGCTGTTGAAACGGACGGAGATGAGGATAACAGGCACTACCAAAAACCTTCATTGTGGTGTAGTCAGGTGGAGTCTTGTGAAGTTTTTCAAAAGGAGACACATTTTGCAACACAGGCGTAGGAAGCCTATTGATCAAGCAAACATCATAAGAAAAGGCATCAGACCAGTAGTCGAGGGGCATTGAAGCTTTGGTTAGCAGGGTCAGCCCCATTTCAACAATATGTCGATGACGGCGCCCACAACCCGTTTGCTCGACGATAAGGGCATGTGATTCGATGACAAATACCAAGACGCGCAAGTTCACTAGAAAGAGCACGGAACTCGCCACCACCATCACTCAAAGATTTTTATTGTTTGGCCAAATTGAACTCAATCATTTTGTAAAACAACAAGAAGACACGAAAAACTTCGACTTAGCCTTAAGAAAATATACCCATGTGAACCTACTACAATGATCCACAAATGACACATAATCGTGTATCCATTTGACAAGACGTGAGTGGACCCCAAACATCCACAGCTACTAGTTCAAAAGGAGTCGAATACACTGTTTTAGAAGTAGTGAAAGGCAGCTTATGAGACTTGCCGATCTTACAAGCAGTACAGTTGAGGGGTAAAGCACTATTCTTAAAAGGTATCTTACAGGAACGTAATACACGAGTAAGAACACTTGTACATGGGTGGCCAAGTTTATTGTGCCACAGAACAAGATTAGAAGAAGCTTCAACATTATGAACCCGAGTGTGTTGAAAGCGAGAGCAGAACCATGAGAACCCTACGGTCATATCACGAGAAAAATCAAAGCGATACAGACCATCATGTATACGGCCCACCAGAAGAGTCCTCCCTGTCTAAATGTCCTTCACAAAACACATTACAGGATGAAACTCAAAATAGACGTTATTATCCTTTGTAAATTGTCCTACAGAGAGTAAGCTTTTACATACTGCAGGTACATGTAAAACATTTTTGAGCTGTAACAACTTAGAACCAGCCAAGATCTGAGAAGAACCTACATTAGTAATGAAGACAGACTCACCATTGCCCATTGACACTTGGTCTGTACCCACATAGGGGGAGACATTCGCAAGAGTTGCTGTTGTAGGAGTAACATGATTTGTGGCCCCTGAATCAGGGTACCAATGGTGAGTAGTCATTGAAGTTGAACCAGCTGTAGTCGTGGGCAAAGAAGACGGTAAAGTATGATTACAACATTGAGATGATGCGCAGGACTGGGACGAGTTGGCATTTAGATGATGATAGTTAATAGAAGGTGAGGCAGTTGAGTCAGGGCCCGAGAAGCTTTCATCAAACCTATGATAACAGGCTTGGACCATATGTCCTACCTTACCACAAAGCTGGCACTGTGGTTTCGATCTGGACCACCCACGACCTGATCCACGATAGCGACCACGAGAAGAGCCACGATCGGATCCTCTGTGATGGTGATGAGAATCACGACTGAAGGTCGAGGAGCCCGAGTTGGACTTTATGTTACTAGATCCATCTTGTTGAGAGATTAAGTGAGCTTGGAGAGGAACTTCAGTAAACATGGCAAGTTGACGAGCCTCACAGTCTAGGAGCATCTCAAGAATTAACTCAAGACTTAAAGGTGTAGTTTGAAGCAAAATGCGAATAGACTCAAATTCAATAGGAGACCACCAAAATTATACTCACTTGTTCTTGCTCGATAACAGAGCTTCCAAGAAGAGCTAGGGTGTCACTTAAGTGATAAAAAAGGAAGCCAATGACACAAAGCGGGGCGAGAAGAGAGCATTGAGAAGAAAAGGGCGCTTTCAAGAAAGAGAAGAAAGCTACACGATACAAACAAGAAAGACTAAGAGAGATCCATACATTGGATGAATATGACATGACTATTTGTTGTTGGCTCATTTACCCAACATTGAAAGGGATAAAATGGTTGCCGCCTCAACCATTATATAAAAAGGATGGTAGCCTTTGCTTTCAATATCATCCCAACATTTGTTCTCTCCCACTCTTGGATATATTTTAGTATACATTTGGATTTTTATTAATTTGTAAACCTTTTAGTATTAGTGAAGTTGTCATTTGGTATTGTTTAAATTATAGGAGAAGAAATTGTTACAAGTAATTTAATATCTCACATGGATTAGTTGATTGATTATAAAGAGTTAAAAATATTTTTTAAATAAATAAATAAATAATTTTAATTTTTAGAGTTATAACTAAATTGATAAATTTTGTAAATGTTGAAGGTCAAATTTATTAATTTTTTAGAATTAGAACTAAAATGAAAAATTTTGTAAGCATCAAAGGCTAAATTTGTTGAATTTTTATATTTAAGGTCAAATTGATAGAATGTATAAATATTAGAGGCTAATTTTAATATTAAACCAATAAAAAACCCACATCAATTTATAATAAATAAAATATTTAATTTCAAAAATTAGTGACTAAATAAATAATAATAATATTTAGGTGATTAAAATAGAAAAAAACATAATTTAATAATAATTTTATAGTTTACTTATAAAAATAATTTTCAAACATAAATTTAAATTTTTACGTCATTATTTAATAAATAAAATTTAATAAGAGAATTAATTTATAATATAAATATTAATTTATCTATTTTTTTAATAAAGAGATGGAAATATAATATAAACTAAATACTGGAACTTCCCTAATCCTTCTACCTCACGACGGCTTTGACTTTTAAATAATGTTGGCTGGTTCCACTACATCTTTTTCTAGGTGGTTTCCTCATTTGACTTTGCGGCAATTATATGATTTTTAAATTATAGTTGATGTGATAGTATTTAATTTATATTTTAATTAAATAAATAATGTTTTATTATTAAAAATAATTTATTGATATTTATTCTTAAAATTCTTTTAATAAGATAATCTTGTCCGATTTGCTACAAATTGTAACTAGATACCACAATCATTAAATGTAAAATATATATTATACGTATTAAATTATAAATCAACTAGTAAATGAGTTTAAGTTTAAATAATATATTACATATATGATTAATTTTAATAATTATTCTTTAAATAAATTGGAACTTTTAGTAATTAACTAAAATTTAATGTTTTAATAATTTTAAGTATAAAAATATATTTAAAATTTTTAGTAATTATTTAAAGAGTCGATGAATCACATCTAAAATAAATTTAGATATTGTCTATGTGCATTTGAAGCTAAATAATACTTTGCCCAAATTTATTCTAGATGTGATTTTGTAATAAATTTTAAATACTTTTACTAATTTTTAGTATTTTAATAACTTCTTATAACTATTAATAATTTTTCATACTTTTTCTTAAGTTTTTAGTAATTATTTAAACAACTGTTTAAGATAAACTTGGACAATTAGTTGTCCAAGTTCATTTTAAATATATTGTTTTAAAATATTTTAAAATATATATTTAATTTTTAAATTTTAAAATTTTAAAATATTTATTGATATAACAAAATGTCACGTCAATATGCAATCTATATGACTTGTCACTATTTATTTGAATCGTTAATCACATCAATAAAATGTCACAATCAATAATGATCAAAATTAACCAATGACGTCATTGATTATTTATTTCAGTTACAAGGGTTCAATTTGATACAAAATTTTCATAAAAAATAATTAATTTTTTTATTGAGCCTTATTTTTATTTAAAAAGTTTAGGACTTCTTCAACATTTAAATCATAAATAAAATGTCAATTTTTAATAAAGGATAATGATAAAGATTTTCCAAAATTGATATCAGATTTAAACATAATTTTTTTGTCTAACTAAAATAAAAGTGGGTAAAGTATAAGAATAATCATCAAATTATTTAATTTTTCTATTTTGATCAATTAACTATTAATTTTTTTTCTTTTAGTGGCTCAACTTTTAAAATTAAATATTTTAGTCACTCTTGTTGTTAACTTAATAAAAGAAGTCCAACATGAACTTTTTTATTGGCCTAATAACAAATTTAGCTCTCCAATTTTTAAAATTTTTAATTTTAGTTTTAATTCTAAAAATATAAAATATATTTAAAAATATTTAAAATATTTGTACTTTTACTTTTTTTAATTTTAAAATTTATATTTACTTTTCTTATCAACCATGCTTATTTTCTACACATACTTTTTATTCAGTCTCTTTTGATTTAGTCCCTTTTACTACTTTGTTCATTTCAAATTCCTAATTAAAACAAAAAAGAAGCTCAAAATTAACAAATTTATAAACTTATAAAAATGGTTAAGTTGATGACACCGACTTCGACGACCTTATTATTTGCTATAGATATAGTACTAGTTTTAGGCTCTATGCTCTCGTGTCTTTATCTTTCCTAGCTTAAGTATTGGAAAGAGACTGCAAGTCAAGGTCATGTCATTTGATATTTTTAACTTTATTAATTGAAAGAAAGAAATAAAAAAAAAAGTGAAAGATATGGTTTAAAATCATTTTGAGTAAAAAAATCTTAAAAATATTTTTATATTTACTTTTTAAATTTTAATATTTTATAATAATTTTATAATTAAGTCTAAAATGAAAAATCTTATAAACATTAAAGGTTACATTTGTTGAATTTTTAAAATTTAGAGTTAAATTGATAAAATATATAACCATTGAACAGTTAAATTTATTATTAGACCAATAAAATAAAATCCACTTCAAATTTCAAGTGACTAAATATATAATTATGAAATATTATAATAATAATTAAGTGGGTAAAATAAAACGAAATTTATTGCCTCCAATAAAATATGAAAGGAGAGAGGACAAGTTTTGGAAATATTTCCGTAGGATGTGGAGGCCCAAGCAAGCATATTACAGTAGTGGACCCTAAGACAAAGATCCAAAATTTTAATGTAAAGACATAAAAGGTCGTGCCACGTCCAAGTTTCCATTTATTTCCTTCTCCTTCCAATTTCTCTTTCATTTTGCTTTCTTCCCCTTTTAAAAATACACTACTTTTCATCATCCAAAGTCATTTCTTTCTCCCTCTCTTCAAATTCAGCAGTTTTGATCCAAAAGGTAAAAAAATTCAAATTCAATCCCAAAATTCTTCATTACCCATTACTCAGAAAAACCTACTTTCCTTTGTTGTTCATTAATCAATTTTTTATTTTTTATTTTTTTGCAGGTGATCAATTCCAAGTTCACCTTTCTAGTCTTTAAGGTTTATGTCGATCGGCTTTCTGAAGCATGTAAGTTATATTGCTTCTATTACAAATATGAGCTTGGTTTTTTTTTTTTAATTTTCAATTGAAGTTTGTTCGTTTGTTACTTAGCATTTATTTATTTTGTTAATTTTCGAATTATGCTATAGAAATAATTGCTCAGTGAACTTGTTAAGGAAGGTATATTTTCAATGGAGATAAGAAAAATAGCAAAAAACCGAAGAGCAAAAGCCTTAAGTAATTAAAAATGCATGAATGGTTGTGTAAGTGTTGCGTGACTGTCCTGGATCAAGATGCTTTATGTAACTCATTAACTGTATTGGAATCTTTGTAGAAGCTTCATGCCCAGGTGCGCTGCTGCTGGTTTCTATTGGGACGTAGGCACATTTTTCTTTTGTTGTTGATGAAGCTCATTGTTTGTATCATTTTCTATTGTGTTTCGTGTGTGCTGTGTATTATTTATATGTGTCTTTAGGGATATGCGTGAACTGTCTAACCCTTATTACCGGAAACTTTAAACTCCGCTGTTGGTGAGTTTTGTTTCTAAGCAAATGTCAAGACTATAGGGAGCTTGCAAATTGTAAAAGGATTGATTAGGGACTTTGAATGTGCGTCCTCTGATATTTATATAGTTTATCACAACTTTGACAGTTTAATGACCTGCAAATTTTATGGCATCAACCCTTACCAATTTCCCCAAAAAGGCGAGAAAACTGATGGTCTCCATCTTTGTGCACTGTTAGTTTCTTATCTTTTTTCATATTTGCTAAAGGGGTTTTCGAAGTTTTGTTAAGCTTGTTAACTGTTGCATTTCACTTTAGGGAATCTGCTCAAGAAGCTCTTCTTCCTGGATTGCCGGATGATTTGGCTTTGAGATGTCTAGCCAGGTTGTCACATGGTTACCATGGGGTGCTTGAATCTGTCTCAAACAGGTGGAAAGATTTGGTTCGTAGCCCCGAGTATGCAAATTATAAAGCTAACCAAGGATGGTGTGGGGATTGGTTATTTGTTGTGACCGAACGTTCCAATAATCAGTGGATTGCCTATGATCGTGAAGCCGATAGATGGCATCCTTTGCCAAAGATTCCAACTGACCATGATGGCTTACAGCATTTTGGATTTTCATGTGTGTGTGTCCACAATAGGCTCCTTGTGATCGGTGGCTCCCATGCTCCACGTGATACGGCTTATCCGCGTCAAACCCCTGTGATAACAAATGCTGTTATACAGTTTGATCCTTATAAGAAACAGTGGACCAGATTATCGAGTATGCAAACACCAAGATCTCACTTTGCATGCTGTGTTATGTCAGGGAAAGTTTATGTTGCTGGTGGGCGCAACTTATCTTATCCTCGAGGGCTTTCTCTTGCTGAAGTTTATGATCCGCTAAGTGATCGGTAAGCTCCATTTTTTCAAGGATGATATGTTATTGTTGAATATTAGAAGGTTGATAAAACATCTAAGTGTAACTGTAACTCTCTACTACTTGCATCTGGTGCATCATTGATTACATCCGGTGGATTTTTTAATTGTTTGAAAATGTGTCTGAATCATATATTTCTTACCTTTTTAATCTATAACTTATGTATGTTTTTCTTTTATTTGCAAAATTCCTTTGGCTTGGTTTATGACTTCAATGGTAGTTGCAGGTGGGAGGATATGCCAGAAATGCCGAACCCACAAATGGACTGCCTAGGTATATCATATAAAGGCAAATTTCATGTTTTGAGTGACCAGGTAGGCTTGGCAGAGCAGAACCCATCCGAAATTTTCGATCCATCAAATAAAACATGGTGCACAGTCAATGACATATGGCCTTTTTCGAGGGCAATGCAATTTGCAGTTCAAGTGATGGGGATGATCAAGTTTATACCGTGGTGGATTGGGGGGAGAGCTTAGTTAAAACTAGAGATTCTTTAAGAGGAGAGTGGTACAATGTTGGTGCTGTTCCTCCAGTTCATCTTCCTGATCACTCTCGAGAACTTGAGGCCTTTGGTTATGGTTTTGCTGCACTAAGACATGAATTATATGTTCTTGGAGGAAAGGTTCTCAAGTGGGAAGATTCAGGGGCTGGGAGGTTTGATGTGGTGAGGTTAGCTGGGGTGAGAGTTTGTGATCCGTTACGGAGGCCATTAAACTGGAGGGAAATCCGGCCGATGTGTAGTCCAGCTGGTGGTTCGATCCTAGGCTGTGCCTCCATGGAGGAAAAATACACTCCTTGATTCAGAAAAAAGGAAAAATTATTTTCTTATTTACTCTCCAGAACCAAGCACCCTTAACCGTAGTGCAGAAATACTGAAATGCAAATTCACATGCAGCGGCAGCTCATATCTCTCGATGGCAAACCTGGATTCACATGAGTCCCAGAGCAAATTAGAATCCTCGGGTTTATCTCGAGTAACTAATTACCATCACAGTACATAGCACAGCAGAAGTTTGTCTAGATCTGTTCATGCTATTAGTTGGATGTGTTATTTCAAGAGAAATCATGGAAGTTGACTACAATTTACCGCTTTGTACCCTTTGTTCTTCATATATGTAATAATCATCTCTGTAAGTCTCAAAATTTTCAAATATGCTGTTGAACAGTGCTTGCAGAACTTGTAAGTAATCCTGTTATTCATAGCCCCCAAAACTTATAATGCAGGTAATGCTTGTTCTAATCCGGACTCAGGATGAGTGTTGGATATGGCTTGCAGAACCTGTAACCCTGTTTTTTCATAGCCCCCAAAGCTTGTGTTATGGTTGCCATGAACAACTTGTGGAATTTCTGAAATGTAGGTGTAGTTGCTTGTTCTGAGCTGTCTGGTCAGCCAATGCAGGTAATGTTTGTTCTAATCCACACATGCATTAGTTTGGACAGATAAGTATTTAAAATTCGTCCTAACTTGTTAATGAACATTACACTTACCACTTGTGACCAAACTATGATTGAACTTCAGTTTTCTGTTGTGTATCTCAGACATGAACTGATCATTAACCATACTGAGAACATGTCTTAACAATTGTAAAATATGTCAACATGCTAGCATCAAGTATCACCAATGGTAACTCAAAATCACATTATTATCTTATTCAAGTAATTTTGGACTAATACAGATAGTTTTCTGTAAATTTGTAGCTATCTTTTTTTCACATTAATGGACGTATGCTACAACTCATTACCATATGTTATTGTTTGAAATGGAATACGTCTATAGCATATTGGTTTGTCGGAGCCGGTACGTATTGGTACTTACTCAGAGTGTGGCTTCGGTGATCTGTTCCTCGACTGCAGCTTTGGCTGTGGCTGCAGCTGCAGCAGCTTCACTGCACTTTTCCTCCTCGGCTTCTTTAATCCGCATTTCGATGTCGGCCTTTCTTGCAATAAGGATTTCTAATCTCTTATTAGTTCTCTCTAGCATTCGATTTAGCTTGCTAAGATCTTTGACTTTGCCTTTTCCCTCACCTTCTTCATGATCTTTATCCTTCTTCTTCTTTTTCTTCTTTTTCTCTTTTGTCTCGTCATCTTTCTTCTCTTTGTGTTCATCTTCTTTCGGCTCTTTATCGTCTTCCTTCTCTTGCTTCTTTTTCTTTTTCTCTTTTCTTTTCTTTTTCTTATCTGAATCCGAATCAGAAGACGACGAAGAAGATGAAGATGATGATGAGGATGAAGAAGATGATGATGACGACGATGAGGAAGAAGAACCTTTATTCTTCTTCTTTCCTCCTCTTCTTTTTTTTCTCTTCGGATTTTCCTTCTTCACCTTCTTCCAACTCTTTATCCTTTTTCTTTTTCTCTTTCTCTTTCCCATCTTTGTCTTTCTTCTTCTTTTTCTTTTCTCTCTCTTTCTCTTTCTCTTCGTCTCCCTTAACCTCTTTATCCTTATCCTTTTCCTTCTCCTTCTCTTCTTTTTCCTTTACCTCTTTATCCTTCTCCTTCTCCTTCTCCTCTTCTTTTTCCTCGACCACCTTCTCTTCTGTCTCTACCGATTTCGGCTTCTCTTCATTCTCACCGCTCGGCTCCATATTCTTCGTCTCCACTTAGAAATGCAATTCTTCCTTCTTGACCTTTATGGATTTAGACCCTTGGCCACAACTCCAACTCGCAACCTTTCCCGCTTTCCTAAACAAAATAAGACCAAAATGTAAGTAGAAACTTGGGATATAAGACGTATGATTGTTCAAATCTCAATAAAGAGTACTACAACAATCTCATCTCAAACTCTAGAAATACCTTATGATGAGCTTATGAGATCCAAAGCTCATACTTCAACTGCCATTGTAAGAAAAGGAAACATTGAATATTGTAATAACAAAGAAGACAAGAAAGGGTTACTAGGCCAATGCAAAGGAAATATATATGAAATGTTCATGAAACATCCAAAACCAAAATAAACATATCAAAACACCAAGGATCAACAAAAATCAAACTTTTGTATTAACAAGCATTAAGAAGAGAGAAATGGGTGCAAAAGAAATAACTAATCTTGAAACATGCAAAACCAAAATAAACAGCATGGAATCTAAACTCACAGGTACGTGCACCTTAAGCCAAAAAAAAACATCTGATTTTGCAGATGGAAATGGTGTCAGAGTGCGTGTAAAAAAATGGAAAGGGTGAGTTAGTTTATATAGCAAAAAGGACGGGCAGTGATTGGGAAGCGAGGAAGATGGAGGGTGAGTCTGAATGTTACACTGCAAAACGCCACGCGGTCCAACCATCTCTGCCGTTCTCCTCTCACTTGTTGCTTAGCTGCTTTGTCGGGTCGCTTTTCCAGTTTATTCTGTTCTATTCTTTTCCAATTTTTATAATATTTTCGATCTCATTCTATTCCTATTAACATATTATTAATATTTATTAGACTTCGTCCATCAATTCTGAAGATATATGTTCAAGAAGTGTTAAGAAATCTTAAACTACATAATCTAATAACATTTTTATTTTATTGTAATTATACGATTAAATTTTTCATTTTATTTGACTCAATTTTAACTCTAAATTTTGAGTGCAGCCAGAAATTATTATATTTAACAAAATGGTTGAACACATCCATCATCTCTAACAATATTTTGCCTTCTATCACCATGCAATAATTATAATAATCATATATTTGAAGCTATTTCTTTTGGAAAGGTTACATGTTGCACCAAGTTGAAATTTTAGAGGGTTATCCTGCTTCATTTTTTTTATAAATAAACAAAATACTTATCCAAAAGAAAGAAACAAAGAATTAAAAAAAAAAAAATCGAATAAATCACATGATACCAGAATGGTCTATTACAAAACTGTCACTGAAATCCTTTCGCTATGCAAATTTACAAATGTAACAGTAAAAAAAAATTGGAGAACCTCAGATTTACAGCAGAGTTTCAGTTTCTCTCCCATTAAGACAAATAAAAAGGGCAATTTTAATGCCAAAGGCCGTAATTCTTTCCACTGTTCTTCTAATGTTAGAAAACTTTGACGGTATAAACCATATAAAATGACTCTCTGGTTTTTCTTTGTGCCTGGAGAATTTGATTGAATGAATCTACTCAATGAAGACAAAAGTATTTGACTACTTATTTTATCTCAAAAGCTGTGAACTAAAAGAATGGCTGCTACCCTTGTAACATGAAAAGTTTCATTGCAGAACAACTCACCCGAAACTGAATTCAGTCCTTTGATGACTTAGGGAGGAGTTTGTATCATCTCCTGTGACCAGTTAGTCATTTGGATCCCATTCTTCATCATGATCAATCAGCGATGTTAAGCTACTTGTGGCATCAACTGCATCGGGTTCTAGCTGTTCAACCGTGTCATTATCATCTTCTGCTGATTCCATGTCATCGTTTCTAGCCCCTTCAGCCCTAGCCAACTCCATCCATTTGGGGCACTCCTCTTCACCTCCAAAAACAATTCTGCCATCTTTGCCTTTTATTTGTTTCATGGTTTCAACAGAAGGGATTCTGCAAGAGCATTCGGGAAGCGGATGCGACAGAAAAGAGTTAGGCTTCGACAACAGGGATTGCCTGAAGAAGCCATCTTCAGTCAAACTTCTGTTGAGATGTTCCTTAACCGATAACATCCAATCACGCTTCGTATGGTACATATCATCACGCGTGATGTTGAAAAGTGCAGCAATAGTTTTCCTGTTTGAAGAAATGAAACAGATGGTGTCAAACGTAAATATAAAGATGAACTAATTTTTATGCAAAGAAACTTAGCTAGAATCTGGTGGCAGGCAAACTAACCAACTAGCAGGTAAAGGGGAGAAAAACAAGATTGCCATGAAAGGAAGTTTATCACTTTGTTTAAAGATGCTAATTAACTACATGATCTCAAGAATAGATAACTAAAAACTTATAGATTCCTCCCAAATATGCGAATATTATGACAAAGATCTACAGAATTCCAGAGAAGAAGTTGAATAGCATGTAAATATAAATAAAAAGAGCAGCATTTTCTGCATATAGACCTATCTGGTCGGTATGTCCTAGAAGAAGCCCTCTCGTATAACCTCTGTCCTATAACCAAGCCTGAGAAATCTGGCCATCCACTGCCATCGTTGTTAAAACCAGGAAAAAAAGCATCTGCTTCCACAGAGACGATATAATCTAGGGCATCCCAAATTAACCTGTGTGCTTGCATCCTATGTTCCCTAGGCGAAGGGTCCGGTTCTTTGTCCTTCTCCAGAATCCAAGCATACCAACCTTCTTTTTCATGTTGGTATATGGGCCTATCAGGAGGTGGAGGAAGAGGCCGGGGCCGTGGACCAGCCTTTTTCCACTGGTCTATAAGTTGCTGTTCACTTTTTGGAAGAGGTAGTTGGAAAATATCAGCAGGCAGAGGTGCTTCAGGACCGACTAAGTCTGACAACTCTGTTCTGCTGCACAATGTAGTGCGATCTACTAGGTTCCCAAACAATGCACGTAGAGGGATCAGAAGACGTTGACCACCAAAAGTTTTAGATCCTGCCAGGTATATAATTGTTTTAGAAGGATAACCCAATGCACGAAGAAGAAGTCCAACCTGAAAAAATCAGGAAATAAATGAATATAAGAGAAGCACAACAATCCATTATGTTGTCATTAAAACATCCTTAATGTCATCTTGACGGAGGATTATCTCAAGTACTTATTAGGCAATATGTTTAAAAGGGTTAGAGTGGATTTCGCATTTTTCATTAAGGTAATTTGTGTCATAATCATAAATACTCTAGTTTGGTAATGTTACGACAGCACTGGATCAGTGGAATCAACTAAGTTTTCCATATCCGGTCGTACCCTATTTATGCCATTCTGGTTTTCTCACTCTTTTTCCCAACTCTTTCGATCCTGTTTTCTCTCCATTGTATTCCTCATTGTCTCCCGAGTTACTTTTATGATGACCAAACATGTAGGCGATTCCAAGGCTGTATATATATGCTAATAAAGCTTAATATTACAATCAATTAGTCTTTCACTTTACAAAAGCCATTTTTCTCATTTTCAACATTGCTAGCTCAGATTGGCTAATACTAATAAAATTTCTTAATGGCTGGCTGAGTGCCTCAATGTTCTTTCCCAAAGAAAATAGAATTCAGAACCATAAAAGCATACTTGAGAATCCAATCCCACAACTAGAGTTCAGAAAGTTGTAAAAGCTTAAAATTTGGACATATAAACTTCGATAGATAAATTTCAATCAACTGAACTTGCAACAAGGAAATTGCTGGGATTATCAAAGGATCCTACACAAATAACATGTATCAGGCACAACCTCAGTCTGCAACAGTGAATTCTATTTGTAACATACCTCTTCAGGCATGAGAGGACACGAACCATTTTCTCTTCGCAAGTGTGAGTCAACGCTTAGTTCATCATTAATGATTCCTTGCTTGATCAACTGTGCCCTTCGGTATTGTATAAGTTCCGTATGAACATCCTACAAGTAGCACCAAATACTTGGATGAAGTAAAGAAAAATACATAGAACTAGACAAACTTGACAATTGAAGTCCTTTGATTATTTTTTTGTTAAATTTTCAATATACTTCAAAAGAACATCAAACGCTGAATTTGACATAGACTTCATGGCAGTTAATGAAAAGATGGAATGTAGGGTAGACATGGATACGGGAAAGAAAAGACATAAACAGCTGACCTGAAAAAGTTCAGCACAGCCATGATACGCCAAGGTGTCTCTTACTAAACCCGGATGATATGCTAGGAAAGGCTGTCCCAATGCTCGTAGCCTGCAGGAAGATTAGAAAGCTCTGATGCATCCAAAAGTAGGCATATGATACTTGTGCAAGTATAGTTGCAGATGCATTACAAAAAGATGATATGTAGCACAAATAATCGGATAAATCTTGATTGAGCATTGGATTACTTTCATATATTTTACTTGCACTTCAATGACTTAAGACTTCAGGAGAAAGGCAAAAGGAAATTATACCTCTCAACCATCCGGAGGCCAAGAATCTGAATTTCAGGACGAAACTGGAGTGCATGAAAAGCAACCCTGCATCTAAGCCTCTGAAACTCGGACATACTAGGTGGAAGAATTGACTGAAAGACACATGGTTACTACTTTAATATTTAATCTTATAGTTTGACATTGAGTTAAAAGTATGCTATCACAAGAAACACTAAACTATTTTCAATCAGGCTCAGTTTAATTCACTGCAAATAACTTCTAGAAATTTTTCTAAAAATATCCTAAAAGATAGATTCATGAAAAAAATTATTCTCCGTTGTTTGGAAGGTCTTAGAGAAAATCAATTTCTGGCGTTTACTGTTCATTTAAAATGAAAACACCCAACATCTTCCTCTTTCTTCCCTTTAGCAGTTACCTCTCTCTAACCCAAAACACTGCCGGATTCTAGCTCCAGTCAAACAAGTTTGTCAAAATCCAACAGTAAGTCAAAGAATAAATAGAAACAGATGCATAACATTCACCTGTGAGGTGGTATATTTCCTTTCCTAACATAAAAACCATGAAGCATGGTTTACTTGCTTATAAATTGAGGACTTTTTTTACACTTGAGACAGACATGCAATCGCCTCTAAGACTCAAGCACAGAAATTACACAAAGCAGCATAAAATTTTACTATCAGTCAAAAACCTATATTGCACCAGCAAACTACTAGCAAAAATTAACTTCAAATGTTTCTCGAGAAAAGAAAAGTACAATTATAAGACTTTGAACTACCTTCAGGCACCCTCCATCCGTGACAATCAACCCAACAACCTTTGCTTTCTTTAAGTTTGGCAAAACTTCTTTGACATAAAAATTTGGAGAAGCAGAATTTTTGGGCTTGAAAGTAGGGAACTCACTCCTTCGTCTCGCGGCCTTTAAATACTCAGGCAAGCTTTTTACAATATTGACGTCATTTTTAAGCAACATGATAAACTGCTCCTCATCGTAAAGATAGGAAAAACTATTGAATTTGTAACTGTATAACAATGAATCGGGTAAGAACATATCATACAGGGCCTGAAAATCAATTTATAACAAATATAATAAGCAACTATACCTGACACATTTTGAGCGGGTACTTTGTTGTATCTCTGGAATTACAAGAGTAGCATTTAGAAGCCTGGATATGGTGACAAGATCACAGATCTAGAAATTTAACAAATATGTTACAAACGGCCAATAAATAAAAAAAGTAAAAAGATAATTTAGTGCATCTAATAGGTCATACCGAAGATCTTATCTTCTCAAATCCACCAAAGATTTTTGCATAGATGAAACCATTAGTGTTTTCATCTGGAACTGTTAAGGGAGAGATGATTATTTACTAATCAACAGATTAAAAGATTTATTTTGAAGATATTCAATTATCAAGCAACAAGGACAGCCATACAAGAAATAGCAGTTTTATTTAATTGGAAAGTGAACAGAATATTGCAATTCTGATCAAACTTATGTAGTAAAAATATTATTAAGAGTTATCATAAACTATGTTACTTGGATTCGATTGTAGATGTTGGATACAGGTATGTTCAAGTTTTTCTAAGTTTTCATGTATTAGGAGGATCATATCTCCACGCTCATGTCCAGGAATGAGAACTTCAAGAAAAATGAGGAATTGCAGTAACATAGATCATGGAAATTACAAAGAAAATTGTACTATCAGCAGCTCATTAAATTACCTGCCACTGCTATATTGCTTTTGTCACAAACTTAGATTTAAAAAACACAAATATAAACTTAATGGACATTTCTCATCATCATCATCAGAGCAAAACTTCTTATACAAGCTGAAGATGTAGATATGTTGGTATAACCTAAGTCCCAACTCTTGAAACAGCAGAGTTCTACACTTCAAACAAGAACATGAATAATCTCATATACACCTCAGTCATCAAGAACTGTGAAGGAAGAAAAAGAGTTCCATTGCCAATAATGAGAAAAAAAATACAAAAACATTAGTGGTTAGTCCACGTCATGGGAGCATTCAGCGGTCCTCGCAAACCAAATGATGAAATCTATTTCTCAATTGATTTCAAGATAGGAATCAACCAACATGAGCTAGGACATTACAATTTATCGATGCCATTTCAAAATTTAATAGTGCTCTAAACTTTTTGAAATTGCATAGGTAATCATCGGTCCAGCTTCTTCTACTAATCATGGCTTTTCATTAAGATGTGAAATCAGGGGTATATCATAACTAAGAAAGCTAAAATTATTATCCAAATTAAAAAACGGTGCAAGATCTAGTTAGCCTGTTATCATCACCTCGACAACAAAGATAAATCTATCATTACTTCATTATAAAAAAACATATAAATTTGACAACCTCTTGAATACATGGACACATTATGTCTATGTTGCCAGTGTCCAACAACTGTGTCTAACAGATTTTCAGACATTGTAGGCTATATGACCCTTCAAAAACCCTCCAAATACATGAAGAAGTGATGAAAAATTCAAAAATTTACTCATGTCAAACATGTACCCCTATCCGACATTCAGCATTATGGTTTTTTGGCAGTATAAAAGCATAACTACATAATTAAGTAGTTTGAGCAAAACCCTTTACCAGGATAGCTGCTTCTGGGGTTTGCATGTGGTTGCAAAGACTCCAGAGACCTCACAGCACCCCATAGCCTCTTATTTCTTCTAGTCTTCAACTTAGGAACAAATAAACAGCATCAAACCAACAAATTATACAAGAAAACAGATGAAGAAAAAGCATTTGTTCTTCAAATCCGAAAACATATATAACTTACTGGTGATCCAGTATTAGGAAAATCATGGCTTAAAGCCTCTTTTGCACCATACTGGACTAAATTCATACTTGAAAACTTTGTCATTGAAAGATGAGCAACCAACGATGCCAAAGATAGAGTCAATACAAATAATGCAACCCATTTTATCTTAGATTTGAACGCCATCTTAACTCATTAAAAAAATTACTTTCTTGGATGTTGAATTTAACACCCAATTCTCCCTACAATCCAAAAATCCAAATATATACATTAAAATTCCAAAAACCCACATTAAAACAAATCAAAGTAAAATAAAACATAATGAAAAAAGACTTTCATTTTTTTTTCTTTTTTACCTGGAAAGTTGCAGCAAGCCCCCAGTGAAGAGAACCCAGTTCTAGAAAACCACCAAACAACATGAAGAACCCAGATTTGAATCAAAGATTTAGAACCTTCTTTTCATTTTCCCCCTTGATTTATTAGGCTGGAAAACAGGCAATTGGGAAGTGGGTAGAGTTCAAATCTGGATTGGAAGCGACGGACTTAACACAAAACTTTAAACTCACCAGGGAAAAAATCCCACAACAAGACAAACAGAGAAATATGGAAGGAATTTTAACAGAGAATTAATAAGAGAGAATGCATGAAGAAGAATGAAGAGAGGTTAAGAGAAAACAAAGTGTCTCAAAGAGGATGGAGAATTCTCATTGTAAATTCATGAATGCGTGTATGACTGAAACTAAGTCATATTACACTTAACCAATTAGCTAACACTTAATTCACGTTTAGACAGCTAATACTATAATTAAATTTTACTTTAATAATTGGGCTGGGTCAAGCAGATTCTCTATGCTGGACTGAATTTGGATCTAAGTTAAAGCATAGTGCCTACTTCAATACATTTACCAAATTTCGATCACTTCACAATTTTATTTCCATAGGTATTAGTATTATTGTAAATTTAGAAGAATATAAGTTTAAGCTCATTTGAGTATGATTTATCCTTTTATTTTAAGGTTAAAAGAGATTATATATAATTTTAAATATTAAAATTTACTAATTAAATTTTAGTTAGATTGATATTAACATTATTGTAAGTCTGAAGGATGTAAGTTTAAGCGTTGAGAGATACGTTTAACCTCTTATTTTAAGGTTAAAAGAGATTATATATAATTTTAGACATTGTATTAAAATAAATAAATTCTATTGAGATTTATTCTATCTTTAAATGGATATTCATTTTAGTCTTTTTGGATGGATATAATTGAATCGGATAAAAAAAAAGAATGGTAATAGTGATATTAATTATTTTATGGATAGATATTCACTTGTATATTGATATAAAATTATTTTAGTTTTACTTCAAAATAATTTTATATAATTAATATTTTAACAATTTAATCATGATATTTTATATTTCATTCGTAGATTATGCATATTGTATTTGATGTATTTGTTTTATGTAAAAAGATTTTTATTGTTTAATAAATATTAATATAAAAATATTTTAGATCAATATTACGAGATATCAATTAATTAAAAAATTACATGCATGACAAATATAATTATACTAAAAAAAGTAACAATTAAATCGTTAAAATATTATCCACACAAATTTACATCAGTATTGAGTTACCTTTTTTTTTTTGATAGTAATGTACTGAACTTTCATTAAAATGGGCCAATTCAGAGTCCGAAAACATAAAGAAAAACAAGCGTCAGCAAAAATTGAAGCAAACTAAAAGGAAATAAAACCCCTAAGCCCAAACTAAAAACAACAGACAGAAACTTAAAGACCAAACACTCAAAACCTAATCGGCCGAAGCTCCACTAAGTTCAGCAGAAGAAACGACAGGGGAGCTATTTGGGAATTGCGTCCCAGCTGTTTACCACATAACCCCATCTTGGAAATCCCAATCGGTGCTGGAGAAGTTATCAGGAACTCAATTAATGGTTCCCATCATTTCCAAAAGGACATTTTTCTTTTTCGAGAGCTCTTTAGTTCTTCTCAGCAGGGAAGCCCCCAAGCACCCATCATCCTCCTCTCTCAACCTTTCATCTCCTCCTTTAACTGCTTCGTCATCTTTGTTCTTACTCAGTTTCCGTTCACCTGCGGTCTGCCATCATTGCCGATTCAACTCCAATCGGAACCCTATTCCACAGATAAGTATTTTCCCTCTTTTTAAAACCCTCAGAAGCAATTTTATGTGCAACCTCGTTTGCTTCTCTATGTAAAACCGAAAACACACGTATCAGATCGTAGGCCATTTCCTTTGAGTCTTTGATATATGCCGCGATTTTCAATTGCCTTCCCTTTTTCTTGTAGTTTTTTATCACCGTCCTTGCATCTCCTTCGATTTCCACACCCGTAGATCAAGTTGGAGTCCTGAACAATGGCACGGTAACATGCTAGTGCCTCAAAGACAAAACGAGTCGGTATGTTTTTATTAAATGTAGTCTTTGAACACAGTACCTCTGCTATTTCATTTCTAATTACTAACCTAGAACACGATTCACTACTTTGTCTGTTAAAAGCCGCATCAAAGTTAATCCTCCAGATCATCCTTGTAGGAGCTTCCCACCTATTCGTGTATGCACATCTATCAGGTATTATCTGCTTTACCTCGTCCAGTTCCCTTAAATAATTTGATACAAACTCTGCAATTTGTGTCCCTGTTCTTATTTCATTTTCATGAATGAGTTTGTTCCTGAATGACCAAATCCCCCACAAGGCACATACAAAATTTTTGCACTGGTTTATCAAATTATTTTCAAAAAAATTCCCTACCCATTCATTATGTAATAGCCCAAATTTCAGCGATATTGAAAATAGTGGTTCAAGACTACTAAATCTGAAAAATGAACTCAGTAGATTATATTATTTAATATTTACGAGCCAAATATAGCTTTTAAAAGATTTTTGAATAGTAAATTATATTTTATAAAGATTTATTTGGTTAAGAAATTGAGGAAAAAGAGGTATCGAGATATCGGTGTTATAGACCGAGTCATAAATATTTTATAAATATTTACGGAATGCCAATAAGGTAGTATTAAAATCTAGTTAGAAAATTTTGACATTTGGGTGGTTAATTAAATAAAAAGAACTAAATTGAAAAATATGTAAAAGTTGCTAAAAGGATTAAATAGCTTAATTGTCAAATGAGGAAGGACCTAAAGTGAAAATAAGCCCAAAGGAGATATTTGGGCGGCAATAGCTGAGAAAAATCAGGAAATGGGTGAAATAAGGGTAAAATTGGAAAATTGCCAAAATTAGTTAAATAAAAATGGGACCAAATTGGAATATCTAGAAATCTCTTCATTTCTCTTCATTTTCATCAGCTGAAAAATAGCCATGGAAGAGATTTCAAGCTGGTCTTCATACTCTAGCTTCATGTAAGTTTAATTCTTGCTTTCTCCTTGAAATTTCTATGTTTTTAGACTTTTACAATTGGGTCCAACTTACTATGTCATTAGTTTTTGATTCTATGGCTAATTTTTAAAGTTTCTATGGATGAGTGTTGGAAACATATGATGAATAAACATAGAATTGAAGCTTTAATTTTGATATATGATGATTTTATCAAGTAAAATTGATGGAAATTGGTTTTAGGACCTAATTGTGTAAGAGTTAGGAATTACGGTCTAATGCTAAATTTCTGATTTTCAAGGGTTATGAAGTAGTTTAAAATGATAGAATAAAGTATTAATTGAGAAAAATTAGCCCAATTGAGGGTTAATTGAATAAGGACCTAATTGTATGAATCTGTGAAATTTGGGGCAAAATGGAAATCAACACTTTGCACTAAAACAGTTTTGGACAGCAGATAGTCTAACTTTGAAAAATCACCAAAATTGTATAAATCGAATTAGAGGATGAATAAAATATAAAATTAAAGCTTATTGAGTGTAGTTTCTTATAAATGGTGTAAGTAATGGAATTGTAAATCATGAGATATAATAGATTTTGTGAGATAAGGTCAGAATGAATCCGGGTTCCCCTATTTTGACTTTGTAAAATAATAAAAAATTGGATAAAAATAATTAGGGCCTTAAATTTATATTTTTATAATCAAGAATGAGTCTATTTTCAATAGAAACAAACAGAAATATCATCCGAATCCCGTATGAGGAGATAATCAATTTTTAGTGAAAAAGGATCAGAACTGTCAGACAGCAGAATAGGGGTGACTTTAAAGAATAAAATGTACTTATTGGCTAAACCAAAAGTTCTGAAAATTTTATGGTAAGAAGATATTTGAGTCTAGTTTCAGGTAAAATTAGCGGATCTTAATTTGGAGTTCTGTAGCTCAAGATAAAAAATAATTTAGTGACTATGACATGGATGAACAGCTTGAATATTCACATAAATAAATAGTGAAAAATTATAGATAATGTTACTTACAAATGTGTTATTTATACTAAGGATGTGGAATGGAGAGGAGGAGGAGGAAAATATATGAATGACTTATGCATAAATTGATCATATGCCCGATTATAATTGATAAACGTTGAAGTAGAAATGATATAATGTTTTATTTCAAATATTTATTATGACACTAAGATTATCGTTATGGTATAAAAATCAAATTGTAAGTTCATATAACTTGAATTATATTCTTAAATGCTTGAAATGTATGTTATTAATGTGAATATAATTTGAATGTTCATTGTATGAAGATTGA